>OX424576.1:114697308-114754808 GCA_949152435.1 Gastracanthus pulcherrimus | reverse complement strand
GAGCAGGACGTATACGTCGAAATAGCCTTCTCAAAAGTGTTTGAGATGCTAGTAAGCAGGTATGGGTGTCGCTCTACCGACATCGCACAACACAACAGACAAGTATATACGATAAGAATGTAAAATACAAAATCACATATGTATTGTGACATATCGGAGTCCAAAAAAAAGGGGACACATGGCCATTAAATACAGAGAAAGAAAGAATTAAACAAACATATTATTTCTAAAATACAAAAATAATTTACCTCATCGATTTCAGAATATCGTAAAATGTCGTAAAATAAAAAAATCATTGTAAAACAAAAACGGATCGATGAATTTCTTAATTTCTTTTTAATTCAAAATCATCATTAAAATACGAAAGAAATTAGCCCTGGATTACAAAAAATGATCGCGCCTTTCTCGAGATATAAATAATAAAAAAAAATAGATAAGAAACATAATCTCAAATAACTCGGAATGTAAAGGTCGTTATGATGTGGGCTTCTAACAATCTCAAGAGATAGTATATAGCTACCTTTCAGATATCATCTTGCAAACAAAACGCAACGTTTTCGTGTATATCAGAAAAGAGAAAAAAGATTATTTAAAATTTCGGGTCGGAAAAGATAGGTAATTTTATGCTCTTTCAAATGCAATAAAAATGAATTGGTGATATTATTTCGAACATACCAAAAAACTATAATACTGAAACTCAAAAATCGAAAAACCGCTAAAAACATCGAAAAATAATACAAATTTGTTTACAGCCCCTTTCCTTTAAAAATAACTAAATCATTGAGCCCTGAAACTTTAATTTTGGCCGTAAATATTCAGAGTAATATTTATACACATCCGTCCACACATACGCACACACATGCACGTACACACGCACGCACATTTTCTAAAAATAGTGTATTTTGATTCCGTATATCTAAAAACATGTTTCTAACATGTTTTTAGCATACCTTTTTTAATTGTTCGGAGCTAAATATGACCCTATTTCAATATATATGTTTCTAACATGTTTTTAGCATACCTTTTTTAATTGTTCGGAGCTAAATATGACCCTATTTCAATATATATATATGATCTTCTGGGAAATCTAGAACAAAGAAAATAGAAAAAAAAATTTCGGCAAAAATGTTCCTTTTAGCATGTAAAATAATCGTGAATTTTTTCAGATTTTTTTAAGCCTTTATATTTAAAGCTGTTTGAAGCTAAATGTGACTTTATTGCTAAAATGGGCATATTAATAATTTTTTTAACAATATTTAATATTATTTTAATTTTTTTACATAAATATTGCACTTCTGCCATTTTGCGACTGTGGCAGTCACTTTTATAATGAAAAAGTTATCTTTATGATTTTTGGTGTAATGATTCGAATAATAAAATCCACTTTTTCAGGATTTTTAGTTTTAATATGAGTTTAATGAATCGAAAATGACATTAAAAGGTTTTGGAACCATTGTTTATGAAAAATTCAGAAAATTTGCCAAAAAATGCTTTGTTTCTATTTTTTAAAGAGATTTAATTTTGTTGCATAAATGAAGGTTAAAATTTGTTAAGCGTTGAAAAAATTCATATACATTCTACATACTAAGAGGAACACTTTTACCAAAGAAATAAAAAAACAATGTTTTGATCTCGATTTCCCAGAGAATCACCCATATATATATATATATATATATACATTATTATTCTATAAATACATTATCGATAAATATCTATGAAGAAATTATATAGAAAAGATTTTTATAAATTATTTAATTATTTAATAAATATATTAAGACATTTTTGGTACATTATTCACAAAAAGTATTAAATTTCTTTAACGTGGCCAGATTATCAATTAAAGCTAGTACATATAAATACAAATTTTACAAGACTATCGAAAATAGTTATATCATATATTAATGATTTATCTACAAAATTAAAACATATTTTAAAAATACAACTTTTTAACAATTTTTTTAAAAAATTATAAATTTAACAAGTTTATTAAACTAGGAAAACATAAAATTTAGAAACAAAAACAGGCTAATATTGATTATAAACTTGAATGGAATAACGGCAAATCGATCTACATTGACCAAAGCAAAATAATCAGTGCAGTAAGGATCATAGAACATAAACGTGCAGTGGAAAAAAACAATGAAAAGTCGGTAATAGCAAGGTATTGTAACACGGACAAACAAAAACATGATGTGAAGTGGGATCAAGTTAAGATTCTTGACATTGAACCAAATTTTTATAAACGATTATTTTTAGAAATTGCTCACATACACTTACATAACTATACAGTCAACAGAATTAAAGATACAAAAAATGTTAAAAAATATTATGTAAATTTATTTGACTTTATAAAAAATTATAACGTATAATTTAAATCAATTACTAATAGAAATGTATTTGCTGATATCAAGAATCTTGACTTTATTTCGCGGTTCTAACTGTAAGTATCGACACTATTACTGTATCATAAATAGTTAAGGATAATCTATGTCAACATATGTACACAAATATTAAAAACCCGCGTCCGATATAGGTCAATTCGGACCGTTTAAGATGTCTCTATTTCTTGGAATTCACTGCAGTGTACGTGTATTCATGTTATATCAAATGCACACTAGGCCAGGAGAATTACGACGAAATCTTTCAAATATGGCTCTAACGTGACGTAACTTAGATAACTATTCGAATCGCTCGGGAATGGTATACCTATTGAAAATATCGAGGTGCGCCAGATTGAAAAGGTGTGCTATTTGCATAAACAACGAAAAAGTGAAAAAAAAATGCGAAAATCGCATTTTTTTCCCGGAAACAATCGCATATAACTCGGTAAGTATGCATTTTAGAGAAAAAATGTATACTTATAAATTTGTTCATTATGAACTTTTCTACAAGATAGGGTTGGCCCGATATCCGTAAATTTGAAATGCTCGAAAGTTCAAAACAAGTAGGTAAAAAACAAGGTAATTTTAAATTATTTATTTAACAATGAAAAAATAACCCAATCACGCCATAAATTTAGAGAAAAGCACTTGACTGCAATACAAAACGAGAGCCGCAAGGCCGATTAAGATCGGACTGACAGTTTTTGCATAATGCAATTGTTAAGTAACCTACCTGGAAGTTTAGGGGCCTGCGGCGGCTCAGTCGGTAGAGTGTCGGATTCCCACGCCGGTAACCCGGGTTCGAATCCTAGTCTCTGCCGATTGATACAAGCACCTCTGTAAAAATTACATGTGCTTTGTTTACAAACACACCGCAAACCCCCGTCGTCGATTAGCACCACACGGGAGCACAAACATGGCGACGTTAATTAATAAAAAAAAAAAACCTACCTGGAAAAAAAGACCTTTTTTTTAATTTTGTGCCAGGCTTAAAGTTATGAATATTTTTTTGCGTCCGCGTCTTACACCTTCTTGGACCCTTAAACTATCATATACAATTGCTATCTCAACCATTTTTCACTTTTTAATAACTTTTTGAGCGGTTTTATAAAATTTGAAAATTTTGGCTTTTAAACAAATAAGCCTGTGAAGCGGAATTTGCGAGCGGAAAAAACCGAAAAGTATAGGAAAATAGTACTCGGAAGGCGCTTCTTTTAAAAAAAATCATCCAATTCGGTCCAGTAGATGTTGAAATATTAACTTCCAAATTCGGGAAGGGTATGCGGCGTAACGGTTAATGATGTAACAATAAATTATATACCAATCGATAGGTTTTTCCGAGATGTTTTCGTATCTACTTTCAAAAATTACATTGCACGTGTGCATCACGCACAAAAATTTACATAAACATTGTGTAGTGCGCGCTCGGAGCCGAAATTCGGAGGGGTGGGGATAGGCTGCGAAACTTGAAATCGTCGCTTCAAAATCGGCGCGCTCGCTTCAGGATGATATATCTCGGCTTCTACTGCATCGATTTTTACGATTTTGTTTTTTAATTGGGGTAGAAAAACGAGAGAATTTCAATTTTCATAATTTGTGACATGTAAAATGCCACAACGAAAGAGGTAAATAGAGAAGTAAGGTGAGGTTAGAATAGGCAGGTAGGGTTAGTATCGGGGAGATTGTTAGTATTAATTAGGAGGAATAAACAAACTCCGGACGGAATCACGCACGCACCAAACCACAGAACGGACGCTATTCAAAATTGCTTATTTTTTTATTAGGATTGTTAATCGCGAATTTTATTATATGTTTCACGGGGGAGATCGACGGCGCAACACCACACACACACCACCACCAGCACAAACACACGACAAAAGCAGCAGCAGATTCAGCAAACACATCCGGAAAAGCTGAGCAGCACGAGGAAGCGACAACTACGGAGAAGAGGTCGAGTCCGATATTTTTACAGGTAGCAGCCGTCCGAAAGAGAGAAAAGCTGGAGACGACACGAGCGGCCGGGAGCCGCGGGGCCGAAGCAGCAGCAGCAACACAGCAGCAGCAACACGGCAGCAGCAGACGAAACACATACACACACACATACACACTCGCGTACGCGAACACCCGAGAGAGAGAGAGCGATCGGAGCGCGAGGAGTCTCAACGGCATCATCCGTAAGGACGACGACTAGAGCAGTTGATGAAGAAGCGGGCGCGTGCCATGCAGCTGTAACCGATCGGGAGAGTAGAGGGAGAGCCGAGCGGCAAGAGAGGCAGAAGACGGTCGGCCAACCGAAGATGACCAGATAAGCATCAAATAAGATGGGAAGAGAGGCGAACTGAATAACTATTCTTAAATTTTGCGTAATACGAAAATTTCGAGTTCACGCTATTGCTCTAATCAAACATGCGATTGACAAAAATTTTTGTTTTTTCGATTTAAAATGAACTTTAAAGTAATGGAAAACTAACCTATCTTATATATATATATATATATAACCTTATTTGACCAAATAAACATGCTTTTAAGCCCATAAGGATCATAAAAAGTACTTTTATTATTCTCTATTTACTTCTTTACGGTAAAAACTAAATTCGGGTTATTCGTTGAATTTTGTGTGTCAGTTATAGAGACGCTTGTTTCATACACGATGCAATAGCACAATTTTCTTATTAAAAGAACCTATTTTATGAATGTTCTAAATGATCAACGGGCAATATAGCTTCAAAAGCAAAAGGAAATATAATAACTTAGTTTGTAACTCTTTAATTTTATAAATGTTTACTTGTTATACTGTTGCCCCACGCTGACACGTGATTTTTGAAAATGTTTGTTCATTCGAGATAAAATGTCGCTTAAAGTAATGGAACACCATTTTATCACATGAATATAACCTTATTTGACAATATAAACATGCTTTTCAATCGATAAAGATTAGAGAAAGTACTTCTATTATTCCCTATTTTCGTTTAAATGTTTTGGTGATACAATCCGAAAGCTCTATTCACATTACTACAAATATTACACGAAATATTAATAAAACTTTTTAGAACTATTTCTTGTACGATTTGTAGTACATTGATTTATTATTATTATTATTTAACATTATTAGATAATATACATTACAAACACGTGACATATTTTATGATTAAAACTATTTTATTAAAATATCTAAAATAATAAAAGAATTAAAAAGAAGTGATGTGACTGGGAATCGAACCGGCAACTTGCTGCGTGTGACTCCAGCGCTGTAACCACTCCACCACGGTGAAACTTTAAAATGCTTTAAAGAAATTTTACTTATATTTTACAAGTAATAGTTACAATGATAACTCCGTGAAGTATATTATATTATATTGTATCGTATTTGGATATTATAAAAATAAATGCTGCATAATTTATAAGTAATCAGTATATTTAAAAAAAGATTATATTATATTATCTATATTTCTACGATGCTCGTAAAACAGAGTTCTGTATTGTACTGCCCCTTATACGTCTTCACTGTACTTGACTGAATCCTAAAATTTTTTTTGGGAATCACAAATTAACAATAATAGTCCAGTCAAATAAGAGCTGAAATCGACTCTGTGGTTAGAGTGGCGGCATTTTTAATATATGTAACCTTCGACCCTCACAAACCATTGCGTAAAATTTCAGTATCGGTTTTCAATGTGGTTAGCAAGAAATCAGCTAAACAATATTTGTCGATTTTAAGCCTGTACAAGCCTTGTCCGTGCATTGTGGATAAGCAAGCGGTGCAGACGCTGCTCAAGCGAGCAGCAGCGCTACAGTTTGTGCTTCGAGATCGCTGTTGCTTCCAAATAAACTATAGCGTCGAAGCGCGGACAAGGCTTATAAGCGACAAATATTGTTTAACTGATTTCTCGTTAACCACATTGAAAACCGAATCTGTAATTTTTCACAAAGATTTGTGAGGGTCGACAGTTACATATATAAAAAATGCCGTTACTCTAACCGCAGAGTCGATTTCAGCTTTTTGTTGACTGGACTACAAGGAATGTTGGAAAATGCGAAAACAAAAAGAATTTTGGAAAATATTTATATTATAGAGAATTATTATATTATAATAATTATATAATTTTGTTTGATCTCGTTGACAGTGTAATTTTATTTAATAAACATTAATTTTTTTATTTAGAAAATATTATTACGTAAATTTCTAATTATTATATTTTATCATTATTATAAATATAATTTTAATTTTTTTATTAACGTTTTTATCCTCACTTCGATATGTAAAAATTTGTTCTAATATATTAAATTATGCAACAATAATTAATAAACATGTACTAAGGAGATAAATTGCTATAGCTTTAGATTTTAGATATGACGTTTGTTTTCTCCTGGTGGAAGTTTTACAATAGTTTCTCCTATTAAAACGTATTGAAAAATCATGTTATAGAAATTAAGTGCATTGAAGGAAAGATGTACAACTGATTTTTTTTCTATTTCTAGAAAAACGTGGACCAATCAGTATTTCATTTAGAAAATCAATCTACGGGCGTACAACTGGTACTCCGTGAGTCAAATGCGTGTTTGGTCGCTTTTGACCTCCATTGTAGGCCAAATCGTTTGCTTATATTAGCTCTCAAAATTAGTAATTCAACATTTGGATTTTTGTATTACATTTATGGGGTATTAAATACATATTTCTCAAAGGTTTGTCGAAATTAGAACAGCAGTTTTCATAAATTTCATGATTGCAACTATAGGAAACGTGAGTTCCCATAAGGTTATGTGTTAAAAACGAAAACATAAAATTATTATCTTTCTTCTGAGTTGGTGTAGCTTTCTAAAAATTTATTTGAGGCCCAAGCCGATACTGCTCATGCCACGGCTGAAAAGCGATCAATACCCATAAGAAGAAGATCCCCACTAATGTTCAAAACCTGTCCGAATACTAATTCGGCTGTAACAAGTTGGCATCCCTTGTGGGGAATTAGCCGAAACCGATCTCTACTATTACTTATAAAATAAAAATGATATAATATGGATTTCAACGGTACGGGCGGCGCGGGCGCCCCTAACAGCACGTTCGTCGAGATCAGACTAATAACAGATCCCGAAGCAAGATCACAAACTCTCCTAGAATTATACAGTCAGCAAAGTGCGTTTAGTATGGGTCATTTGGAAAATTTTACCGAAAGGTTTCTAAGGACACAGGACCGGCTAGCCGCTTTTTCGCGTAGTAGCAATCTAGATCGAGCTATTCGACATCTACCTAATTATGATGGCACTAGCCCCTTGCAAAACTCTATCTAAGATGTAGAAAATAGCAGAACCGCATTATTACCCAGCCAAGATGTAGACTTCCTACGCAGTGTGACAGCCAAGTTACAAGGCGAGGCTCGCAAAACTTTAACTTACCAAACAATAAATACCATAGACGAACTCATAACCTTATTAAAGACCAACTTCGCGCCATCCAAGGCATATTATCAATACATATGCGATATTTATACTATATCTATGAGAAGAAACGAGAAGGTAACCGCATATCATGCCAGACTATTGGCCTCAATGAGAAGTACCCAAGATGCTCTACGCGAAACTCTCGCAGCACCCCATCGAGACGTCGACCAAAAGCCGCAATTGGAACTCTTAGCTGTAGAAGCATTCGAACGAGGCCTACGGGACGCCTATAGATCCTCCGTGACAAACCCACCACCAAACACACTAGCAACAGCGGTAGAAGTCGCAATAAATTGCAAAACGGAATACGGAGACGCATTAAGCCATAGTCATAATGCTTATGCACAACACATTCGGCCAGTAGAAGAAACTTCCACAAGAGGCTGTTCGCCATCATTCAGTGGAGAGGAGCAACTGGACTTTCAATTTAATAGTCGTCGCCCTGCATCACCGTACCGAAATGAGTCATCGAGTTCTTCCTACAAGTCTACCTGAACTCGATCCCTCTCACCTAAAAGAGTCAACTTTCACGACTCTCAAGTATATAATAGACCAGGAGTTCAACACCTTTATGACGCCCGCGATATATAAATGAGACCAATGAACGAAGATAAAGGATCGACGACGCCGAGTTATGGACTTTAAAATCACGCCGATTCACTAAATGGCATTCTCAAAAGACCAACTACACACCTAGCCTCCCATCAATTTGCCCCGCAATATCCAATCTTACATCACGCTCCATATTATCCTACGTTCAATCCTCTAATACCGCCATTTCATACTTATTTTACGCCCTATGCATTTAATCCATATTCGACAGCTACACTGTCCGCACCCTCAATATTTTCAAAGAATCTATCCAATTCATCCCCAGGATCTGCACCTGCAAGAGCGCCGTCACGACCGAATTCGCCTTAATCTCCCCAACCGCATTTAAACTCGTAGGAAGGTCGTCACGAGAGTGCAGCGACGAACAAATCCCAGCAGTCGCACCCGAAGGTACAGTTCTTAGTTCCGGGCGAATTTACCGTGCAAGAACAATCGGAAATGCCCCCTTAGTTCGGTTGAAGATGAATAAAACCATGGAAGAAACCGCCACCTACATACTAGACACGGTCGCTGACATACATGCTATTAAATGTGAAAGCCGTCAACCTGAAACACTTATAAATACGTCTAAAAGCATAATTATTACTGGGATATCAGCCCATAACGTTACTACTATGGGAACAGTGGTCTTAAATACACTAGGTACTGAACATCTTTTTCACGTGCTAAAGAGAAACTCAACAGAAGACGCAATATAAGAAAATCCATTCCTTATTAAGGTGATGCTAAACCCTCTTGTTATCGTTAAATACGGGGAACATCTTTTTTCATTCAATTTTTAATTTCGACAAAATATCTCTATGGAAAGTTGTTGTTTTTTAGTAGAACACTAACGTTTCATAGAGATATTTACTCAAAATTGAAAATAAAATAAGAAAAGTGATTCCTCGTATTTTATTTATACCTTAAGGAACGAGTCAATATAAATTTTTATCCACAAACCATGGTAACCCACGACAAACCCACAACTCCTATCCCCTCCCCATTTATGTATAGGCTCGTAAAGGAATGGCGTGTACCCGGAGAACGCGTCCATATCAAACAATGGCCCATCACTCGAACTCTCAGCTTCCCTAACGCAAATGCCATATTATTCAGAACACGAACTTCTATTAGAAAACGAAGATAACGAGCCAACAAAAAAGTATATTGACACTAAAGGAACTCCGACCGGTGAAAATATGTTATATACTTTACCACCCAGGTTCAAAATACCTTTTAGAATACTTATAAAATCAGGGAGCACCAAAGGCGAAGCATACTTTCCTTGAATA
Source organism: Gastracanthus pulcherrimus (assembly GCA_949152435.1). NCBI lineage: Eukaryota > Metazoa > Arthropoda > Insecta > Hymenoptera > Pteromalidae > Gastracanthus > Gastracanthus pulcherrimus. Next base: position 114,745,105 of record OX424576.1, on the reverse strand, counting down.
AACATCGTACCGGGGATATATATGGGAAATGTTGCTATATCGAACCACAATGGAGATTGTTACATCCTCGCCAATAACACCCACGAGTCAGAAGTACAAGTCGAAATTCCACCACAGGAATTGCAACCATTCGATTTCGAGGACTCCGAAGATTTCTTTCCTTTAGATGAAGACGCCCCATTGCCTAGCAGATGTAACGATCGAATCAAAATAATCATGGACCAATTAAAAAGGAAACATCATTCTAGACAAGCCTTACAACAAATTCGCGATACTGTAAAAAAGTTTCCCGATTTGTTCATACTAGAGGGAGACGCACCCCCACGAACTTGACACGTAGAACACCGAATTCAAGCCACGGACGATATTCCCGTCTATATAAAGCAATACCGCTACCCTTCTATGTTACACAAAGATGTACGAGACTAAGTAAATAAAATGTTAGACGAAGGAATAATACAACATATTGTCTCCTTGGACAAGTCCCCTCTGGATTATACTTAGGAAGAATGGACCTGATGGTAAAAAGCGATATGGCCTAGTCATAGATTATAGGAAACTTAACGCTAAAAGAATACCAAATGCGTATCCCTTGCCTAATATACAAGAAATTTTTGAATTAATAGGAAATGCAAAGTTCTTTTCTGTATTTGCTATCAGCGGGTTCCACCAGATAGAAGTAGCAAAAGAAGACCGGGAAAGAACAGCTTTTACTATTCCATATGTTATCTAATGCCCCGCTACATTCCAGTGTTGTATGGAATTTGTAACCCTTGGATTACAGGGGGTAGAATTATTCGTATATCTAGGCGATATAATCATCTTTGCTACCACATTAAAGGAGCACGAAGCAAAATTTTTTAAACTATTCACTCGAATGTTCGAAGTGGGACTAAAATTACAGATAGACAAATGTGAATTCCTTACACCTAAACTGACGTACCTAAGTCATAAGATCGACACCAATGGAGTCAAACCCGACCCGAATAAAATCTCCGCCGTAAAAGATTTTCCAATTCCTAAAACTACCATAAATATTCGTCAATGCCTAGGACTAGATAACTGTTACCAACGTTTTATTAAATATTTTGCAGAAAAAACAAACTCTACGAATGCTTTATTAAAGAAAGGAAAGAAATTCGAATGGACAAACGAACAACAAGAAAGTTTTGTCACCTTGAAAAATGCCCTATGTGAAGCCCCCTTATTGATTAATGCAGATGTGACTAAACCTCTTATTTTAATGGTCGATTCATCAGACATAGCTTTGGGTGCAGTATTAAGCCAAGGACAGTCTAGTGATAATAGATCCGTAGCCTACATGTCTAGCTTCATAAATAAATGTGAAAGAAATTATACTACCACTGAAAAGGAATGTTTACAGAAAATCTACGCAGTAATGCATTTTAAACATTATTTATAGGATCACCATTATACAGTATATGGGGACCATGATCCTCTGACTTATATAGAATCCATAACAGATCTTATGAGCCGACTAAACCGTTGGAGAGCGCGACTAAGAGGATATCAATACACCTTTATTTACAAGATAGGTCACTTAAATACTAACGCAGACGCTCTCTCGAAATCCAGTAGATCTCCACTCAAAGAGGATTCCTCTACCAAACATAACCCAATGATGGACAAAAACCTCTCTAGTCCGACTCCAAAAGGCCAGGAGTTTAAGCGAAAGCGGAGATTCAAAACCTAATAAGGTTACCGAGCCTGGTAAAAGAGGATAAAAGAACGGCTATCCCGAAGCCGCCGCGCTTACCTCCGGGACTCCCGAAGAACAGGCCAACTTAGACGTTAGTACCGTGGCTAAGAGATTACTGCTAGACAGCAAAATCCACCGAAACAGGTGACACTCCAATCACCAACCTCTCACAGTGACCTAGAAACTTCATCAGTAAGTAACAAAGATCCCTTTGCCGAAGGAAACGAGAGCCAACCCAACGTCGAGACATACCCATACCTCTAAAAGAACGTTCGTTCTTACCTAGCCTCTTGTCGCCTCTCGATGATCCTCGATCTAGCTCGGCAGTGCCCGAGACCGAAACTGAAGTAGAATGAGTAGAAGGCGAAAGCGAGTTAAAAGAAGAACGAGACCAAGATTCGGAACCCGAAACTTCGAGGTACGAACCTCCCCGCACCATCGTATCAAGGCAAGGAGGTGACAGTTCGTCTTCTTCTGAAGATGAAGATATGCGGTCACAGTTCCAATGCACCATGCGAAGGTCAGTTGTCCCAGCGAATTTTTCAGAATACACGCTAGAGGAGAGCACTGAACCTGAATTAGAACCTTCCAAATTCGCTCCTGGAGAATCATGGAAATTCAGAGAAGAATGGAAGCAAACACGATATTGATGGGATTCCAAGGCGCAGAAGTTTGATCAAACCACTGTAAAAGAAGGATCAGAGGAAGGGCCAAAAGTACATGCCATAGACACACCCTCAAACCCAAATCAAATTGCTCTCGACTTAGACAATTGCAGCCGAAGTATTCACTAAACAGCAGTCGATACCGTAGGACCATTCTCAAAAACAATAGCTGGAAACATGTATGTACGAGGGTAGTTCAATAAGTCTTTAGAATGACCAACAGATGGCGCGCGAATCGCTCCAAATCATCTGTTTTCAGTCAGCACCACTCCCGACTAGATATATGGTGCAGTCACAATCCACATCTTCTGAGTTTACGTGTTTTTATAACCAATTGAAAAAAAAATTGCTTGTTAAGTAAAATGGAAAAAAACGAGTTCAGAGCGGTAATTAAACATTTTCATTTAAAGGGTTTAACTCCATATGAGATAAAAAATTAATTGGACTCAATTCATGGCACATCTGCCCCTGCCTTAGCAACGGTTTATAACTGGGTAAATGAATTTAAGCGTGGTCGTACATCAATAAGTGACGAACCACGTTCAGGAAGGCCCGTAGAAGCAACTACTCCCGAAATCATCAATAAAATCCACGATATGGTGTTGAAGGATAGAAGATTAAAAGTGCGTGAGTTAGCTGAGGCCACAAGGATATCTATAGGTGCAGTTGTTTCAATTCTACATGAAAAATTAGGCATGAAAAAGCTATCGGCAAGATGGGTGCCGCGTTTGCTCTCAGCTGAGAATAAACGCAATAGAGTGGTCGCCTCTGAGGCTCTTTTGGCGCGCATAAGTCGGAATCCTGAGGAATTTTTTCGTCAATTTGTGACTGTGGATGAAACATGGGTACACCACTACACTCCTGAGACAAAGGAACAATCCAAACAGTGGATTTCCACAGGCGAACCAGCTCCAAAGAAGGCAAAGACCGTAAAGTCAGCTGGTAAGGTTATGGCTACAGTTTTTTGGGATGCACGTGGAATTATACTTATTGACTACTTGGAAAAGGGTAAAACAATTACTGGTGAGTATTATGCATCATTATTAGGGCAGCTGAAAGAAGAAATTAAAAAAAAACGACCACATTTGGCGAGAAAAAAGTTCGTTTCAATGGCTAAAATTGAAGAACTAAAATTCGAATTGGTTGAACACCCACCGTATTCACCAGATTTAGCCCCCAGTGACTTTTTCTTATTTCCAAACTTGAAAAAATGGCTCGGTGGACAGAGATTTACGGACAACGAAGACGTCATTGCCTCTGTAAGTGCTTATTTTGAGGAACTTCCGAAAACGCACTTTTCTGAAGGATTAAAAAAACTTAAAAAGCGATTGACCAAGTGTATAGAGCTCCAAGGAGATTATGTTGAAAAATAAAAAAAAATTTACCCAAAAAAAATTGTTTTTATACTTTATTCTAAAGACTTATTGAATTACCCTCGTACTTACTATGCAATTTTTAATATCTAAGTTCAGCATCGCCGTGCCGCTGCCCAACATACAAGCCATAACTATAGCCGATACAATTGTCCACTATTTTACACCCCTTTCGGAGCTCCAAAGAAAATAGTGAGCGACCGTGGAACAAGCTTTCGGAATAAAATATTTAAAGAATTATCTGAGATACTTAAATTTCAACTATCTACTACGACTGTGTATCATCCCCAGTCCAATTGCACCTCAGAACGAAGTCACGCAATATTAAACGACTTTATGCGAACTAAAGAAACAAATAAGAGAGATTGGGACCGTATGATCCAATTCGCAATAAATGATTACCACACCTCAATTCATCCCTCCACATCAATTATGATAAGAAAGCCCGTCCCCAACATCTAAAAATCGGAATGGAGTTTTACACCTTGAAAGAGTCTAAATACGGAAAAATCGACAAATTTTATAAAGGTAAATTTAAAATAGTTGAGACTCGTTCCCTCTTCGCACAGGCTCGCTACCACCTCGTGAGTCCCATTCCCATTCCGAGCTTCGTTCCCTTTCCGCTCAGGCTCTCTACCATCGCGCGAGATTCGCCCCTCTCCGCGCAGGTTCTCTACGACTTCGCGAGACCTGTTCCCTCACCGAGACACCCTTCAGTTTCCCGACGAATTTCAATTAGAAATGTATAACTCCTATTTAAGCGACTGAGTAACTTGCCACAAAGACATAAGAGAAACTGCTCGTAAAAACCTCATAGATTTGAAATACAGCAGCAAAACCTATTATGATAAGAAAGCCCAACATCTAAAAATCGGTATGGAGTTTTTCATTTTGAAAGAGTAAAAATACGGAAAAATCGACAAATTTTATAAAGATAAATTTAAAATAGTTGAGACTCGTTCCCTCTTCGCACAGGCTCGCTACCACCGCGCGAGTCCTATTCCCATTCCGAGCTTCGTTCCCTCTCCGCTCAGGCTCTCTACCATCGCGCGAGATTCGTCCCTCTCCGCGCAGGTTCTCTACGACTGCGCGAGACCTGTTCCCTCTCCGAGACTCCCTTCAGTTTCCCGACGAATTTCAATTAGAAATGTATAACTCCTATTTAAGCGACTGAGTAACTTGCCACAAAGACATAAGAGAAACTGCTCGTAAAAACCTCATAGATTTGAAACACCGCAGCAAAACCTATTATGATGAGAAATCCCGTCCCAAGCATTTAAAAATCGGAATATAGTTTTACACTTGAAAGAGCCAAGATACGGAAAAATCGACTAATTCTATAAAGGTAAATTAAAAATAGTTGAGACACGTTCCCTCTCTACGCAGGCTCTCAACCACCGGGCGAGTCCCGTTCTCTCTCCGAGACTCCCTTCAGTTTCCCGACGAATTTCAATTAGAAATTTATATCTTCTATTTATGCGACTGAGTAACTTGCTGCAAAGACATAAGAGAAACTGCTCGTAAAAATCTCATAGATTTGAAATACAGCAGCAAAACCTATTATGATAAGAAAGCCCAACATCTAAAAATCGGTATGGAGTTTTTCATTTTGAAAGAGTCAAAATACGGAAAAATCGGCAAATATTATAATGGTAAATGTAAAATAGTTGAGATTCATAAAATCAATAACGTAATTGTCAATCCACCAACGGGAAACGCCTCGTAAAAGATATAGATAAAATAAAGAAGAGTTATGAATAAGAACTAAAAATGATAAGATAAATTCTACATCATTAACCAACTTACAGTTAATGACAGTTCGACCTAAATCTATTACAGGTAATTTCCACCAGAATAAAAACTAGCCACGATGATGACACTACGCCATCATCACATTAATTGCGATTTTACTTATGAACCATGAGATCTCGGCTCTCGAAAATCAGGCAGACTATCAAATCTTGCACCTGACCAACAACCCAGGTATGTATTATGAGTACCTCGGAGAAACAAAATTATTCGCACCCAGTGGCGAATTACTGTAACGTTAGACTTCCTGCGTTTGAAAAAATCAATACACGAACGAGAATATAAATTCGAACATACGTATATTACTTCTAGTAAAAATCGAGGAATAGAATGTAAATCCTTTATTCCCGTGGAAATATTAACACAGAGTTTAAAAATGATAAAAACTTACCATCCAGATGCTAAACTATACTTAGCTTTATCCAATACCAATAATAACCTCCCTGGCGATCTCCCGCATACGATTTCAAAAAGACCGGCTCTCCTAGAATTTGTCGGTTGGGCCAGCAGGAAATTATTTGGTACTATGGACGCCGTAGATCGCGATCTATTGGACAAGCAGATAACCGAATTATACGATAGACAAACAAACACATATAATACGCTCTAACTTGGAGGAATTACACGACAAATATGATAATGATCAAAAACGACTTCAAGAACTGCGTACAAAGATCCTACAAATAGTAAATGAAAACAATCATAATGTCGAAGAAGTTAATAAAACCTCTGCTGCACAAGCTATATCCCAATGGGCAATTGAATTCGAACAAAATTTAGAAAATATAATAAATTACTATAAAATATTAATCAATGGTATCGAAACCACAGCTCGAGGAAACCTACATCCACTCCTTCTAACTTATGAACAATTGAAAAACCTCTTACTCTTGATAAGCACCCATGCTCTAGAGCACAAATTGCCCTGGGAACAGACGAAAATTACCCCAGAGATTCTGTTCAGTGCAGCTAAAACTCACGTAATCGTAATAAAAAGTAACAAACTATAAGTACACGCTCTTCCTACCTTTGCCCAAGTTTATGACTATAAAACGGAATATTTCAGTATTCAACCACGTTTCTCAAATCTATTAATCACCCAAAATTTGAAAACCTACTCATTAATAAATTCCGACTTTTTCTCCGACTGCCTTACTTATAATCATACCCTTTTGTGCACCCCAAGCATCGTTCTTCACGACGAAACAGAAGACACTCCGCGTGAATATCTGATGTACACTCGTTCCAACCAACATTCACTTTCCAAGTGCAATATTTATTTATCCCTGCAATCACGCATACATATATTGGACCAAATTAACCTCCACCGACGAATGGTTATATTCTACGCCCCAACCTTTCACTAGAAGAATAATTTGCAAAAACAGTCAAAGAACCGACGCTATCCTAAATGGAATCGGGATACTAGCAATCCACGAAAAATGTTTAGACCACGCCGGAGGAATGACCATTTACGGCATTAACACTCTTCGTACGTTTCAAATATTATTTTATAATCCTAGCACTAGTGTCGATCTAACTCAATTACTACACGTGATTAAAACCCTAAGGAGCGAAATAAAGTTGGATGAAGAGACAGCTCTAGAAATCGACAATTGGGCTAGCAGCGCGAACGCAACACCATTAAGACAAATAGAAAATGGCTTCAAGCTAATGGTCAGACAGAAAAAGACCAATGAAATGCAAGACATAAACATAAACGCAAGAACACTATCAATCGAAGGCGAACCCAAATTTCCTCTCACAACGAAAACATCAAAATATCCGAGGCCCCCACCTCTCACTTCTCACTAAGCCGCAGGTGGATGAGGTTAGCCGAACGGTTAATAGAGCTCTATACGAACTGAGGTCATTTAGATCCTGCACCACCGAGGCCCTACGAAAGTAGCTCGCAAGTGCTCTAGTTATTTCTCACTTAGATTATTGCTCTCTCGCGTACCTTGATTTGTCCGGTAAACTTCAGTCTCGTTTACAGCGTTTGCAAAGCTCCTGCGTACGATACATTTGCGGTGTTAAAAGAGATAAGTATATTAGCCCCTATAGGAGGAAACTGGGCTGGTTGAATGTGGAGGAAAGGCGGGCGTACTTTGCGGCGGTGATAGTTTATAAAGCATATGTCACGAAGCAACCACCGTACCTTGCGGCGCACTTTAAAAAAAAACAGTCCAGAACCGCTAATAGGGCCCCTAGGGAACTGTCGGTTCCACGATCGCGGATAGACGTGGGTCTGAAGTCCTTCAGTACTCAGGGAGCAAATCTATGGAACTCATTGCCATTTAGCATTAGATGTCTACCCTCTCTTAGCTCGTTTAAGTCGGCGTTGAACAGAACTTTATAGTATTAAACTGTGATAACTTGTGATTATGTTTTTGCGTCTGTATTATGTCTTTTTTTTAATTTGCTTTATATACTGGCGTAATTTTTATTGATTTGTAGTATATACTGGTGTATTTATACTAATTGACGGGATAGAATATGGTATGTACACTTTACGATGCAATTTGTGTGAAAACTACCAAAGGTTTAAGTAGGTATTTTATAAGACTGTCTTTAAGACTAAATGCATTAATTTAGAACTATATATGAAATGTATTTTTTGACTCTGTACAAATAAATCAATTCTATTCCATTCTATTCTCTTCTACTTCCGCGCGTGCGAAATTCTTACAATTGCATGTACATATATAGTTAAAATAATTCAAATATCAGTCAGTTTATACATTCATTATCTTACATTTAACATTCATTATTGTGTTTCTTATATAAAAAGTAACATTATTCGCTGTAACAGTTCGTCAATTTATAAAATATAAATATAATGATCTAGTCATAGTCAAATGGTACATCACTGAATACACGTAGTCAATACATAATAATATAATTATTATAACGGGATTTTAGCACGAAGTTAACTCGCTTAATATAATAATGACTGTAGAACATAAGTAACGTGGGGAAGGTAACGTCAAAGAAGACTCGAGGGTTATAGCATAAGATGTATATATATATATATATATATATATATATATATATATATATATATATATATATATATTCTCTCAAATACAATCTAGATACATAGGCACACGAGCCGATGCACGTGCACTCTCGCAGACCTGTTGCTCGGGATATATCGCGAGAGAGAGAGTTCAGACGCCGACAGGCACTCACAATTATTTCCTCGGCGTGGTTGCGGCCCGCTCGCTGTGCAACGTTTCCTGGCGGTAGCGCTTCTTGGCGACGTCGCCCGGATGCTTGTCGTCGGACTTCGGCGATGGCTTGCGGCTAGACGGCGACGATGCGCAAAGGTCTCCCCGTTCCGTTGTTCCTCAATCTCACACGGTCTTCTCGTGGTCCCTAATACCCTCGGGACAATCGTGGTTTCGCCTTCGGGAGCTGAAGTGTCTCTGCCGAAATATTGCCCTACCTATACTCTCTCTCTTTCTCTCTCACCTTTCCTCGGCTCCTTCTTTATCCAGACGCCGCTGACGATGCCTGTAACAGCTGATTATATAATACATGTTATATTTGAGAGAGAGAGAGTATGTGACGAGGTGCCATTACCCGTCACACTCCCCTCTCCCACACGCTGCTAGCCGGAGGTGTGCCAGCTCGACATCTACAGATCTCTCTCAATAAATAAAAGAATGTCATAAATCAAAATTCACAAAAATAATAATAATGTGAAAGTAAAAAAAAATTAGAAAAATAATTATTTTCAAACAAAAATATGCGTGAAAGGTGATTTGAAAGGAATACAAAAAATAGGTATCTTTTTCTCTCTCTTTATTCGAAGGCGTCTTCGAATATCCTTTCCGCCTTGCGATATTCGTTGTATTCGCGCTATTGCGCTCTCACATTTCTAACTCTGTGTCTTTACCGTTTTAGACTGCGTGCGTCGAGGATATACGTCACGATAAGGCGCAGGTGGTTATGTGGACCCCTTTGGTCTCCCTCGGCTAAATAGTACCCTATTACTAACAATTTTTACTTTAACACGAGGTTGTTCGGTCTCTCGCTGTCCTTCGAAGTATCTTCTACAGCCTCATCTTCGGAGACTGAGGGCATGGTGTCGTCGTCGAAGTACGGTTTCACTCTTTCACGAAGATTTGTTCCACCTTGATTCCATTTTTGTCAGCCAGTTGATTGGTAACCTTGCTTCTCTGAAATGACGTATGGCCCAGTGTATTTAGGGGCCCATTTAGCAATGATTCCTTGGGGCGCACATGAAAGAATGCCATTACGTCATAATACTTTCTCGCCAGCCGCATATTGCACGTCTCGTCGCTTACTATTATAATATTTTGCTTGGCGTTCTTGCGCTTTTGCTGAATTTTCTGCGGCTAAATCTTGCACTTCACGCAGTTTATTCATGCGCTCGTTCCAATTTTCTAACGCAGCTGTCTCTGCTTCATGCGCTGCGGCGAGTTCTTCTTGCCGTCGTAGCGTACTTGGAAGTACAGGGTTGATTCCGAAATTCAGAAAAGTTGGTGACGATTCTGTGGATTGTTGCACGGCGGTATTATAGGCAAACACTAGCTCGGGAATGTATAAATCCCAAGTACTATGGTTTGTCTCAATATACGACGTGATTATGGTCTTAAAAGTGCGGTTTACTCGCTCCACGGGATTTGCTTGCGCATGATATGGTGGTATTGTGGTGTGGACCACTGCATGTTCTTAAATTCCGTTCCATTATCAGAGTGGAACGTCTCCGGTACTCCAAAGTATAGGAAGATCTTCTCTCTGAGTTCCCTTTTAATCGTTTTCGCATTTGTCTTGCAAATGAGGATACACTCCACCCAGCGCGTAAAAAGGTCCATGAATACTAGCAGGTATTCATGACCGCGCGATGTACGAGAGTTGGAGCCCATGATATCTCCAGCTACTACCTCCCACGGTCTCGTTACAATACGCCAGCCCATAAGTCCTGCGGATGCTAATTGGACAGCTTTGCATTCCTGGCATACTGAGCCGCGACATACGTAATTTGCTATGTCCTTATAGGTTGACGGCCAATAATACAGCAATGCGATACGCTTATATGTTTTTGCGCGTTCCAAATGTCCAGTTGTCGGCTCATCATGCCCTTCATGTAGGACTTGCATCCGCTTTTCTTTTGGTAGGACTAGCTTCCAAGCATCCTGGTTCTCTAAAAGATCTTCAATCGAAGGATCTGATCGATAGTAATACAGTCTTTTGTCAACTATTTTCCAATATGGATGCTCCGTGGGATTGGCGCGAACTTTCGCTTTCATCCGCAGATACCACGCATCACTAGTATCCTCGTCTGGGCAACTGACTGACGAAACTGGTACTTCCCACTCATCCTCTTACATGCGAGATAATGCGTCTGGCACCAAGTTTTCAATGCCTTTCCTATACTCAACCTCGAAGTCATAGGCAAGCATTTCGAGAGCCTACCGTGCCAAGCGTTCTGTGGGGTTCTGAATTCTTTGTAACCATTTCAGACTAATATGGTCCGTAATAATCTTCAAGTGGTAACCTTCCACATAAGATCGGAACTTTCTTATGGCCCACAGCACTGCGAGACACTCTCGTTCAGTTGGAGAGTAATTCCTTTCCGCTGACGTCAACGTGCGGCTAGCAAAGCACAACACGTGTTCAACCCCATCAAGAATTTGTGTAAGCACCGCTCCAAATCCAGTGGAGCTAGCATCAGTCTGGATAACGAACTGATGGTCAAAAGAGGGACTATGCAACACTGGAACAGATGCGATCAACGCTTTTATCTGTTCAAATGCCATCTTTTGTTCCTCACCCCATACGTATTTGACATTTGATCTAGGCAGATGGGTAAGCGGGTCCGCAATCGTGGCGAAATCATTCAAAAATTTCCGATACCACGATGCCATTCCTAGGAATCATCGAAGCTGTTTAAGATTTTTCGGAGCAGGAAACTCCAATACTGGGGCGATGTTGTCTGTATCCGACCGGAATCCCTCTCTATTCACGAAAACCCCCAAACATCTAACTTCACTGCGGCAAAACTCGCTTTTGTCAAGGTTGATGGTGAGACCTGCATCGATAATTCTGCGGAGAACATACTCAATTCTTGGAACATGGCGGGCCCGCCCGATACGGCATATAGGAGAGATCTGAATTCGATAAGGCCAAGGCCTGGCACCGTAAATGCAGTCAAGTGTCGTGATCCTTCGTCTAACGGCACCTGATGATATGCACTGCTTAGGTCAATACTGGAAATATAGCGCGCTTTCTATAGCTTTCGCAGGATAGAGTCCATGTAAGGAAGCGGATACGCAGGTACCTTAGTCACTCCGTTCAATTTCCTGTAGTTGACGCAAAAGCGATAAGAGCCGTTTGACTTACGAATCATTACCACCGGGCTCGACCATTCGCTATGGGATCTACGAATGATCCCTGCTTCCAGAATTTGATGCACTTGGGCATGCATTTCTTCTTCAAGTTTCTTGGAGACTGGATAGTACCTTTGCCTAATAGGTCGAACAGAACCAACATCAATCTTATGTTTGATAAGATTAGTGCGACCGAAAGGCACTTTGCCCTTTGGTAATACTCGATCCAACATCTCCTGTAATTGTAAGGAGGATACTCATCCACTCCTACTGCCGCTACCTCGAGTGGGAGAAATTCCTCAATCCCTTATACCTTAAATTTATTATCCCGAGGTAGGATGTGTGCGTTGAACGCTCGCTTAAAATCTACTCCGAGAAAATATCCTTCTGATAGCCCGGGTAGGATAACGACCTCTAGGTGGCGTCGTACTTCACCTATATCGAATGGTAAATCGACATATCCAATCACAGGTAAGATATGTCCGTTAGCCATACGCACGCCTGGTCCTTTACTTAGTGCAATCTTTTTATTACATGCTGCTGCAATCTGCAAGCCAAGTGGTCCAATACATGTACGTGCCGCACCTCCATCATGCTGTGCACGCACTCGTAATCCCCCAATTCCCACTTGCATCCACGAGCGAGAGTAGTCTCTCTCAATGTAAGGAGATGATCCCTCAGAAGCAACATTCGCCGATTTTTGCGCCGCTGCTTCAACTGCAGCTGGCGTTAGAGCTTTCATAGGGCTAGTCTGAGTCAGGTGCTTTAGCTTTTCCTCCAACAGCTTCTCAATCATAGCTGAGATATTTTGAGACGAACTCTGCGATATCTTTACCATACTTGGAGCGTTGCGCTTCGCACTCCATTTCTCCTCTACCAGCTTGTCAACTTTCAGAGACAAATCTGGGGTCGAACTTTCAGCAATTACAGCCAGACTCATATAGTAATTTGCCGATGCGCGTGGCCCTTTATACGCCAATTCTGGCAGCAAGCACTTATCAGCTGGAGGTTGCTCTTTCAAATTACGCAGCACCTCCACGACAACTTCTGCCTGTCGCGCCAACTGAATCAAAGTGTCTAGATCGGTGGTGTGCTCTTTACTCACGATCGCTTGCAACTCTGGCAACATATTTTGATAAATAAGTTGCAGTTTTCTTTCCTCGTTCCAAGGCACTTCGAATTTGTCCGCGACTGGTTCTGCAAATCCTTGGGTGCGCGCCGTCGCTTCTGTCACCAACCGCTGTTGATAACGGCTATCCACGCCATAACAGCGTCTTGCTGCTTCACAAAACTCTTGCCATGTGTGCCAATTCCTCCTTGATTGACGCCACCATTGGAGTGCTGCTCTCTTCAGCAACTCCGTCATGGCATTCAAGAGGTCCTCGTCCTCTATGCGGGCCAGTGTGCGGCACTCATTGACGCGTAGCAAAAATTCTTCAATACTGCGACCGTCTTTTTCTCCGAAAAACTTGATGTTCCAGGATTGAACCGTTTTTCCAATATCATTAATCCGATAACTAGCAAATGTATCGCTGTTTCTCTCTCTTTCGTTTGTTGAAGCAGTGATATAAAATTCGGGGTGTTTGCGTTAAGTTGCGAACCACTTACTCTTGCAGCTTCTGCCTCTTGTGCCCTTGTATCGTCATTTAGCTGGTAATTGTCCTCATACAGTAGGTCGAGTAGGCCTTGAAAGGCAACACCTCTGTTGCTTTTGGGCTTTGCTCCTAGCCCCTGTTGCGTATTCGCTGATTCGCTGTTTGTCATTGTCTCAAAGCGCAACCTTGTACTCGTAGCTAGTTCAGCAACATTCTTTCACAGTTCTTTTACTTGAGTACTGTATTCTTGTATCAATGTCTATGTGCTTACCATTTCGAGTGCTACGGCTCTTGGAACAGGGTATAACGTGCCATTCGATAACGTTATCATTACCACATTTGGATTTGCAATCATATTCACAGATTGTTTTGTACCCGTCGAAAATACTGTAGTCGGGTTACTTGTTTTACCCGATCCCCCTAAGCCAGTTGCTGTAGCAGTTGTCGTTGTTGTTTTGGTACTCGTTACTGCCAGCGTACTCGGCCGTACCGTAGTATTAATTGGTTGGATTCCCCAGAATGATAGTGGCATTGGCGGTGGTGTTGGTGGTGTGATGAGCATTTGTATAGGCGGATCATACGTTGGTGGTGTGGTTACGTCAACCAGTGGCGTGTGAATCGGTGTTGTCGTAACCACCGTCACTGCCGCAGCCGCTCCTGCTCCCGCATTATGGTGTACACCATTCATGTTCCGGAGTCCATTTCCTTGGCATTCATTTAAGGACATATTTGTTAAACTCATCTGACTCGAGCTGAATGCCGTTGGAGCGAAGTCGCTCGGTAGCCCCGTTTCTGTTCGGTGGCTTGCCAAATATTGCTGCCTTCCTAATATTTCGGTCTGCGTTCTGTCGCTGAATTTTGAGTCACTCAATACCTCGTCGAGCTTCTCTTCTCGGCACCTTTTCTTCTCTTCTTCGCTTGAGTTGTCTAAAATATCAACGAAATCTGCCGCTGTATAGTCGCCCCGTAAGCGTCTATATATTCTAATGCTTTTCGCAAATTGCGTGCCATCACTTTTCAATTCGAGCATATTTTAAAAAATATCTAACTTTTGTCCGTCTAAACGTAGAATCCACGCTTAGATCTCGGTTCCTACCGTTTCATCAGAGGAAATGTCGTATTGATTTGCCATTTTCTTTGCGTAGGATCCAAAAAAAATTTTAATACAAGTTATTAATTCAAACTTTCAACACGAAAGTAAAGTTTAATTGTACCCAAAAAAAACAGTGTTTATTACACAAAACAACAAAAAAAAGAAAATAAAAATTCTTCTTTCAGTGCATTTGATCAATACTAGGTTGCGTAAATCGCTTATATAGTATCTATTATCTAGTAACTATTACTCATAAAATACTAATCCAATATACAAGCATTAACTCTGAAAGAAGACTGTTTTTATCCGATATCGAATTGAATTAACTAACTTGCATAAATCGCTATATAAAAAAAAGAATTCAAAATCCTATTTAATTTTCCCAGAAAAATGAAAATAAAATGTTCTTCGAAAAAGCAAAAACAAAATTTTTCAATAATTAGTTAATTAAATAGTTAATTAAATAATAATATTATTTTATCACAATAAGTAAATAATACTAATTATGAAACCAATAACAATTGTTTATTATTAAAAAAAACAATTATTCCAATAATTAATTAAATAATCGATTAAACAATAATATTATTTTACCGAAATAATTAAATAATAATAATAATCATTACTTAAATCAACAACAATTGTTTATTACACAAAACAATTATGCCAAAAATAAGAAGTTTGTGAGCGATCAAGTAATTAATTAATTAAGTAATTAATTAACTCCCAATATTATTTCTCAAAAGGTAGTAAATAATTATTACAATCCGTATTTACATTACTAAACTCTTGTTTATATATATAGAATCACAATAATTTTATTATTAATCAATTAACTAAGCTATCTAAATTTTATGGCCACGCAATAATTCGGCGGTTTGATCGCAGTTGTATTACATATACTACACTGCGACTACACATACTCGCATCTACACAACTATCTATAGTCTAAACAGTAAAGTCACTGTATACACTCTTAGTATTGACACTACGTATGTTAAATTTTCTATACATGCTGCTATAGTATCATCACACGCACTACCGGCATGTATTTTTCATACTCGAATATACGGTCAAATAACAAGCTAATAGAATAAACGAGAAAATATAATAAATTAGCCTGTTACCGAGCAAGTGGTCAAACGTATTTTTGTTTATTACATTATTTATTTGAACATAAATTAATTTTGCAACCCTGTGATTAATTTTATAATAAAACTATTTAATTTTCACCGCCGAAAACAAATGTAATGATGAACTAGAACAATATAGTTTATGAGTAATTCACACTATTACTCAATTTACAAAATAAAATTCTCAATAACTAGTTTGTTTGTAAATACTTTAAAAATAAATGAAAATTCCAACAACAATCATTACATTTACTTTCGTCACGAAATAAAGTGTTGATATTATTTATGCGAATTCGTTGTAAATATACGAAATCCAATTTTATCTATTTAAACACTCAATGATTTTATCAAAATTAGCACTTTAGTTTTATAACATAATTTTATATTTCAGCGTAAACACTTGATGACAAGAATTGTTTATTATTTACCGTTAACTAAAAAAAATTGAAATCACTAGCTTTTAATTAAGTATTTATTATATAAAAAAAATCACTTTTAACATCCTATTTGTCCACTTGCGAGAGACGCATTTACAAAAAAATAAATCACACACTCTCCATATACTACGAATAAAAATCTAGCAGCAAAGTCCCAAATTTACTCCGACGTAAATTAAATACACCGTATAAAATTCAAGCAGCCGTTCAATCTCAATAATTGCCGAATATTATTTTGTTCCGGCCTGGCCCGTACTCGGACTTTTTCAGGGTCAGCCTAGGCTTGATTACTTTACGTGCGCGCGGGCTCGCATGGCAGTGGCGATATACGCTCTGCGCGAAGTCACTTAACACGGCTTAATTCGGTATATTTTTCTACGCGCCTATGAACAATATTCACCACGCGAACCACACTATACACTTTGCTTCTCTTTCCTCTAAATTCCCACAACTCTGTGAGTTTTTCCGGAGGGCGCCAATTATATACCGGGGTTTTAGCCCGAAATTAACCCGCGATATAATAATTACTGAAGAGCATAAGTAACGTGGGGAAGGTAAAGTCAAAGAAGACTCGAGGGTTATAGCATAAGATATATATATAATATATATTCTCTCAACTACAATGCAGATACATAGGCGCACGAGCCGAGGCACGTGCGCTCTCACAGGCCTGTTGCTCGGGATATATCGCGAGAGAGAGAGAGAGAGA
The DNA here is from genome assembly GCA_949152435.1 of Gastracanthus pulcherrimus. Lineage (NCBI taxonomy): Eukaryota > Metazoa > Arthropoda > Insecta > Hymenoptera > Pteromalidae > Gastracanthus > Gastracanthus pulcherrimus. The sequence goes on along the minus strand of OX424576.1, from coordinate 114,728,212 downwards.
GAGAGAGAGAGAGAGAGAGAGAGAGAGAGAGAAAGAGAGAGAGAGAAATAGACCGAGAGAGTTCAGACGCCGACAGGCACTCACAATTATTTCCTCGGCGTGGTTGCGGCCGCTCGCTCTGCAACGTTTCCTGGCGATAGCGCTTCTTGGCCACGTCACCTGAATGCTTGTCGTCGGACTTCGGCGATGGCCTGGTCGCTTGTCGTCGGACTTCGGCGATGGTCTAGACGGCGACGATGCGCAGAGTCTCCCAGTTCCGTTGTTCCTAAATCTCTCACGATCTTCTCGCGGTCCCTAATACCCTCGCGATTATCGTCGTTTCGCTCACGGGAGCTGAAGCGTCTCTGCCGAAATATTGCCCTACCTATACTCTCTCTCTCTTTCTCTCTCACCTTTCCTCGGCTCCTTCGCTATCCAGTCGCCACTGATGATGCCTGTAACAGCTGAATCTATAATACATGTTATATTTGAGAGAGAGAGTATGTGACGAGCTGCCATTACCCGTCACAATATAATAAAGATAACAATATACAATTAAAATAAACAGAATACATACACACACACCTCCAAAATTCGACGTAGATCTATCACGTCTAAAAATAAAAACACACTCATTCATCTGACATTCTCCAATACACGCTCATAAATACATTCATACTTAACACTTAAAATAAATTTAATAAATAAATAAATTAAGTAAATAAATAAATTAAATAAATAAATAAATTAAATAAATAAATAAATTAAGTAAATAAATAAATTAAATAAATAAATAAATTAAATAAATAAATAAATAAATAAATAAATAAATAAATAAATAATTAATAAATAAATAAATAAATAAATTAAATAAATAAATAAATAAATTAAATAAATAAATAAATAAATAATTAATAAATATATAAATAAATTAAATAAATAAATTAAATAAATAAATAAATAAATTAAATAAATTAAATAAATTAAATAAATTAAATAAATTAAATAAATTAAATAAATAAATAAATAAATAAATAAATAAATAAATAAATTAAATAAATTAAATAAATAAATAAATAAATAAATAAATAAATAAATTAAATAAATAAATTAAATAAATAAATTAAATAAATAAATAAATTAAATAAATAAATTAAATAAATATATTAAATAAATAAATAAATAATTTAAATAAATTAAATAAATAAATAAATAATTTAAATAAATAAATAATTTAAATAAATAAATAAATAAATAATTTAAATAAATAAATAATTTAAATAAATAAATAATTTAAATAAATAAATAATTTAAATAAATAAATAATTTAAATAAATAAATAATTTAAATAAATAAATAATTTAAATAAATAAATAATTTAAATAAATATATCAAATAGATTAGGACTACACAGAAATGAACGAAAACAATTTGAAATGAACGAAAACAATTTATTTATCAATATCCGAAAGGTTCACTTCTGTGAATTCCCGTCACCGTGTAATTGTTTATGGTGCCTGTCCTACGCCGTTTTAAAATTACAAAAAGATGGCAGCACCTCACACTGCTTGGGAGCGAGTTCCAGAGGTGCGCACCTTGAACTCTAAACGAGAAAAGGCCCTTATCGGTGCGCGTCCTCGGAACCGAGAGCTCCTTCGTACTACCCCTACCTGAAGTCTTGGCCTGGTTTTATTCATAAAGGGCAGTAAGATATGGTGGCTGCCGCATGACAATCGCTTTGTAAAGCAACAGCCCCATAAAATACTCCCTTCTCGACTTTAGATCCAGGCAGTCCAGTCTTTCCCTGTAGGAGGTGATATGCTCATCACGCCTAATACCACATATGTATCTCACACATGAATTCTGTAAACGTTGTAGTCGTGTCTGAAGCCCCCCTGACACGTCAAGAAGAACCACTGAGCAGTAGTCTAACTGAGGCAGTACCAGTGCACATGCCAGCTGCTTTCGTAGTACCTCCGTGGTGCAAGAACGGAATAATTTGAGACTATACAGAGCTCTATTTACTTTCTTACAGACCGCATTTAATTGCGGCTTCCATGTTAACCTTCCATACATCACCACGCGTAAGTTTGTAACTGTATCGACAAAGGGCACGCGTACGCCGATCTGTATCTCAATGCCTTGCAAGTCAAGGCTCTGAACCTGTTTGAAGTTATGATCAGATCCAAAAATAATCGCTTTTGTCTTGCTGACATTGAGACGCAGGCCAGCTGACGATGCCTAATTCGACACTACTCATGCTACAGCCGACATGCGACCGATACCGACACGAAGACCTTTCAGGGTCACTTGAGTATAGGTTTGCAGGTCGTCAGCGTATAGTATGTGTTCTACACCATCTAAGTCGAGTGCGTCTTGTAAGTCAATTATGTAAAGGCTGAAAAGCAAGGGTCCCAGGGCTGAGCCCTGAGAGAGAGAGAGAGAGAGAGAGAGAGCGAAAAAAAGAGAGAGAGAGAGAGAGAGCGAAAAAAAGAGAGAGAGAGAGAGAGATATTCTTTTTATTTATCAAATAAGACAAAAATTTACAGCTGTATGTATATTTGGTTAAAATTTGTTATCACATTATCAGGCATTACAGTTAAAAAAGTTTGGTTCGCTATCACAGGTCGTCAATTATTCTCTAACATATCATAATGTAGTCAGTAGTATCACATATTGTTTCGTCAACTTAATAATATACAAATAAATAGATAACAGTAATATATACACATACTCATTTATATTGCACATATATCTATCGCGTCGGAAAATAAAACGCCTTACATTCTTCTTCGATCATACACTCATTCACGCTAATAATAACACTCATACTTCACACTTAATACTTAAATAAATTAAAGACTACACAAGAATAAATAATATGCTTAGAATAAATTAAGACTACACAAAATTTAACGAAAAATAATGACAAGATTTTAATTCCGGATTTATGGAGTCTTGTCGCCGTGTAATTCTTTAAGGTGCCTACCTAACGCCGTTTTAAACTTACATAGTGATGGTAGACACCTTACATTGCAGGGGAACAAGTTCCAGAGGCGTGCACCTTGGTCCCTAAAAGAATATAGGCCCGTATCCATGCGAGCGAGAGAGAGAGAGAGAGAGAGAGAGAGAGAGAGAGAGAGAGAGAGAGAGACGGCGACGTCAACGACGACAGCTATGACTGACGCAGTGCACACAGAAAGTTGTGGAAAAGTCAAGGTCTGAATGCCGCTGCTGACGTTGTCAATGTTTGTAGTACTAAGGCGCGATACACGTACACAGTGATACGCGCGCTCCAAAACGCAAGAAAGTACTGACGGCTTTTATGGATAGATAGGACTCTGTTGCCGTGCAAAATAAACTATAAGCAATGGTGTGGTGAAAAAACAAAATGGCTTTCCGCTTGCACGAGTAAGAGAGTAGGATACAGAGACGACAACGGTAACGACGAGTGATGCAGTACACAGAAAGTTCCGTTTTATACATGGCTGCTCTGGGGTAGACTCTAGGGAAAAATTCATCGCTCTTACCGAGATCAGGACAGCCCAGTTGTTACTCTACGCAGTTAACTTTATCACAAAAGGATGTTTCCACCACACGTCCATAACTGATACTGATGCAGGCTGGTCCCCGTTCCTCTGCCAAGGAGCTCGCTGCCCGCGGTGGGGGTGCACCACGGCCGCTCATTTATTCATCAGCTCTGTGGAGGCGCAACGATCGACCAATCAGCTCTTTTGTCGATCGGATGCTCATTTGTCAACGTAAATGAAGAGAGCGCATGAAAGCTTGTAGGCGGCATCTATGAAGAATGAAAAGAACATGTGTGTACACGGTTTATACACACACACACATACGTTGGTGTCGTTGTCAATGTCTGCAGCACTACAGTGCGCCACACACACGCAGTAACCCGCGCACTCCGAAACGCGAGAAGGAACTAACAGCTTTCACGGAAAGGTAAGACTCCGTTGTCATGTAAAATAAACTGAAGAGGATGACAGAACGAAAAACAAGAAAATGGCTTCCCGCTCAGTCTCGCTTTCTCCTACTTTTTTGCTCGTGCGCATGCGCGAGCGGGAAGCAATTTTCTTGTTTTTTGTTCTGTCATCCTCTTCAATTTATTTCGCATGACAACAAAGTCCCACAACTGCATGAAAGTCGTCAGTTTCTTCTCGCGTTTCGGAGCGCGCTAATCACTGCGTGTATATCACTCTGTAGTGCGGGGTCCGTAGTGCGCTTGTAAAGAAGTATACACTGTAAACAGTTTAGCGCATCGGTAGCGCTAGCATGCAGATATCTGTGACTCTGCAGTTTGGAACATCTGGTGTCCCTTTTTGGCGTAGCTTATGTCCGCTTGCGGGCATCAGCGCTCCTCGCTGGGATTTGAGGTTATGTTTGTGTGTGTGGCGGAAGCACTATGGACGAGTGCTGCGCTAAAAAAAAGGCATCAGGCGCTTCAAACGAAGGGACATGAGCTGCACTTCAATTGGAGCAGCTGATGCCTACTAGAGGGCATCTATATTAATGTCAGTAATTATGAAATCTGGATAAAAAGTAAGATTTTTAAAAACTCGCGGATTTTAAATTATGTAATTTGGACAATTTCTTGGTACTGATAAAAGCTTGCCTGTGATCTTGTCGTTCGTGCGATAACAGATACTTTGCTCGAGTTGAGAAAAGTGACTCATTTACAAAACTCAAACTTTGTGAATTTTTATCAATTTAGGATTTTCAAACGATAGTCGTTTAAGAACTACATGATATAAATGTCATTAAAATTTCACCAAGCTACGATAATTACATCACAATATATCCATATTAATGTCAGTTTTTATGATATCTCGGTAAAATTTGCACAGAATATAAATTTTTCGTCTTTAATCAATTACCATTAAAAAGAAGTATGATTTCTAAAAACTCACGGATTCTAAATTTTGCAAGTGATAGTGAGAAGCATACGCATCGCGGCATCTCTTTTTCATTCGCTGCGACCACTGCATCTGTGTGAGTGTGTGTGTGTGCGCGTGCGTGCGCGTGTGTGTGTGTGCGAGTACGACGAGATGTAGGCGCCTCTCTGTCGGTTTTCTCTCTCTCTCTCTCTCTCTCTCTCTCTCTCTCTCTCTCTCTCTGGACTCTGGATCTCCTGATCTTAAATAAGTGTACATATACAATTCCTACTTTTGACCCCACTTACAGCCGTCCAAACATGACCGACCCGAATGGGTCAAAAGAGGTCATGTTTTGACGGCCGTAAGTGAGGTAACAACTACTCACACGTATTTATAACTTTTCTGATATATTCAAATTACAAAATGAATAAATCTAGCAATCTCCTTCATCCGCGAATTGGTATTTTCATTATTCATCCGACATATTTACAAACCCTAATTATAAAAATACACTCAAAATGTACTATTTGAACCTTCAGTTAATTTAAATTTGGTCGTTAATAACTGCTTTTTGCAGTAAATTAAATTAAATTTTATAACAAATTTTCAAAATTTGTAAATAAATTTTACTAAACTAAAACCGTAAAAATTTGTTTCGTGCGTTTACAAAGAAATATATGAATGGTAAAATCAATCCTAAACAACTGCATAACTAACTCTCCGAATAACCATTGTTTAATAAAACCCTGCAACTATGATAAATACAAAATCACGTTTTTGGTATTAAGCAAATAAAAATATTCAGGTTGCATATTGCTATTTTAAATACTAAGCCTCCGAATCTAACGATCGAGCAGGCCGTAATATACGTTGAGGAAACCACCGAAGGTTGAGAAAAAGACTATGCTCTTATATCTTTGAGGAACCGCAGTAAATCGGTGCCCTAATGTGCTCACAGCGAACAGATCGAAGGGCTATTCCAGCCGACGCTATAGTTCGAAAATCTGCAAGCCAGAGAAAAGGGCCTCGACGCCACGCAAGACGGAGGAACGAGCCACTCCGATCACGCTCACAAGAACGAGTCGCAGTACCAACAGCAGCTGCTCAACGGAGGCTCAAACTCCTTCGACGCCATGCAAAACAGAGGAACGAGCCACTCCGATCACGCTCACAAGAACGGGCCGCAGCGACAGTAGCAGCCGCTCGACGGAGCCTCAAACTCCTCCAACGCCACGCAAACCTAAGGAACGAATCGCTCCGATCCCGCCTCGAACACATGCCGAACGCTCGAACTTCTCGGACGCCGCGCAAGACGGAGGTATGAGTCGCCCCGATCCCGCATCAAACTTCTCGGACGCCGCACAAGACAGAGGAACGAGTAGCCACGATGTAGCGCAGCTCGAACCATGATCGATAACGTACGAACGCCTAGCCCTCAAGAAACTCAACGCCATGCACGCAAAACCACCGACGCAGTTCGAACACCCGCTGATTAACGAAAACTCGAGCTCCGACGAGGATTTTTACAAGAGTTTCAACAGTGCTACGTACGGAAGCGTACCACTAATGCACGAATTCCCATCTCTCAATGTTTTAAATTCATCCAGCACAGAAAAAACAACTAAATCGTAACCTAAAATAACAACGGACAAGAACATAAAAGACATACAGGAATTGAAAACAATTGAAGTCATCATGGAAATGTGCAATTTAAAACCCACAGTTCCCTTAATCCTCGCCTCTGATGATCAAAAACCTGCGATTTTTACTTCAAAATCATCACTGCACGACCCACACGACATCGACTAGATGGACTACAAGCCCGAGGAAGAGCTCAGACTGAAGCCAAAGCGCGGGAACACAATCGCAGCGATAATAGAAACCGAGGCCAAACACCTGCAGCAGCCCAAAACAAAATCAAACTTAAAGCCGGTCGCGCTAATGGAGACCGAGCCTACATCGCAGTCACCTATTTTCGGTTGTACGATTCATAAAAAATTACTCTTATAATACGGCAACTGAGCGATAATGGAAAAGTCTTTACTTTTTTATAAATTAATATTAATATATTTATACAATAGAAATTAATATAAATTAGTAATTCAATTAATTTAACTATATCTGACATTTTCTATTTGTTCAGTATTAACTTTTAAAAAATGTGACACAAAAAATATAATAATATTTTGAGTATTATTTCATCTGTATCCAAATAAAACCATTTCAATTTAGAAATTATTATTAACTGTTTTTTATTTATTTTGTTTTTTATTTATATTATTAAATATTGCTTAAATATATCTGGAATATTTCCAGACGTGGTCCTTCGATTTTTTTGTAACTATACGAATAATATTTCTGCAATATTTCTCAAATAGCTACAAATATTTTAGAAACATTATATTCAAATATTACTGAAATATTTCCTGAATATTTCAAGAAATATGTAGACAATATCTTTCGAAACGATTTCATAGAAATATTTTATAAAACTGCTAAAATATTTCTGGAATATTTTCAAACATGTTTTGTAACCTTTTTCGAACTATATAAGTAATATTTCTTGAAATATTGTTGTAATGTTTTACAATTATTATAAACTATATTTTTTTGAAAGAATTTAAAAATATTTCCTGCAATATTTCGTGAAAGATTGCTGGAAGATTTCATTAAGTTTTTGAGAAAGATTACATAATGGATGTCCACGAATATTTCCTAAAATATGGTTGTAAGATTTTCTCATTACTAGAATGAAATATTTCATATCAATAATTTGAAATAATATAATTAATATTGCGGAAATATTTACGAAAGATTTCATTTGAAATCTTTCTTAAAATATTTCACTGTAATATCAAATAAATACCATAAAAAAATAAAATAAAAAATTAACAATATTCCATGCTGTGGGGATAAGAACCTCCCGACAATCTTCCAGCGTACTTTCTAAGTAAGTTTATTAAAATTTTCTGTATAAGTTCGAAATATAGTTTATGGCTTTCTGCAATGTGGACCGAAATATTTTAAAAATGTTTCGGTAAATTTTTTAATCTTTCTGAACGACATGATCCAGAATCATTACCGAAATATTCCAATAACATTTCATAGAATATTTTAGGGAATGTTTTTATAACAATCCATGTAAGATTGGCAAAAATGTTGTGTAAAGTTTGGAAAATATTTTCTTAAATTCTTAAAAAAAAATTTATTGCACAAAAATAACCTACAACAAAACGTTTCTAAAATATTTCAGAATTATTTTCTAAAACGTTTTTTGTTATAATTTTATAAACATTACATGAAATATTTCTGCAAGCCTTTGTAAATATTTCATAATATTGTTTCAGAAAAGCTTTGGTAAACTTGTTATAGTGTTTACACAAACTTATAGTAAGCTTTCTTTGAAATGTTTCCTGAGACATTTCACTGAGATATTGTGTGCTGTGTGGGACACTGTATGGCTATAGGGCGAGTGCTAAAAAATCAGCCGTTATATTGCATCCGCCATTTAGAATTTTAGAATTTCGAGGTCAGATTCGTATTCAGCAAGTTCAAAAACTTTCTGAAATTCCGTTTTATCTCATTACCACAATTTTCTTTGAAAATCGGTCCGCGATATTAGAACAGTAATTTTTAATTTTGTGATTCTAAAGTCGGATTCATATACAGCGAGAACGAAAACCCCCTGAAATACCGTTTTATCTCAATCCTGTAATTTTGTTAACAGTCGGTCCTATATATTTAATGCAACATTTTGAAATTCGGAATTCTGAGGTTAGATTCATACAGCTAGATCGAACCCCCACACTCTAAAAAAATTCAATATTATCTCAATTCCATAACATTTTCATAGGTTAGACTGCTATAGTGCATCCGCCATTTAGAATTTTAGAATTCCGTGATCAACATATATGAGTGATTTTCAGTGAACTGCATACATGAATCTCACAATTAAATATGTTTAATACTTTATATATTTACTATTTTAAATACTATGTTACCAATAATTCCTTGACAATCATTTTTTAAAGTTTAAATGAGACCTCTAAAAGTCTTTATTAATTAGTATGAGAAAACTTTACAAAATTATCGTTATCAAAATATTTGAAAGTAAATGATAATTTGAACAGTAAAACATCTGGATAAATACTCAATATAATCTCTTTTGACTTAATTGAATCTATATCTTTTATTACTGACAATTATTTATATCAAAATTAATGCTTATAAAAAGTTTTTCGAAACTTAAAGAATATGCATCAGCTCTTGAAAAACTCGACTTAATATCCAGAATTTAACATAATTAAAACTATTAAATTCAATGTAAATTGATTACACGAACGAATGTTTTAACTAAGAAAAGCTGTTCCTTACAAAACATCTTTTGCATAAGGGAAAAGGTGCAACCTATTGATAAAACCATTCGTATAGTATACATTGAAATTTAATATTCCTTTAAAAATAGAAATTAGTGATCAGAAAATTTCAACTTTAGACGCATGCATATTGTATATACTATAGTGGAGTATACATGATTTCCCAAAAAAAATAAATTATTAAGTAATGTAGAATAGTATTGATCCAGTTTACCAAATTGTATTTTCCTCATAATCAGAAAATTCAATCCTCAAAAATCTTTAATTTTAAAATTTTAATACGTGATTTCAGCATTAGAATTGTGATACTATAATTAGTAACCTTTGAATATATCGTATCATATATGCATAGCACATTATAATTATAGTTTATAAATTTTACTTAATTACAAGTTAAATTTGTATTTCACTGCTACAGATTTACGTACCAATCTATGTTTAACCTTTAGTTACATCACGTTAATATAATTTTTTTAGATTGACTAAAACATTAGAATATTATTTTAGTTTGAAATATTTACTTAAAAAGATGTCTCATTATAGTCAACATCTTTTTTGCATAAGGAAAAAGGTGTGACATAATTTATAAAGTTTAAAATTTAGTATATTTTTTCATAGTGTTAAACATTTCAATTTTCGTGCCAAAAAAGGAGTATTTGTGGGGATTTTTACTGCACTACTTTATTAGAACAAAATCTGCAGCTGAAGCACACAGAATTCTTGTTGAGTTTTACGGTAACCATGCTCTATTAAAAACAAAATGCAGAGATTCGTTTAGACACTTACAAAATAATGATTTTTATATTGAAGATAAAGAACGCTCTGGTGCACCGAAAAAATTTGAAGACAAAGAATTGGAGACATTACTTTGTGAACACTCAGGTCAGACGCTAGCTGAACTTGCAGAATCTGGCGTCGAAAAAAATCATATCGATCGATTTAAGGGGTTTGACCTTCATTTGACCTTGAACCAGACGTGTTGGGGTCATATGGACACCGGCATCGTGATCAGCGACCCCAAAAATATAAAGATCAAATGTTCCGACACCTATTTCTTGCCTTAATATCAGCCTAGAAGTTCGAAACAAGGATTTGACCTCCAAATGTCCTTCAAATGACCTCTAAGAGTAACTTTGACGAAAAAGTCGAAGCGTATCTGTACGTAAAATTTTCCGTTATTTCAGAATCCGGCGTCGAAAAGAATCATATCGATCGATTTAAGGGGTTTGACCTTCATTTGACCTTGAACCAGACGTGCTGGGGTCATATGGACACCGGCATCGTGATCAGCGACCCCAAAAACATATAGATCAATTGAGATCAGAAATGCTTCGCCCCGATTTCATATTTGTATTTAAAGTAGTTCTTATTATATACATTGGCCGGGATGTTATAACGCGCGTTAAAACTGCTGTTCTGAACAAGGGCTAAAGTATATCTGGCCTCTGCATCATTATTTGTTGAGCTAGAAATGAGCCGCTCTTCGCACCGCTGAAAGTCGTCGCCGACGACCGAAGCAAACATATACATAAGAAACTCTAGAACGTTATCGCGTTTGAACTACACAGAACGTTTTAGAGACCTTTTGCAAAGCAAGATATTATACAGATACATATTTTTATTACTAATGAATTCTATCCGTAACACTAATTAACTAATCTTAACTTAATAAGTCTCATTTTGTAGGCATTTTTCATACTTACGTTTTATATATATATATATGTATATATATATATATATATATATATATATATATATATATATATATATATATATATATATATATATATATATATATATATATATATATATATATACACACAACATTTTCCAATCCCATCATTACTTTTTACTTAAAATGCGAAAAACGGTTGTTTTGAACTTATTTGATTTTTAAAGAATGTTTCACAAATTTTTGGGCATTTGCGGGAAAAAAATGACTACTGGAAACTAGTTCAAATTCCTTTATTTCATAAAGTTCTACAAATAATCCCGATTTTCTATTGTCTTTAAACAATTCTGTCTTTTAACAGTCCATTAGTCCTGCATTCCAAGTCAAAAAGTAGCCACAGTTGAGATGGGCATAAAGTACTATTGTAACTCGAGAAAAAAGTCGATTTTTCCTAGGGTGATAGTGCCGTCGCTTCGCTTCGATCGCTCGGGGAGTCAACTCACCCGAGGGAAACATTTTCGACTTTTTGCCCTTATTACATAATGTACTTAAGCTCTTTTACGTTCAAAAATATTAATATGATCAAAAGTTATTAATAGTTGTAGATGGTGATTGAAAATATATGGAAAATCAACGAATTTAACTGGGCCAGCCTGAGTTAAACTTAAAAAAAAATACATTTTTTCTCATGAGCCGATCCAAATTTTTAACCTTTGTTTGACACACAGGGGTACAAACAACCCCACGTCATTATTATGTTGATTTAAAGTACTTAAATCTAAAAAAATCAGGTCTGTGGCGCCATCTGGCATTGATTCGAAAGTACTACTTCCTCTTCCAGCTATGGCCATAATTTTCAGACCATTAGTCTTCGTGCGACAGTCGACCGAAATTGACTGGTCACGCCTGTACCCCAGAGTGTCAAGAGTGATCGTGTGCGTTAATTTTTTGAAAATTTTTTTTTATTGTTTTTTAAGTGAAAATTGAAGTTAAACGTAAATATATTGTATTTTATTACGTCTCATTTTTTTAGACACGGTGTTACGTTTTTATTCACATTTTAGATGGCGTACAATTTACGGCCTCGGCGAATACGCGACGAATTGTTAGAAAGTGAAGAGTCGGACGAGGAAATTATTGAACAAGAAGATGCTGACATTACTCCAAGTGATGATTCCTCAACAGCTAATGAAACCGATGAAGATGATATTGAAATGGAAAATGTGAGCCTTAACGATCGCCTGAACCAGTCTCGTGATCGAGGACGCCCTGCTACAAAGCTGAGAGGAAAAAATGGATTTATTTGGGAAACAACTTTCTCTTCTCGTAGATCAGGTATAACCGTTGGCGCCAAAATATTTACTATCTCTCCCCTCCCTTCCCTTTCTTTCACTCTCTGCTTACTTCTCGTTCTATACGACTCTTGCTTTACTACGTGATTCATAGTACCTTCCGTAAACAGGCGCTAAATTCATTTATTTATTTTTTTATTTATTTATTTTTAGATCGTCAATCTGATATTATTCCGGAAATGGTACCTGGCCCAGCTGGTAATGCTCTACAAGCAATTACGATCGAAGAGTTTTGGAGTTGTCTGTTTGATAAAAAGATGATAGACATTGTCGTCGAAAACACCAATAAAAAAATCGAGCAAGAATGCCTGGCTCTCGTAGCTGAAGTTAGAGAAGAATCATACCATTATCATACAGATGAGATTGAAATAAAAGCGTATATCGGACTGTTATATTACACTGGGCTGTGGAAATCAAGTAAAGTCAACGATAATCGTTTATGGGACAAAAAGAATGGTATCACGTTCTACAGATGTATATTTTCAAGAAGTCGATTCACGTTTTTAACAAAATGTTTACGTTTTGATGTTATTGACACGAGAGATAAAAATGATCGATTCGCTCCTATTCGTTCATTATGAAATCTTTTTATTGAAAATTGTAAAAATAATTACGCACCAAGTAGCCGATGTACCGTTGATGAGCAACTACTAAGTTTTCGAGGGCGTTGTGCATTCAGAGTGTATATGAAAGATAAGCCTGATAAGTACGGACTTAAAATTATAAGTTTAAATGATGCCGACACTGCTTACATGATAAATGCAGTTCCGTATTTAGGTAAAAATTCTGAGATAACTCAACGCGATGAAGCGATCCCGGAGTATTATTTTCGTTTAGTTACTCTACCCATTTACAATAGCGATCGTTCCGTTACCTGTGACAATTCGTATACTTCAATACCATTGTTATTGCGAATGTTGAAGGAACCGTATCATATAAAAATAACTGGAACAGTAAGGAAAAACAAACGAGAGATCCCTGCTGAATTTTTAGTTGCACCTAAAGAGCGACCTGCCACCAAGTTTGCTCATATAAAAGATTTAACTCTTCTTTCTTTCGCTCCAAAAAAAAAAGTTAGTAAAGTAGTCATCATCGTTTCTTCTTTCATGCATACAAATAATGTCACAAATGGAAAATCTGATATCGTACGGCATTATAATTTGAATAAAGGAGGTACTGATACTTTTGACAAGCTTTGTCATTCTTATAGTGTGACAGGTAGAACAACAAGATGGCCCATGCGATTTTTCTTTGGCATTTTAGATCAAGCTATAGTAAATTCCAGAATTTTACTTGCGTGCAAGTCTAAAATTGATGGAATAAATACAAAAATTACAGCTTCTGGCTGCTTGGAAACTTTATGCATGCATCTCGTGACACCGCATTTGCAAAATCGGTACGCCGTCGTAACGCTTCGTAAAGATATTAGGCTTGGGATCGCAGGCATTTTAAACTTAGATGTGCAAGGCTCTACTCAGCTACAAAATGTTGAATTGCAACAGCCCCAACGATGTGTAAGCTGCACTAGGAAACAGGACAGGAAAAGCAGAAAAGCTTGTGCATCCTGTCGTCGCCCTATCTGCAATACTCACAGCTGTATTCTTTGCGACGATTGTACTGGAAATGAGTAAATACTACTTCTAATATTTTATAAACGTAACTATTTTCGTTTTTTTGTAATTATTAAAATATTTTAATTAATTAAATGCTTGTAATGAATTATTTTTGAAACTTATGTGTAATTTTTAGAAATGTAATAAAAAAACAGTGTATTTTTTTTCATAAAATTTCATTTTTCATTTGCCGGAATAAATACCTTTTTTGCAAAATGGACCATTTAACTATTTTTTTTCTTAAAGTGGTATATCTCAAGATAACTCACATAAATTTTTAGCGATTTTTATTAAAAATTGAAAAAGTTATGAATTTTTAATCAAATTTCATCGTTTTTTCAGTTTTTTTGAGTGTTTTTATTTTTTAAACATATTTAATTTTAATATCTCACTATAAAACATATGTAGCTTTCAAAATAAACATTTCAAGATTTCGTAAAAAAATTTAAGAATAAAAATATTTATTATTGTATTTTTTATGACGATTTTATCGATGGGGTACAAATAACCCCAGTGTGTCAAGTATGCTACACCAGGGAAGTGTGTCAAACAAAGGTTAATAATATGTGTAACTTTACCATTGTAAAACCTCAAAATCTTGCTCCTACGTAACACAAGATATTACCATTGTCAATACTATATTTATGACAAAAACTCTGCGGCGTGCAAGTTTGTAGGTGACATGATCAAAAAAAAATTTTTTCTGATCGTAATTTAACTCCTTTTAGTATATATTAAAACTTTTACGGTTTACTTTTTGTTAAAAATTTTACTATCATTATTTTTCGAAGTACAAACCAATTTTTTAAAAAAAATTTTGTGTTTTTTCAAATATTGATAAGATTTTAAAAAAAATGTTAACTAAATTTGTTAACAAAAATAGTAAACCGTAAAAGCTTGAGTACTTGTCATTAGGATACAAATTATCGTTGGATAAAAAATTTGTATTGATCGTGTCACTTAGAAACACTCATGCCGCACAGTTTGTAATTTCGGTCACCATCTTCAATTGTTAATAACTTTTGAACAGATTAATATTTTTATACGTAACAAAACCTAAATTAAAGCTCTTTCCGCCTATTTTTTATTATCTCATTTATTCATAATAAAAATTTGTTCAGTTATAGTTAGAAAAAGATGTACCTTTTTTCGTTAAAATTACGCATATTTGGAGTAAATTACATCATATCTCGGTAACAAGGGTCCATTATAATCCATTATGGATGCTAGGCTTCATTTTTGGTTACCAGAAACCTTCTTCGGCAGTCTGACTAAAATTCGTTTCCCAGAGGGTGTGCGATCCCCTTGTGATCAGGACTCACATGTAGAACCTCCGTTAATAGATTTAACAGGACCACCTGCGACTGATTTACGTGGGTCAAATGTTCAAGACAATTATGATTTTACTGATATCGGTTCATACGATCAAGGCATGTATGACCACTTTGAATATGTTCCCCACAATTTAGAACGGGTTGAAACTAAAACCGAGGATCTAGTATCCTCTGTGTCGTCATACAAAGGGCACCTTTTAGTTCATGAGTGAAGAGAGTGATGCATCAATCTGCACGAAGTCTTGGTTGTCACTCGCGTGACACCGATTTCCCTGCAGACCCGCCAGTCAATTGCCCATTTTTCTCCCTCATCAAGGTGCTAAAATTAAAAATAACAGCTACAGAATTACGTAAACGGCTGATTCAGTCTCCGGCTTTTCCGATACGTGGAGATACAGAAGAAGTGAGAAAAATCTTATCTTCAATAACAAAGTATGGAAACGTGAACTGTGCATACATTTCAACAAAAAATATGTATATACATCTATTTGAAAACAGGAAAAGTAGACTTCTGCCATATAATTATCAACACTGCCGAATATTACATTCATCTGCCTTTAGTCGATCGGCATTACACACCTTACAGTAGAAGTGGATTTAATTTTGAAGAAAATAAACTCCAAACTCCGACCAAAGAGATGATGACAATACAAATGCCAAGAAAAGTGATGAAAACTCGAAGCCACCGCCGATCAAAAAAGGGAACAAGGAGCCGCCTTTACATGAAAAATGAGGTGGTAGCTGGCTGTCGCACGACGAAGCTAGCGGCTGTTGGCGGTCGGACAAAAGCGAAATCATCTTATCTCCCTCAACATGGCTTTCCAGGATGACGCGCAGACCGAGATTGTCAGCACGTGCGATAAGAATATACGAGCTCGAGCGCATACCGATGCATTCGGCAAATGCCTCGTTATGAACGCTCGAACACCTCGCAAAAACCACTCTGGGTACTCCCCGATGGACAAGCCCCGCCGCCCTTATCACGAATCAACTTCATCAATGAGCACCCATTTCATTATAAGGTAAGTATTATTTGCTTATTAACAGCAAACTGTTTACTTAATATTGAAATTTTGGAGGCTTTGATTCAGCGGCGTTACATTAAGGTACCTCTGATATCATGAACTCAAAACACAAAATAGGTGACATCTATGCCTTCAAATGTCAAAATATCAACATAATTGGTTTATTCGTAAAAAATTTTATAGATAAAAGACCGTTAAAATCAGTTCCTTACAAGTATCTAAAAAAGCTAAAAAGGCACATGCATACCAATAATATGGTCACTATTGGTGTGATAAAGGATCTTGCCATTATGACTCTGCCAGAATAGACGTCCTTTATTGATCTTTTCGATACAGTATTCGAAAGATCACCTGCTGTGGCAGTATTGTATTTAAATAATTTGCCAATTCCCCCAGTTGAAGATCGATATAAACTGCTCAAAGAATACAACGAAGCATCCACGAGAACACAGAGAAATCAATAAAATGAACAGCAAAATTGCAGCAAACTATTATTAGCGAAATATGCGTCCTGATGTGAAATTTGTTCTGGGCTGTGTAGCATGCCAGACGAACAAGTTAGTACGCATAAAAACACGTCTTCCATGGTGGGCTTGGACTTACTTACCCAAAAGTATGCACCCATCTCGGATCTTTTCAGTTTTCACTTCTAGATTTAATTTCGAGTAATTTAAGCCCAAAATGAAAATAGTCAGTAGAAGGATAGTCAAGTAAACTTGATTTTTTTTCATATTATTTGCTATTAGCAGAATCAATCATATAAACTACATTTCATGGTACATTATTTTGGTAAGTAATTTGTATGTTAATATTATAAAACAAAGTTCATAAGATAACTGGTCCAAAAACATCAAAAGCGTCAGAAAATTTCAAATAATTTACAGATAAAGAAGATATAATGATAGAAAATTATTGTAACGAGTGTTTTATACCAGACGAATTTAATTTCTGACCCGAAAAAAGTGCTTAGTGGGGTAACAAAAATTAGATAGATAGATAAATAGATAGATAAAGCTTTTATTTATGTACGAGACAAAAAAATAATACAAGTTTGTCACATATTTACAAAACATTAGTTACAGTCATGGGATATAATTTCGCAATCTTATATTCAATAAATTTGTACGCAGTCATATTTTTAAAATTACATTTGGTAATCAGATCACAGATCGTCATTAATGGTAAAATTGCACATGGACTCAATAGGCTTACATATATATCGCGTTCCTATGTAAACGCTCATTCAATTCACGTCAGTAAATACATTCATGCTAAGAAAAACATTCATACATGAAACGCAGAATAATCAAATAAATGAATGTGACGAATACAAATAAATAACGAGTAGCGTTACACAATACACCGGTGTTAGTTTTATTATTGGTCACCGCGTGGTCGGGAGAGCTTCGTGTGCACAGCTGCTCTTAATGCTTTTAATGAGGGCTTACACCGCACACCCTCTGGGAGCAAGTTCCATAATCTGGAATCTTGCGCTTCCAACGAATATAGCCCGGTGTCCGAACGGAAGAACGGTATCGAGAGCTCCTTCACACCACCCCTGTCAGAGCTCCTGGCCTGGTTCTTATGAAACAGAGCAACAAGGTACGGCCGTTGCTCCATGCGAATAATATTATATAATACCACCGCCGCAAAATACTCTCTCCTTTCCATTATGCATAACCAGCCCAGGCCTTCCCTATATGGGGTGATGTGCTCGTCCCTCCTCACACCGCTTATATATCGAACACATGCGATCTGCAGTCGCTATAGTCTTTTCTGCAGCTCTTCTGATGCATCGAGGTATACCACAGAGCAGCAGTCAAGATGTGAGACCGCTAATGCACTTGCAAAGGTGTTTCCGCAATGCCTCTGTGGTGCACGAGCGGAATAAACTCAGGCCATATAAGGCTCTATTCACCTTCTTATTTACCGCGTCAACCTGAGGTTTCTACGTAAGGGCAGCGTCCATAACCACGCCTAGGTTGGTAACACTATCGGAGAAGGGCACGTAAACCCCATTCTGGATATCAATGCCAGGCAGTCCTAATCCTTGCACCATGTGCACATTATAATCCGACCCGAAAATGATTGCTTTAGTTTTGCCGATGTTGAGGTTCAAAGAGGCATACGCCACCCATCCCGATACTGCCTGTACAATAGTTATTAAACGCACCATTCCCTCCGTAAGATCATTCTTGGTGGTTTGCATGTACACCTGCAGGTTGTCAGCATAAAGTAGATGCGATATGCTTTCGCGGTATTTTAGCATCTCCTGTAGATCATTAATGTATTGACTAAACAACAGGGACCCTAAGACGCAGCCCTGCGGAACTCCCAGATTTGCGAAGCGCCAGTCGGAGTCGCCGCACAACGGAGTTGAGACACTCTGTCTCCTGCTGTTCAGGCATGACTTTAACCACAGATGGTTATCAAAGGCCTTCGAAAAATCAAACAACAATAATACAGTCAGATGCTTATTGCTGTTGATGCCTTGCCGTATGTCCTCGGTGAGTTTCAGAAGGGCCATCTGGGTGCTGTGGTATGGTCGAAAACCTGTTTACAGCGGGTCCAAGATGTTTTTGGCGTTGAGGTACTCCGACATCTGCTCATGGACGATCTTCTCCAGAACTTTTTACAGGAAGTACATCAGCGCAATTGATCGGAAATCCGAGACGATGGATAGAGTGGTGGTATTTTTCAGCGGCACCAACCAAGCACTCTTCCAGGCGCTAGAAAAGACTCCCAACTAAAGCGATGCATTGAAAAGCATGACAAAGCGGTGGCCAAGTTACGGAAGAGCCTGGTCGATCACGCTCTGGGGGGATATCGTCTTCACCCTTGGCTTGAGAGGAGAAATGAGCAACTGCTAGGACAACATCCACAAAACCCACAGTCCTAAACTTGAAGCCATACTCACTGACTGTGGCAGTCAAATTAGCTCAGTTCTTGCTCGGTTTCGCTTCGGGATTCTGACACCTCCGCAAAGTGAGACCTTCCTTGGCTTTGGGCAAAAGCCCGAGACCTTGAAGTTCTTTCCATATGCTCTTCTTGCTACCTAGCTCCTCAAAGACGTTGTTCTGGAGGAGGCGCTCGTGCATTTCGTTTGTGCGCTCCTCTGCGGTATTTGTAAGGGGCTGGTATTCTATCCACAAGCGACGTTTCACAGCTTCTTGCTTTCTGTAGATATGTCCCATCTCAGCATCTACTCACGGGGGATCGCACTTCTTTCTCGGAATGAAGTGCTTTTCCGGTCCTGATCTTCGTCGTTCATCACCGACGAGACACATTTCGCCAGATGAGAGCGCAGCTCTTCCGACATTATGAACTTGAAGTCCCTGTAAGTGGAGGCGACTGGATCTGGAGGAACTGCTGAGGAATGTCGCTTTTATGTTGTTGGAGTCTAAAGCGACGTCATCGTCATGAGTTTATATGACGTTAATCCATGTGTTCGCCATGCGCGTATTATGAGTCGCACCATGATTGACGAGCGAGATGCTGAGTTTCGCCGCTAGATCCCTTGCGTACTCGTGTCTGAGGACGCCGACAGCAGACCCGCGTTCAGGTCCCCCATTATTATTTTGTGACTAATGTCCGCGGAGAACCTGATCAGGTTATCCCTAAGATTCGGATTTTTTGTAAACGCTATCTGCGGGGACCGGTAGATGACAGCCACAAAAACGGGGGGGGGGGGGTTACCGTGCTGTACGCTACACGTGATGTATTCGAGATGTATAAAGGGTAATTTTGAGTATATACTATCAATTTGAGTAACTAAGAATGTCGGCTAAATGGAGGAATATTGGCAAAGCTAAAAAAACTGGTATTACGCGTGTATCTACAGAGCGAACTATCGGAGATAAATCTTTGAAAATGCGCTTCTTCGGCATTCAAAAACTAACAAAATGAGATGTGAAACTTTAATATAGCTTTATTAGTTGTAGGTAATAACATAATCAGAAAGTGTACCAAATTTGAGACAGAATCTATGTACAGAATGTCCCATTTTAAAAGATGCATATTTTGTGCATGTTCCCTATTTTCGTAATGACCACAATTTTCCAGCTTTCTCAAATACGGATTTGATCTCATACTGACCCCTGATATGGATGCCTATCTAAATGTAAAATTTTGTGCTCTTTCAGAATTCGGGGTCAAAAATTGGGGGTCCTATTCAAAAAGCAGAAGTTGACCTTCAAATCAGCTTGAAAATGGAGGACAAGGTAATATGCTACTTTTGCCCGCCAGCCACGCTGCTATCAGACTAAGGCATGCACTTTTTAATAAAATGCTGAAAGGCATGTCAGATATTTTCGGGATAGACAAATACTGCACCACAGTCGAATGGGGGAATCAAACACATACACCACACGCTAACTGAATATTTGCAAATGTATATGGACAAGATAAGTGATTGGAGCAAATGGGTCTAAATTGCCAGTATGCCTATAATTGCAAATTTCACGATTATTGGAACTTTACACCGTAGGAGTTAGTGTTTGACCTAAAGGATCGCACACCATCCAGTTTTCCCCCTAGAGAGCAGCTATTAACGTATGGAGATAGCATCACTGATCTCATCCACAATCACTCACCAATGCAAACACTAACCGCAATGAATGTAGTACAGGCGAAATACAGGTCAAAATACTATTATGACCAGAAATTAAATGTTGTGCATTTTTGAGGTGAGATCATACATATACATTAAAAGGGCCTCAAAAAGGCAAATATGACCGAGATTATGAAGGTCCTTATGAAATTATTAGCGTAGATTATAACCTCAAGAAAGTCAAGCTAAGAAACGGGGACATAATCAAAATAGTCAAATTAGACAAGCTAAAAAGAATAGATTTGACGATAAGAACAGTCCGATTCTTTTTTCGTTTTTTTTTTATTTTGGGGTGCCATGAACGTATCGATACATGATAGTTCGAGAATCGCATAAGAAATCTTAAACGACGCAGAATGATTAGCAGCACACCTTTTCCCCGAAAAACACAAGCTTCGCTCATAGCAACGTACTCTGTTTGACAAGTGTGTTTTCCACGCGACTGTATCACCATAT
The DNA here is from genome assembly GCA_949152435.1 of Gastracanthus pulcherrimus. Lineage (NCBI taxonomy): Eukaryota > Metazoa > Arthropoda > Insecta > Hymenoptera > Pteromalidae > Gastracanthus > Gastracanthus pulcherrimus. The sequence continues at coordinate 114,706,907 of OX424576.1, read as the reverse complement.
AGTTTAGTTGCAAAACCACTTGTTGTAATCGAGCCTTTCCTTCAAGCTTGAGGCCTAGATTCCTAGTATGTGTTAAATATCGACAAACTCGCTTTACCATTTTCCATTCCTAATCAGTGGGATTAATTTGATGTCTACTCAATATATTTACCGCATATGATATGTCGGGTCGAACTGTATTAGCGAGGTATAAAAGAGAATCTATTATTTATCTGTGTGGACCATTTGTCTTAGTTAGTTGTGCTTTCAAGCTGATTTTCATTTTCTTCTCTTTCTCAACTTTCTCGATTTGCTACCTGATTTGTCACCATAGGTGTTCTCTGAGGGTGCATCTCACTATATCAATGCGAAGAAAGCTTTTAGGCTCTCCCATGTCATACATTTCAAATTCTAACTCACATTTTTAATACCATCTTTTCGAACTTATGTTTAAACCGTACAGGACACGATGAATCTTACAAGCTTTATCTCGTCTAATTTCTTGTGAGCAGTTAATATCCTCAGGTATTTCCATTTAAATTTCACTGTCGATCGTCCCATTCAGAGAAGCTGTTTTAACGTCAAGTTTGCGAACTTCAAGACCGAGCTTATTGATTATAGCTAGTACTGATCTCATTAAAGGTAAGCGTGGAACTGGTGCATACGTTTCACTTAATTCATATGATCTTTATCTTTGAAACCCTTTATTAGAAGACGAGCTTTATATTTTACATCGTTGTCTAATCCAACTTTCTTTTTGAAAACTCATCTTGAATCAATGATATTCGACTTTTTTCCTTCCGAGCTTGATGGTCTATCAACTATCGTTCAAACTTATTTTTCTCCATTGACTCTAATTCACTTCTAATAGCTCTTTCCCGCTCTAGCTTATTTTCTGTACTCATAGCCTCTCGATAAGAGTTTAACTCATTTTGTATAGTGGCGACAAATACATATTGTTCATCATTTTCCAGCAAATTCAAATCTGATTCAATCTTATGTAACTCTATCGGTTGTTCAATTACTTATTCTTTTATTGGGCATCCTCTTTTTCGATCTTCTCCTTTCGTTTCAGAGATCAAAACCTCATCCTCTTTATAGAACTTTATAAAGTTTCACGATTTACGTCTTCCAATGGATTTGACTAATCTTTAAAACTATTTTTGTTGTATTTATCTCCAAAAACTAGTTTTTCATTAAATCGGACGACTCTTCTTTCGTAGTACTTCCCTTCTTATTGTTTCAAAAATAAACATCCCGTTGGTCTATAACCAATCAGTATGACTCATTTTCCTAGCTGATCGAACTTATTCCCATTTTCCTCTATATCTATTCTAAGTTAAGCTTTAAATCTGGATTAAATTTTTGTAAGGGTGGTCTCATGTTATTCGAGCTATGAGGGGTTCTATTATAAAAATAAACGGCAGCATTTCAGACTAAATCTCACATACTTTCAGGTAAGCGCATATCATAGATCAAAGCTCTAGGCTAGCTATTTTTAGCTTAGCTTCAAACTTATCAAGAACATCTAGCGTATAGCCTCCTGTGAATGCTGTACCTTGATCACATCGAAGATAACAGAATTTTGCATCATATCCTAATAAATTTCTGGAGCTTTTTATAAACGACTGTATGCAATAACCGGTCTCACTTTTATGTTTCATTGGGTACGCCATTCAAAGTCGTAAATGATCATCAAAAAATATATATATATAAATCTGTAACCTTTAGGGTGTGTAGCAGGGATAATCGAACTCATTGTATCGGCGTGCACAATTCGTAAAGGTTTAAAATAGCTCTCTGTCTAGTCGAACTGATAGGTAGTATTTTAAATTATGATAGAATAAAAAATTCGCAATCTAATACAGAATCGTCAAAGTTAACATATTTTAAACCTTTTAAATTTGGAAATTTTCTATCGAATTCTTTCAAATATTTTAAAGAAGTGTGCCTCAATCTGACATGCCACAGTATTGCTTTATTTATATGAAATAAAAGGTTAATTTTACTAATATCAGATTCACAATCTGTATTTTCACAATCAGTTAACTCATTTAGATAATTTATTTTTCTATCTCTTAATGTATCCTCAAAATCTGAATAGCCAGAGCAGGACTAATTGCAATTTGATTTTACATTTAAATCGATATCACTATCAGTTTGCATAGTTTCATCAAGCATATTATTTTAATTTATCTTATTAATTTTCATTTCAGTTTCAAACCTATTTTGTTCACTATCTATTTGCCTACTCTCAGTCTATTTTATTTTCAAGTTTATTGGAAGTTATACTTCTTATCGTGTAATCACTTATCGTAAAAGTCTCATTTTCTTTTTCATTTAAGCTATTTATTTCTAACTCTATTATCCAGTAAGGCTATTCATAAATTCCAGAAATGAAAGTTTCTTTAGATACAGGATCAAAAATATCAATACGCTCATTAGCTAGATAAATACCTAGTCCCTTGTCAACAATTTTTCTTAAGGATAACAAATTTTCCGACAATGATTTTGCGTATATTATATTATTCAAACTTAATAATATGTCGTCGTTAGTGTAACTGGAAATATTACCTACTCCCTCCGATTTTATTATTGATGAATCATTATCATTTGCACATTTAATGTCGAGCTTCTTAGTTTTGTCAAAAGTTTTAAAAATCAATTTCGAATTTGTCATGTGCTCTGTAGCACCCGAGTCGGACAGAAATCTAATCAGCTAATTACCATAATTATTTTCTATGTGATCAAGCTTATTGTCCACGTATAAGCCTACGATCTCACCAGCTTTGGAATTCTTGGCAGAAACGCTGAATATTTTGCTTGATCTACCTCTTCCTCGTGATCGCACTTGACCTCCGTCTCTATCAAACTTAGGCTTTTTAGGTTCACTATATTCCGGTGCGATATAATTTTTACGTTTCGCACCGCGATTAAAGTCACCTTGTTTGCTACCCAGATAAGAATTTGAGGGTTCATATCTTCTCTGCTTTTCGTTCTCACGAAGAATTCTCTCCAGCTGAGCATCCGTGTACGGACAATCCGCACGGACCTGCCCATCTTATCTCTTGCACCTAAAGCCCATCTTGCCTGGTCTTGTGCACTCGTCCTTATAATGCCCTTTGCTGCCACATTTATGGTATAAAACTACAGGGTAAGGCACATGATATGCCTTAGGTCCAGCTGTCTCGTCTCTCTGTCCAGCTGATCTTCTTGCCTCCTCTCGAGCTGATACCTGTTGGACAATATAACGCTTAAGTTGATTTATTGATAACAGTTTAGTTGTGACATTTTTATTTATAAACTGTGCATCTCTGACGCGATGAAGATTTGTAACAATTGTCTCAAGGAACGCGTCCCTTATGTCCACTTCGGACAATTTAGGTGTATTCGGCAGTTTATTATATGTTCGAACTATATTATCGAACTTATCCCAAAAGGCAGAAGCTTTTTCTTGATTAAGATTATATTTGAGGTTGTGTAATTTATTTCTTAAACCGGCAGTTGTCAAGTTAGCTTCGGTTTCTTTCAAATGTTTTATTTCATTTAATAATTCTACAGGATCACAAATATGGATAACTTTAGAATGATATGACATATCAATTCTGTTTATGAGAATGTCTCAAACTCTAACCTTATTCTTTTCCAACTATATATTATTCAATTCTGGAGCTGCTTCAATTGGTGGATCTATTACATATAATAAATCACAAATAGTTAATTCCGAAACCAAGTAGTCCATGAATGAATCTATGTATAAATCAGGCGTTAATTTGTATTGTCTACGAACTAAATTTTCTCGACTAGTTGCTTCGATCTGAATTTTATCTTGAACATTTAAAGCTTTCTTATTTACATTAATCTTATTTAATTCTTCTTGGACTACTTGAGTTATATAATCTTTATTTATATTTTCGGATACATTATCTCGATTTAAAATATTATTATGGTTTATACTTGTTACCGTTTATACTTGTCGCGCTCCAGCTAAATTTTCATCGACGGATCTGTCTTGAATGTGCTCCTGCACTATCCAGACTTTGACCAGCTCCTCCTGCAGCTTTTCCTCTATCCAGCTGAATCTATTATTGATCGCATGATTGTGCTCGACGAACATTTGAGCAATGACCTCCTTGTAATCATTTGGTGATTTCGTACTAATGTTGATCTTCCTCTTAACATTTTCCTTAAACTCAGCATATTCTTTTTCCATTCTATCCAGCTTGATTAGAACTTCTGAAAGTTCAATAGAATTATTAATTTTTTAGTGTCGCCTTAGTGTCTGCTTAGTGTCTGCAAGATTCAATTCACTTTCATCATTATCATTTTCATTTCTATAGTCGAACTTAATACAACATACACCACACCACATGCACTGGCCAACATTTTAATTTAGTTCTGATTTGCATGCTTTTAATTTTAAATATGTACATACTTGTTTAGATGGGTTTATTTTGAGATAACAAATAAATTCAGACTTTTATCTATCTCATATTTCATCCCATTGGACTTTAAAATAAAAACGTTTTCTGCTTCACCCATTTCTGGATACATCGACTCGTCTGGGTGTTGGTCCGATATACCCAGATCTTGATCCTGGAGCATCAGGAATAATTTAAGATTCCTTTCATCTATCAAAATCGACAGTTACTCCTTTTAATTTAATTTAATTGCTATCAAGCTATTTATTGCAATTTCTATTTTAATTTGATCAAATTATTAATTTTCAAAGCTTGCATTTTTAATTTTCTATTCAGGTATTATTCAATTAAAATCAATAATTTTCATTGAGTACATAACTTGACGTAACATAATTCAAAACCCGCATTCGCGTACTAAAATGAAGCTGTCGCGGTCTCACTCTATGGTATACATGCGCGCCAGCAGCATGAATGTGGCCGCAGTCAAGCTATGGTCATAGCAATGCTCTTTCCGTAATATATTTATAACAAGTTATTTCGAATTGGTACATAGGAAGAGATAACACAAAAAATAATTATTACCATTTTTCCAATTTTCCAAAAAGAAATAATTGTTATGATTGCTACTGTTCAATTAGTCACAATATTTAGGTTGCCACTGTATGAGAAATTGATAGAATGCCACAGTGGGTTGGAAATGACGCTTACCTAAAAGTCTTTGAACCTTCAAGATTCTCTTAGCCTCTGATTCCTAGTTGTTTCCCGAGTATTTTAAGCCCAGAATCGAAATATATTGTAGAGCTCCGATCGATTAAAGTTAATTTTTGTATTTTTCAATAGAATAAGACAATCCGTAAAATCCATTATATATTGCAATACTCTTATTGATCTTACTTTTCTCAATTTACTTGCAGTACTGTAAAATAAGAACGTTCAAAATATAATAGAAACATAGTAGTTGACTAAAATAAAATAAAACAAACTTTCTATAAACTCAAAATAAAAGTTTTATTAATTTAACAAACTGAATAAAATACTATTGGTAATGGGTGTTAACTAAATGATAAAAGACAATGTATATTTCAAATAGAAAAACTTTCGTTTATTCAAACTCGCACAAGGAAGCAATAACGTCAGCATCCTCCATTTGAAGTCATTTTATAATTATAAATTTCGATGAAATCTTTCATTTTAGCCATCAATGTATTGCTAAAAAGTGTGTCAAATTGGGGAATTTGATATGGACGATTTAAGTGTGATTCTGGTATTTTAAGAATAGTCTTAAACTACTAAAGGATCACATCCCTCAAAAGACGATGGCTCTAATCGACAGCTTTTTACGTCACCTTTCAGTTACTACCTCGTTCGAAAAAGAAATCGTCTTATTCTATTTTCTCTCTCTCTCTCTCTGTCTCTCTCTCTCTCTCTCTCTCTCTCTCTCTCTCTCATTTACGTCCCACTCTGCCGCCTCCTGTGTCTGTGAGCCGGTCTGCTGTAGTACTTCCATAATAGTGCATGTAAGTCATCGATGTAACGATAAAACACAGCTTCCACTTGTCAATCTGTACGGCTTTTAACATCTAAGTGGCAACAACACCCGGCCAGCTTTGAGGTTAAGTGAGGTGAAAATGGCAGAGTGGCGGGAGCCCAGCACGAGGCAAAATCGACTTAGAGGTACCACGTCTATCACGACACTACACGCAGCGCCATTACTACCAGGGCGCCACCTGCCGACTTGAATTGAAACTACGCGGCTACCAAGGCGATACCTGCTGCAACCTAGCCACAACAGCGTTACATTTCCCTCGCTGAACGACTCATCTTCGTCGTCACCATCATCATGGTCGACAGCTGCGCCATCTACCGGGAGGTCACTAGGAGCAGCAATTCCCTACGTAAGTGCTGTATATGTAATATCACCTGTCATCCGGCGTGCAAGCCTCTCTCTTGCAGTACTTACCCAAGTGCAACGAGGTGCGCTACTGCTTCAAACTAAAGCTGTAGCGTGCCAGGCATGCATAGAATCAAAGAGGTCGTTGTTCGAGTGGGCAGACACGCGCGCCACGAATACTATTAACACGAGTGGAAAGAGAAAGATATAGCCGCGTCCACTCCGGACAATAAAAAGCCAGCAACAGCTGCGCGAGCCAATCAGGCGAGCAAGGCCGCGCCGACCAACTCCTCACTCTCTCCGTTGCCAGGGCTACGCCCGGCCCCCACCCGCAGCCAGCTCCGAGTGGCCGCACAGTCTCCCGTGACGTCACTGAGCCCGCCTACTTCCAACATGGAAGCTGAGCACAGCAAGGAATCCCCGAGCCACGTCATGGCCAAGAGCGTGGAAAACATCCATGCAAAAGACACATCGCAGTCATTTCTTTCAAGGAACAACAGCAGCGTTAATGATGTGAATGCGTCGGTTATACGAATGTTAGACAGTACTACCTTTAAAAAGGGGACAACGGTCTCCTGACTGGAGGAGTACGCCAACTCTACATAAAAAAATATTGACAATGCACTTGCTAGACATTGCATCTATCTTGAAGGCAGATTGGAAGCAATTGTTAATAGGCTAAATTCGTTACCAGCAATACACACTTTGGCACTCTCAATTGAATCCAAACTGCAGAAAGTTGAGAAAAAGCTGTCATAATAAAACTCCCAGATGGAGGAGATGAAAAAAGAAAAGCAAGCGCTCTGTCAAGAAATTGATAATTTAAAAATTAAAAATAAATTATTACATGACAGTAAAGTCACAACAAATAATTTGTTTAATAAGGCTACAATATGCTATTAGACAAAATAGAAAACTTCTTAAAACTATAACCGGAAAAATTAATAGCATTGAAAGCGATATTCAACAAAATAATCAACTAATATTAAATAAAATTTAAACCCATCGAATTGCCGTGCTCCCCAGTATAGAAAACACTTCCCTTTTACCAATTACTATTAACAAATGTAAAGATAGTAACAATCGTATAAACAATAGTAAATTAAGTAACTATAGGAGCAATATAAGCGATAACAATGACGACAGTAACAACAATTATGAAGACTGCAACTTAGTTGTACAGAATAAAAACTTTTCTAGTCACATTAATAATAATATTGACAATGATGGTGCTGCAGCATCACCTGCACGAAGCACGCGGGTGAAAATGGTTGGTGGAAGGGCAATGCACAGTAACAACATTAAAAGCACTAACACGGAGTTAATAATTTCTAATATATTTCACGGTAATGTCTTCAAGCATGTAGATGTGGCACACGCAATACTGTGCCGTGTCCTCCCATAAACACAGAAATCAGAGGAGCCGATTTCTGCGCCATCAGCAGATGTAAACAGCGACCGCAGACGGCCACCGTGGGTTGTTACCCTGTCCAGCAGTGTGTTGGGTGACAAAATTATGCGAGTAAAAAAACTTATTACAGGTTTTCATGCTAGAGACGTCGACACTGCGGCTCTTGACCAGGACACAAGGGATGGGATTATTAATGGGAAAATTTTTATAAATGAACTTTTAACAAAAGGTCGCATTCATTAAATACAGAAGTCTCAAGGCCCTTGCGATGAGACTTAATTTTAAATATGTTTGGCATAGAGAGGATCGTTTCCTGGTGAAGAGGCGTGATGTCGACGTCTCCCATGAATTTTCGTCAGCGGCAGATCTCCAAGCAATAGTAACATCATATGCTACTACTCAACCTGTACCAACTATCGAACAGACAACAAAAAATGTTAAAAATGTAAATGAAAAAGAGACTGTCGCAAAAAATTGACTATTCACTCATTAGACTAAATCGCAACAATCTCGGGGGCGGGCTGGTCCTGTATATTCATAACTCATTTAAGGCCAATTTAATATGCAGTTCTCCGACTACGCAGGCCATTTATACCTGAATACATAATGTGCAGTGTTCAGCAGGGGGCAGCCTTCCCCCGTTTTTGTTGCTTTGTTATATAGACCACCATACGTACCGTTTCTACTGGGCTCTGACTTAACAGACAAACTTACTACTCATATGCAAGATTTTAGTCATAACATTATAATGGGACATCTAAATGCGAACCTACTCGGAACATCCGCCGATACAAGATTTGTCAGGCGGTTGGCTGATGCTCTCAACGTTGTACTGAGCAATCAGCCGGCGCCCTTTCCCAGTCATCATAACATCATAGAGGTCGAGATTGGGGTCGAATCTGCTGGATCCCCTGTGGCTGAATCTTTTAGCTACAGGGATTTTAAATCGATCCAGTAAGACGACCTCCTGTCTCACCTAGCTGACTGTGATTGGTCGCCGCTTGATGGTTCTGCGGCGGGTGCTGACAGTCAATTAGAGTGCCTAAAATTGCGCCCTTAAAAGAATTTACACCGGAAAAGAAAATGAATCGGCCATGGGTTGATGCTGAACTGACACATTTATACAAAAAACGTGACTCTGTACGAAAATGTTACGCTCGGACCAAATACGACAGACTGTGGTGGGAGTATCAGAGCTTTGCAGCAGAAGCTGAATTACGAACTAAGAATGCACGAAAAATTTTTCTGCGAAATAGGATATTTGAAGCTATTGATAACAAGAAAGACATCTGGAAAGAGCTCAAGGCTCTGGGCCTTCTGCCAAAAACAAGAGAGGAGCTTCATGGTTTCTCGCAGGAAGAGGTCAATGCTCACTTTACAGGGGTGTCGATCTCACAAAGTGAAAGTGATGAAGAACTTGACAACGTCTTGACCACTGCCAGTGATGACGGCTATGTTTTTCGACAAGTCAGCTACTCGGACGTGGTCGTGGCTGTTGCCCATTTCTCGTCGCAGGCTAGAGGAAAAGACGGCATCCCCCAAAGTATAGTGACTAAGGCTCTTCCGTTTGTGGGAGATCATAATTGTTAAAATCTTTAACTCCTCTCTGTCCAGTGGCATTTTTCCGGCAACTTGGAAGGGAGCTGAATTGGTGCCTCTGAAGAAGAAGCCTATTCCATCTACGGTGTCAGACTTTCGACTAATTGCTCTGCTGAGTTTCCTTTCCAAAGTCCTGGAAAAAATAGTACACGACCAAATAACTGACTTTTTACGGGAAAACAAAACTTTGGACCAGATGCAGACTGGTTTTCGACAGCATCACAGTACACAGACAGCACTACTAAAACTCACGGAAGACATAAGAACAGGCATTAACAACAACAACAAAATTTTGACC
>OX424576.1:114254808-114692308 GCA_949152435.1 Gastracanthus pulcherrimus | reverse complement strand
TTTGAAAAAGCTCAATATTTGCTGAACCAGGCGATGCGCGAGATCTCGCGCTAGATGGGGAACACGGTCTCGACTTGGCAGCCGTTAAGACAGAGATCGTGCCCTTTACTGGCAAACGGATTGAGATCATATTTCCCATGTATGTGGGAGATGCGGAGGTTTCAAGAAGGAGGGTGGCTATGTACCTGGGACTCAAACTAGACACTAAGCTTACTTTCTTTCGTCACCTAGTGTATGCAGCGGATGAAGCGGCGAAAAACACTGCATAGTAGTACCGTCTCATGGCGAACACGAGTGAACGGAAAGCGAGCAAGCGTCGACTCCTCATGTCAGTCATTACATCCATCTTATTGCCCGTTTCTGAAATATGGGCCGATGCAATGGAGATGGACTCATACCGGATTCTACTCACTTTGGTTCAGTGTAGAGGAGTTCTCAGGGTCATCAGCGCCTATCGCACGGTCTCGGGCCCTTCAGTGCTCGTTATTGCGGGAATCATCCCGATCGACCTACAAGCGATGGAGCGCAAGCGAATCTACGAACGGAAGAAAATAAGAGAGGACAGAACAACAGTCCATAGAGAGGAACAGGAACGCACCATAGGCACAACTACGACCAAGGGCAAATGGACAGCAAGGCTGATAGACCAGCTGACCCCTTGGGTTAACAGAGATCATGGGGAGGTAAATTACTACCTAACCCAATTTCTGAGTGATTATGAGTACTTCTGCTCCTACATCAATCGTATGGGCAAGGTTCAGAGCCCGAGTTGCTTCTTCTGTTCCGCTGATTGTGACGATGCGTTTGACACGTTTTTCTCCTGCAAAAAGTGGAATGAAGAAAGAACAGCTCTTATCGACTCGGTCGGACAATTTACGCCTGAGAACATTCTGGGCGAAATGCTGTCCGCCGAGAATAAGTGGGCCGCCACGGTAAAATTCGCCTAGACGGTCCTATGACAAAAGAAGCAGTGCTTAGACAGGGCAACAGACGAAGGTATAAATGAAGCGCTGGGAGACGCTTCGACACCCCCAACATATCCCAGGGACGTCGGACGGCTCCATGGACATAGACGTGGAGAGAGAAGATGGGACGCTTTCTTATCCGGGAGAGGCTCATTTTTTCTCATTTTATGAATGTCGTGGGGAGGGACAGGGATACTTTTCCTTTCCGTACGGCGATGAATACGCCAGTTCAAATGTGCGTATAAATGAGACGGGCTAGATCTGACGTCCCTAGGGGGATTTAAAATTATGAATTTTTAAATTTGTTTTAGATCGAGGCAGCAGTAGTTCTCGTGACGATACTAGAATGGCATCACCCTGAGGTAATGTGAAAACCGGTACCGGGGTTGGTACCGCCAGAAAGGGAAAGATTGATAGGTTTTAGTGGATCGGTTTGCGATGCAACGGCTGTGTAGTTGTTTCGCCTTTTTGTTTATTTTATTTTTCGTCCTATATTATACAAACGGCGGATGTACCACCAACTAGCCCTACACTATCCGGCTGTGCGGATCCAGTCGGGTGTGCCTTAGGTGGCATTGCCTACATACCCTCGAAAAAAATATTATTATTATGATTATTATGATTATGATTGTGGTTGTGGTTGTTGTGGTTGTTGTGGTTGTTGTGGTTCTTGTGGTTGTTGTGGCTGTTGTGGTTGTGGTTGTTGTTGTTGTTGTTGTTGTTGTTGTTATTGTTATCGTTATCGTTATCGTTATCGTTATCGTTATTGTTATTGTTATTGTTATTGTTATTGTTAAACACACTAATTTACAGTATATATTAGCCTTATGTTTTACATAGTGTATGCTTGTAAAATGCATTACAATTATCGTGTATCAGAGAATTATTGAGCATATGATGAATGATTCATTTAGTCAATTGAACATCTTATTGACAACCAAATTCCCATAAAGCGTGAAGGTCGAACGAAGCGAGCCCACTGGGGAAATAGCGGCCGCGTTGATGCCCCCATAATCATTTATTTAGGATGATTTTCCACAAAAAAAATGGTTAAACCGGGTTGTTTTTTTTTATAAATTTTATTTTTTTTAAATATTAAATTAACATTACGTGACGAGATATCGTGGCAACGATAAGTTGGCGCAAAACAGTTTTGACGAACAATCTCGCGACGAGACGTACGGTAATTAACAGTATGCATTTTGTATAGACAGTGCATACAACGCAAAAGAGTTATACATCATCAATAAAATTATATTTTTAGTTAAAAATTTTTTTTTCAGCGAAAAGTACATTCGACGATAACTGTACTCTATAAAATCTATTTTTGACAAAATGGATTTCCGACTAAATAGGCATTCGACGAAAATTGAACTCTATAAAATGTATTTTCGATACAAGATTTTTTCGACGAAACAATCGTTCGAAAAAAAACTTATTTGACGAAAAATCCATTCGACAAAAAATTCATTCGAAGAAAAACCCATTCGACAAAAAATTCATTCGACGAAAAACCCATTCAACGAAAAGCCCATTCGACGAAAAATCCATTAGACGAAAATCGATCGACGAAACATACATCGACAAAACATCGTTCGATAAATAGATCTGTAGTCTGTATTTTGGATGGTTAGTATACCAGCTCTCATTTTGGCTACAAACAGAAAGTGGTCGAAGTAGCAATCTGCACCTCGGTATATTCTGACATCGAGAATATTTGTATGGCGTCCTTTATCGATTAAAACGTGGTCTATTTGATTAAGCGTCTTTTTACCTGGAGATATCCAGATTGCTTTGTGTCGATCTTTATGGGTGAAGTAAGTGCTTTTTACTGTTAGATTCTTGGTGGCAGAAAAGTTTACTACTCTTACTCCATTGTCATTACTGACGTCGTGCAAACTGTCTTTCTCCATGATCGGCCTATAGTCCTCTATTCCGATTTTTCCATTTAAGTCTTCTAGCACTACCTTTGCATGGTACGTTGAAAGTCCGTCAAATACTTGTTTTAGCGTTGCAAAAAAGAAATGTCTCATGTCATCGTCCGTGATCTCTGCTAGACAGTGGTTATTGATAAATATGTATTTAAACAATTTGCTTTGTATAATTAGGGTACCTATTCGGTCGTTGATAAATTTAAAATTAGTTATCGCGTGTATCAAATTGTTCTTAATTAGAAAACCCATTCCCAGCTGACTAGCCTTTTCTAATCCGCTATGATAAAGTGTGTATTTATTGATTCACTTCCTTGCTGGACACGCCCTCCTAACGTCCTGTAATGCTACAATGTCCAAATCGTCTCTAATTACTTCCTTTGAGAGTATTTTTAATTGCCAGTCGTTTGATAAGCTACGCACGTTCCCAGGCCCACTCTCATATCTTTTGTTTTCATTCTTTGCGTGAATTCCCCGTGCTGTCCTGTCCCCCACACTAGAGATCCGAAAGCGGGCGGCAGTTTACCTCCGGCTGAAATTTGAACTCGTGAGAAACCCATGGCTTGTGTGACATTTGTAGTTGACATTGTAGTGGGTCAGGTGTTCGCCCAGGTATTTATAGTATAGTTAAATTGATTTTTATATTTAAAATTTTCAATTGATATTGCAAGAAATTAAAGTGCAAATTATAAGATGTATGCAGATTATTTAGTAAAATGAACGTAACCACATTCAAAATTAAAATAAAAATTAAGATTATATTATTTAATGGCTGTTCTTTTTACATAATAAAAAACAGGCTACTCCCAATAAACATGAATTTTTAATGCATTCGAAAAATGCTTTTGCAACATATGTCAAAACACCTTCAAGGTTAGCAGACAGACACGGCAAAAGGTGGTAATAGCGAGCGATGTGAGTCTTCACCTGTATGTTGTCATGTTCAGAGTGTTACAATATAACGCAGTGAACGTATCATTTTTACAATTTTCTATTTTACTCCCAGTTTTATCGCTCGCTAGGATATGGCAAAAATATTATAAAAAATGAAAAAGTATAAATGTTATGCTCAAAAAAGTAAACAATCTTACAATTGTATTTACAACATTTTCTATTCCATAATATTGTGTTTCAAATCAGTGTTATTGTCAGTAGAAGCAGGATATAACTTTTACTAATAAAAATTTCCTAAAAATTGATTTGCTTTCTGAATAATAATAATACTTTAAGAAATCGTCCAGTCATATTAGACATGAGACGTCAAGAAAATTCCGATAACTCCTAAACAATAACCCCCTGATGCTCCCCAGCTGTCCAGTAGTTTTTGCAAAACTCGAGTTAGAATTTAAAATTTTAACATTTATGAAAGTGCTCCGTGCTCTCGAAAGAAATGTCTGTTTTAATTTGCCAGGTCTCAAACTGTTTATTCAGACCTATATTTCAATAATCAATATGAAAAAAAAATTGTTTTTTCAAGGGATGGGTTTTATAGAGAAATCAAAAACATGGCATCGTTATAACGCGCAATATACTGTAAGAAAAGAATCCTATAGAATTCGGATTAAGTTCATTCAAAGGCGGATATTTTTTTACAAATTTTGCTCATTTTAAAAATTTATTTTTCACAATGACATCTCTCATTTTTTAATTTTATGTAACAATTTTATTTAAATACTTTCATTGCAAATATATCAATTAACTTTTATTAAATTTTTATTTCAATATTATTTTTTATTTGTATTATCTTATATAATGTTAGATTGTCAATTTACTATATTATTTTGTTTAGTATTTGTTACAATTAAAATTTTAGTACAAAGATACCATTCCTATTGCTACTATGAATCATAAAAGGTACTGCAAATGTGATTGTAAATAGCTTCGAGTATAATTGTTACCATTTATAAATATTTATTTTCCGAATACAAATCTCTGATTTATTACTGTAATGATATTGAAACGTATGTTCCAGGAAAAAGTTAAATAGATTCGTGCAAAGGGTTCAGGTAAGAATTCCCTGCTGCCTTATTCGTAGCATATGTCAGGAACAAACATGTGCGGACGTACAAGAAATAATGCCGTTGTAAAAAAACCACGAGGATCAAGAAGCAGTAGAATCAGGTGACGTTTCCGAAGAAATATCCCAAGATTTACAAGATATGCCTTCAAAATAATTAGGATTAATTTTATATATATATATATATATGGGACGTTTCACGTCAACCGGATCATCAGTGCACCCATAATTTGGGTTAACCTATCAAAACGTTTGCGGTCTCAAAATGTTCGTCTGGTCAAGAGCTTTCAAAAGAATGCTGGCGTTTTTTAAAATCCAATATGGCGCATCAAATATGGCGCCTGAAAGCCACATTTGCATAGCACATTTAACAAAAACAATAGTAAAAATGTTCTAATTTATAAAATATATCTCCCGAAAGCATGTAAAACGTATGCTCGGACTTATAATTGAGAATGCTTATAGAATTCCGAATTTTCAAATTGTGGATCCAAAATGGCGGACAATATACCATCACCAAACCATTTTACCGCAAAAAATGATTTCAGATTAGTTGAAAGTATCAACATAGGGGTTTTCGGAGATATTGAATCTTATTTTAACATTAGAATTCCGAAATTCAAAATGGCGGATCCAAAATGGCGGACATTATACCACCACTAAACCCATTTTACTGCAAAAAATGATTTCAGATTAGTTGAAAGTATCAATATAGGGGTTTTCGGAGATACTGAATCTTATTTTAACATTAGAATTCCGAAATTCAAAATGGCGGATCCAAAATGGCGGACATTATACCACCACCAAACCTATTTTACCGCAACAAATAATTTTGGATCAGTTGAGAGTATCGATATTGGGGTTTCTGAGGTAAATGGTACTAAGTGTATCATCGGAATCAGTATTTGTGCTCAGAAATCTTATATTTGTCCGGTCTATTAGATTCAGAATCATCTGTCTGCGGTTTTTGTCCGTACATTTTTCTATTGTTCCGTGTATATATGCCTGCGTGGATGAAAGAAAAAATAGAATTTAGCCAATTGAATCAATATTTCATGACATTTCGAGCAGTCTTAATTATTCTGGCTCCTCGTTCGTGGTGCTTTTACTGGTGATAAATGGCTTTCGACGATATCATAAATTACTTTGTTTCTAGGTTCATTGGCATTTGAGTAATGCATGACTTTCAATGTTTCATTATTTTCTGGGATAAATCCATGCGCCGTCTGTATATCTGTGTCAGGCGGACAGCTTTTGAATCTCTTTGTTAGGAATTTATGAGTTTGTTCGTGATCTTTTTTAGTGTACAAGAAAAATTTTATATTAAATGATCGCCTAGTAGCCCATGAATAAAGAGCTTTAACATCTAAAATCGCTTCATTGTTTGTAGCTTGTAAGCTTGCTCTTGTAGCTTCTCTCTTCACTATCGCTCCAACTCCATCGCAACTACCTTTTCCGTGGGCTGTTGCAAAACAGTGCCATTCAGCATCAACGCCAAAATCTCTCTTATGGCTCATTAAACTGCTCATTTTATAACGATTTTTAAAATGCTGTTTAGCACCATCCGTAGCATATATAACCTTTTTTACTCTAGGACAAACCTTGCGAATTTCAGGTATAAGCTTTTGCTGCATTATGTATACTGCAGTGGCATCATGAGTAGTGCAGTCAGACATAGCTACAGTACTAAAATGCTTTAGCTTACCTTCAGATTTATAATAAACAACCGCAGCAAATATCGTACTCTGATCATTATTGAAATGAAATGCCTGTGCAGCATCTTGGGCCATAAAAGGATAGTTTTCAGAAAAATCCAATTGAGCAAGAACCTCTTCATCTGAAAGGTTATTTTTCTTTTCAGAAATGAACTTTGATTGTTCCATAGCGATAAAGTGATGAGGTATCAACTTTTCTAGTCTAGAACATAAAGTTTCAATAAATTCTTGCGATGTTAGGCATTGTTTTATCAAAGTGCATCTATCGGTTGATTGCCACGTGCTGAAGATGACTTGATCAATATTGTGCTCATCCATGATGTTCTCAACGTAATTAGAGAACTTTTGAATGTCTGGACAAAATTTGCATTCATTCAAATAACAACATGGTTTGGGATCCTCACATAGAACAAAATTCAAACAATCTTTATAATTCTTGAGAACATTGTTTGAGATTTTTTCGATATTCACTGCGTCAAGCATTGTCTACAAATTTTGGTGTATCGTACATACACATACGTTGTGTGTACCAGGAGATCCTACAAAGACACAACATTTTGGTCTTAGCTCCGCAAACTTGGTTAGCCCGATCGGATTTTCAGGAAACTGCTCTATAAATTGACTATGAATGTTCTTAATATCAGTAAGTAATAATCTTTTCTGCACTATTCTTTTTTTACCATCTACATAAATACTGACGGTATCTTTTTTATTTGGCATAATTCTGCTATTAAGATCATCTTCATAAAAATCTTTAACTTTCTGAGTAGTTTCAGTAGGTAAAGTTTTTCCACTTCTTGCAACAGGAGAAGACAAAACTCCATCTAATTCTCTTAACTTTTTGGCTTTACGAGCCATTCTGTAGGACACACCAAATTGGTCCATAATTTTACGTATAGCCCAGTGTTCGGGCACAATAGTAAGAATACTCACACGTAATGGATCGTTCTCCCTCAGAGATTGAAATTTGTTTTTGAGACCAGTTAAAATATCTGTAAGATCATCTTGCGTAAGTGTATCGTGGTTTGAAACAGAAGGTGAGTCAATATCTGATTCAAAATCAGCACTAATACTGACGTTTGGTGACGACAAATCATGTAGTTCGTCAAAAGATTTTCTACATGAATCACAAATCACTGAAAAGTTCGGATAATCAGGATAGACATCTCGAATTGCTTTGGAGATCTTCCTAAGAGATTTGCTGTGTCCTTTTGTAATATTAAATGGATTTATGCATCTATCGGCACGGTATATCTTCGCAGGGGAAGACATTGTTGTGGGATCTGAAAGTGCACAACCAAAACAAAAGAAATGTGGACTCTTGGCGAAAAAGTCGCTGATGAAGGAAGCCGCTGATTGACTTGTTCACCAACTATCCTAAAAAGGACTGTTGGAGAAAAAGTCGCCAATAAAGAAAGCCGCTGATAAACTCGCTCACCAACTATCCTGAAAAGGACTGTTGGAGAAGAAGTCGCTGATGAAGAAAGCCGCTGAATGACTTGCTCACCAACTATGCCAAAAAGGACTGTTGCAGAAGAAGTCGCTGTTGCAGAAAGCCGCTGATCGACTTGCTCACTTACTATCCTGAAAAGGACTGTTAGAGAAAAAGTCGCTGATGAAGGAAGCCGCTGATTGACTTGCTCACCAACTATCCTAAAAAGGACTGTTGGAGAAAAAGTCGCCAATAAAGAAAGCCGCTGATAAACTCGCTCACCAACTATCCTGAAAAGGACTGTTGGAGAAGAAGTCGCTGATGAAGAAAGCCGCTGAATGACTTGCTCACCAACTATCCCAAAAAGGACTGTTAGAGAAAAAGTCGCTGATGAAGGAAGCCGCTGATTGACTTGCTCACCAACTATCCTAAAAAGGACTGTTGGAGAAAAAGTCGCCAATAAAGAAAGCCGCTGATAAACTCGCTCACCAACTAACCTGAAAAGGACTGTTGGAGAAGAAGTCGCTGATGAAGAAAGCGGCTGAATGACTTGCTCACCAACTATCCCAAAAAGGACTGTTGCAGAAGAAGTCGCTGTTGCAGAAAGCCGCTGATCGACTTGCTCAATTACTATCCTGAAATGGACTGTTAGAGAAAAAGTCGCCAATGAAGAAAGCCGCTGATAAACTCGCTCACCAACTATCCTGAAAAGGACTGTTGGAGAAGAAGTCGCTGATGAAGAAAGCCGCTGAATGACTTGCTCACCAACTATCCCAAAAAGGACTGTTGCAGAAGAAGTCGCTGTTGCAGAAAGCCGCTGATTGACTTGCTCACCAACTGTGTAAACGGGTATTAAGCCTACACATATCGCTTTCTTCTCGTTTATAGAGTTTTAAATTGCCTGTCTGCGGTTCAAAATATTGACAATGGGTTAGGTGAGAGGTAAGGTCCGCCATATTGTATCTGGTATTTTATATTTTAGATTCTCGATGTTAAAATAAGATCCAGAGTCTTTGAAAAACCTTATATCGCTACATTAAACTGATCTTGAATCATTTGTTGCGGTATAATTCGGTAAGAGGGAGCAATGTCAGCCATATTGGATCTGCTATTTAAAATTTTTAAATCTTGATGTCAAATTGAGATTCAGTGGCCCTAAAAACCCGTATATTGATACTTTAAACTGGTCTTAAATCATTTTTTGCAGTAAAATGGGTTTGGTGGTGGTATAATGTCCGCCATTTTGGATCCGCCATTTTGAATTTCGAAATTCTAATGTTAAAATAAGATTCAGTATCTCCGAAAACCCCTATGTTGATACTTTCAACTAATCTGAAATCATTTTTTGCGGTAAAATGGGTTTGGTGGTGGTATAATGTCCGCCATTTTGGATCCGCCATTTTGAATTTCGGAATTCTAATGTTAAAATAAGATTCAATATCTCTGAAAACCCCTATGTTGATACTTTCAACTAATCTGAAATCATTTTTTGCGGTAAAATGGTTTGGTGATGGTATATTGTCCGCCATTTTGGATCCACAATTTGAAAATTCGGAATTCTATAAGCATTCTCAATTATAAGTCCGAGCATACGTTTTACATGCTTTCGGGAGGTATATTTTATAAATTAGAACATTTTTACTATTGTTTTTGTTAAATGTGCTATGCAAATGTGGCTTTCAGGCGCCATATTTGATGCGCCATATTGGATTTTAAAAAACGCCAGCATTTTTTTGAAAGCTCTTGACCAGACGAACATTTTGAGACCTCAAACGTTTTGATAGGTTAACCCAAATTTTGGGTGCACTGATGATCCGGTTGACGTGAAACGTCCCATATATATATATATATATATATATATATATATATATATATATATATATATATATACTCAAGCGTCTATGTGTATCTATGTTTGTATTTATTTATGTATGTATATATAAAATAATATTAAATGTAATAAAAAATATATACAAAATATATTAGTAAATGTTTCATTTCTTCTCCTTACTTAGAAAAATAATATTGTAATTAAAATTTAATAAAAAAATTTAATAAAAGTAAATTGATATATTTAAAATTATTATTAGAAAATTCTAGGTTGAGTCTCATGCCAGACTCATGTCGCTTGGGTAATCCCTTTTCGACACTACTGATCCTCTAGGCGTCGGGTACCGATTTCATATAAAATCTCGCCCAACGCCCAGAGTCAAATATTTAAAATAAAAGTAAATAAACATAATTGTTGCATACAATTTTGAAAAATGAGCAGTCAAAGTGTAAAAAAGTAATTTTAAAAATTAGTAGAGAGTTGATTGACAGTATTGTAAGGGCAAGGATGTATTAAATTATATTCATTGTTCAAATTCATTATTATTTTTACGTTCAAAGGTTTTTAATATACGATATGTTCAGCAAACAAAAGTTGCTAGAATTGTAATGATTAATTAGTAACATACCATTAGATATTATAATTTAGGTACAAGGCTACGATGGTATGAATGTACTCGCCAAGTAGTGCGAAATTAAAAAAAATAATCATGTAAATATGTGTATTACTTCCTGAGATATTGATAGTTGCTGTCGTTTGAAAATAGATTCTCGATTTTCTGCCACGCTTGTGCTCTCAATCGACCACTTGCTCACACTCGCGCTCCGCCGCGCCGATTCTCGCGCACGCGAGAACTTTCACTTTCGATTTCTCGCAACCTATACACTCAATTCTATTGAAACAAAGTGCTAAATAAACTTTAATCCTTCCCCAATAGTTCCTGAAAGTTGTAGGTCAATAAAATAGCCATTAGGGTTGAGTCGCGAATAAACATTTTTTTTTCATATGGATTATTAAAATATGGACCGATGGGAGCGGCTATGTGCCACCTTTTGTTAGGTATTATGACTATAATCTAGAATTTCATCAAGATCCAATGAGTTTTTTACAAAATATAACCCGGTAATGCCGAGACTTTTAAGTCCAATTATAACTTAACACGTCTCATTTTATAGATAATTTAACATTTGTATAAAAGGCGTTTCTGTCCGATCGCTCGTTTTCGATTTATAACGAAATTAACCCTAAAAGAGCAGTTTGTGAGTCGTTTCAACCCTGTACAAATTTTACTTAACTAAATTTTTTTTAATAAAATCAGGGTGTTGTTATTTAGGTCAATTGAGAGGGATTTATACAGAAATCGCGGAATTAGGAAGTTTCTATTAAAACTGGCACTTGAACTTACCAATATAACTGGACTAATAAATATAGTATTGATAACGATAATTTATTATGACGCGTAAGATAAGGATTTTGAGGGTTTATATTTACATCGGTAAATATATTAAGGTTTTACCAAGTATTGATAGTAAAAAAATTTAAGAATAATTGCTTTTAAAAGAAAGAAATTTTATGAATTCATAAACAAGTAATTTGTATTTAGGGTCTAAAGATGTCTTATCCCTCTAAATTAATTTTAAACGCTTATTAATGCTTATAATTTAATAAATGAGTGTTGCTTTTACGTTTTAAGGGGGGGGGGGGGGTACATCCTGAGATTTTTAAAAAATCGATTATTTTTTGCATAAAATGATCTATTATTATCGTAAGAATGATGTCCAATTGGTTTTATAGCAAAGAAAAATTATTTTTGTGAGTTATGAGCGATTTTCCAAAAGTACCTCAGAGCGCGTCAACTGTCTATGTCGACCCGCTGCGGGCGCGCTAGCGCAGCAGGTATAAATATGCTTTAACCATCGTATAATAATGCCAGGTATATTTGGCTAATGGTAAGTAGTATTTTTCGTACTTTATTACCTATAGTGGGAGTTCTAAGGACGCCAAGGTATTTAGAAAACCGTTAGACTTCAGTAAACAGTTGCACATGCTCGAGCACAGTTACTCTCCCGTCGGAGAAATAGTTTTGGTGTTTTTATACTTAAATTCTGTTTTGTTTATGTTAATTTAGTAGTGAAAACACGGAAGAAATGTCGAAATTAAAAGAACGTCATAAAGGCAATCGAGAAATCAACGATCGGAGTAGTCATAAGAAAAGAAAACAGCCTCCGAAAAATCGCTACGATGATACTCGTGAATGTGATATGTCTAATGTAAGTGCATCAGCAAAAAAATTAAAACTAGTCGAGAATGATTCCGATTTCTCTTTCAATGGAGGATTTGCTTATCGCATCATTGAAATTTGTGGCATTTTTGCTTTTCTATCGAAGAATTTATGTTGCAAAAAGTGTCACGGCGACGTTTCATTTACTGAAATTTCGTGTCGTGAACTCGGTTTCAAAATACAAATGAAATGCTCAAATGATTGTAAAAAAGAAAAAGTAAATTCATGTCCTTTGATTGACAGTAGAGCTTATGATATAAATAGAAGAATTATATTTGCCTTTAAACTGATGGGACTCGGCATGTACAGTCTGAAAAAGTTTTGCGCTATAATGGAATTACCACGGCCGGTGTTTCAATCTTTTTATTCAAAAATCCAGAATCGCATCGCAGATGCATGTAACATGGTATCAGATAAATCGATGAGTCGAGCAGCTAAACAAGAGATCGAAGAAATGAAAGAAAGAAGAGAAAAAGGTTTAACAGTATCGGGCGACGGTAGTTGGCAGAAAAAAAGGTTTACATCTTTGTTTGGTTTCGTTTCTTTGATTGGATGGTATACTGGTAAAGTAATCGACATTTTAGTGAAATCAAAATTTTGTTTATCATGCTCACTTTGGGAGAAAAAAAAAGAACTGAAGAGTATGACAATTAACTTGAGGAGCACGAAGATGAATGCATGAAAAATCACGAAGGATCGTCCGGCAAAATGGAAGTTGATTCTGTGGTCGAAATGTTCGAGCGTTCTGAAGAACTGCATGGAGTCAACTACGAATTTTACATCGGGGATGGTGACACAAAAACAAAAAAAGGTATTGCTGACAGTAATCCTTACCCAGATCTCGAAGTGAAAAAAGAGGAATTCGTCGATCATGTGCAAAAGCGTGTAGGCACACGACTACGCGACAAGAAAAAAAAAGAAAGGATTTGGAGGAAGAGGTAAGCTGACGAACAAACTGATTGATGAACTGGCCATAAATTTTGGTTTAGCAATAAGAAGAAATTGCGACTCAGATAAAGCCATGAAAAAAGAGATTTGGGCTGGTCTAAAGCATAAAATGTCGACCGACAATATACTACAGCACGAAGATTGTCCGCCTGGTCCTGATTCGTGGTGCAAGTGGCAAAAGGCTAAAGCAGCTGGAGAACTAAAAGATTTTACTCATAAACCACCGATGAAAGATGAAGTTTTTCAAGCAGTCAAAGAAGTTTATGAAGATCTTTTGAAAGGAGATTTACTCGAGCGCTGCTTGGGCGGCTACACGCAGAACAGTCACGAGTCGTTCAACAGCGTAGTTTGGAACTTTGCGCCGAAGCATCACTCCAACGGCAAAACTGTTATTGACATTGCAACTAGTATTACAGTTTGCACCTTTAATGATGGTTTCAAAAGTATCATGTACATAATGGAGGAATTGGGACTTCAAATTGGCGAAAATTGTTACAATTACTGCTTCGAGATTGACAGCGAGAGAATCGATTACGCCGAAAAGAGTATAAGCGATGAAGCCAAAGATGCTCGCCGAAGATCAAAAAATGAACAAAAAAGTCTGAAGCATCATTTGTTGAAGAGGAAGGCGTACAGTATGGAGCTGGAATATATGATTAGAGGTAAAATATTTTTTTCCTACTTTGATTTAACAAAAAGTATAAAAAAAAACTTCAAACGCGTTTTTCTCAAAACCACGTTTTTAAAACGGTGGAAAGCCCTACTGCTACAATTTTTGACCGATTTGCCTAAACTCAAGTTCATTTGATTTGTAACATAATTATCTCATAGTTGTCATAGGGGTTTTTTGATATCTTGCTCGAAAAATTTTTTATGTTTGTTTGAAAGCGTTTAAAAAAAAAACAAAATTCTTACTTTGAAGTCTCATAATTCACAAAAAAAATTTTAAATCGCAAAACCCCTATGGCAGCTACGAGATAAACCAATTATAAGCACAATTTCATAAAAATTTTTGTTCTAGGTCATTCGGCATCACTTGCACATTTTTCACCCGATTTCATCTTTTTTTTAAGGCGCTTCGGGAGATAAGCCGCCACGCTGCCATTTTGTATTAAAATGTCATAAAAAAATTATCAAATCTTCTTCAAAGCTTGTATAATAAATATCTGAAAACAAAATTTCTGTATCTTTATTCATTTTCTCCAAAAAAAATCGTAAAAATAGGCATGATTTTGACGCTTCCAGGGTGTACCCCCCCCCCCCCCTTAAATCACGTTGATTGGGGTCTGCTGTGGCTCAGTCGGTAGAGTGTCGGATTCCCGCGCCGGTTACTCGAGTTCGAATCCTAGTCTCTGCCGATTGATACGAGCACCTATGTAAAAATCGCATGTGCTTCATTTACAAACACACCGCAGACCCCCGTCGTCGATTAGTACCACATGGGAGCACAAATGTGGCGACGTTAAAGGACAAATAAAAAAAATCACATTTGATTAACATTTTCACAACATATATTTTAAAACGAAGGCGGTCATTTCGGTTTTTGAGAAATGTGTCTGAAATGTTCAATAACTATATTTTCGACGTCTCTGGGTTTCAAAAGACTTGTCAAGTGTTAATTCATTTAGCAGCATTTTTATTCATAATCCGGTATTATTAAATTCGCTAGTTTGAATTTTAAAATTATGATGTGAGATTCGTACTCAGAGACCCCAAAGACATAGACATTTTATTTCATATAAATATTATTATGTTTCTATTATTATTATTTATTATTTTTATTGCTTTTTATTCATTATTTGTTTTTTTTTCTATTATTTTTTTCTCAAAAAGAAAGCATTGTTTCGATAAATTTTTTTTTGCCATTGATTAACGTAAGAACATAGTATATATGACTTGGGGAGTTCGAATAAGCTGCTCCCACAATATTACCGCTGTGTGTGTATGTGTAAGTGTGTGTGTGTGTGTGTGCATGTGTGTGAGCGTGTGTGCGTGCGTTTGAGCGTTCGTGCATGCGCGTGTGTTTGTGTGTGTTTGTGTGAGAGAGAGTGGGTGTGTTCGGGCGTGCATGCGTGCGTGCGTTCGTGCGTGCACGCGCGCGCGTGTGTGTGTGAGTACAAGTGCATATACATATAAGTGACCTATTGGTGTCATGAAGATCCATAAAGCCTATATTTGTTCAACAGTGTATGAAAAATTAAAAATGAAGAAAGTAAGTTGCATACAATAATTATATAATTGATATATGCAAAAAAATATTCACCTACAATCTTACTATTTTATCGACAAAACAGATTTTGTTTGTTAGATTTTTATTACAATTCGAAAATTACTTATTATAACTTCATAAATTGGGAACCCATATTGTTTCCTGATGACTTAAGGGGCATATCACCTTAGACGGACAAACCCGATATGTATCATTCAGTTTTCTTTTTTTTTAAATGGTTAACTTCTTAGAAAATCTCTGTACAGGACTTTATGGGAGGGCGGGGCAAAAATGTCACTTTCGGGGCAAGAGGAGCATTTCAAGATAAAACGTGTAAAATTGGCATTTTTAGAAAATTTAAAGCATGTAAGGTACTTATTTTAATCCCAAGATTATATACCAATTAAATTCAACAGTAATATTACATCCAAAAGGTATTAATTATTCAAATATTGACGAGTGCATAATTTTTTTTTATTTTTTCAACAAAATGGCGGTGCTGGATAGTAAATACTTTATCAGCGGCTCCCCAATCGGCGGTGCAGTGATCTCCGAAACGGTTTGACCTGGATCAAAAGATCAAAATCTATCATCTTCTACAACATAATATCTATCGAAGTACATACGGAATTTTCAATACGATGAGAATTCGTTTATCTACAGTAATTTTTCTAAACAAAATTTGTCGGTTAAAATCGTAATTTTAAATAATAATAAAAAAAAAAAAAAAAATCGTAATTTTTTCTAACATTAACCATTTTCATAAAAAAGCTTATTTTTCCAAATCCATACGCATAACTGATGGCGCCATCTGATGTTTTATGTATTTTCCATGAGCTACGACTTTTTTTCACTACCATGACGCTTCGATCGCTTTTTTCTATGCACAAGCTCGCATACTATTGGACGAAATTTCCATGAGCTACGGATTTTTTCGCCACCATGGGCGCTTCGGTCAATTCTCTTATCCCCTTCAAACGGACGCTGGGAGTGAATAGCTGTAGCACAGCCATTTTATTAAAATAAAATAAATAAAAAACTGTTTTTCACTTTTGATTATTTAGACAATATAAGGTGATATACACAGATTTTGTATTAAGTTTAACAATTTACAGTAAAGATTTGCAGAAGATACCTATCATTTTAGTCCGTTTAAGGGGAACCTTAAGGGGAAGTGAAAGGGTACTTTTCAAAACAGTTTTCTGAATCCAGATAATAACAGAATCTCTTGAAAATCTAACTAGATAATATTTATACAAATACGAAGGAGATACTAAGCCGTTTTTTTCAAAAATAAAAATTCACAAGTATCTTTATTGTCGACTTCTGTATTTTAAACAATTATTTGAGATTAAACAAACTTTTTTGAAAAAACCGGCTTACTATGCCCTCCGCATTTGTATAACCATTATCTTTCAGAGCGCGATATTTCAAAAGATAGTAATCTCTTTTTCTATGTGTAAAAGACTTCTATTTATTTCCATTCTAGCCTGCAAACAGAATTTCTATAAAAAGAACAGTTTACTTTTATAGCTTCAAATATCGCCAGCAGAGGTATTATACTTTCTAGCGTTGTTACCGTATAGCTCTGATCCCAATACTCAGCTTACCTTATTATCCATTATTAAGTAGCCGAGTAAAAGCACCACATATGCTCCAATCAGCGTATGTTCCATATGTCGCCCGGCCTTCTGCAATACTGTAACAATTAATGTATTAGTAAAATAATAATATTATATACGAAGAAATAGTAATGGTATAAAATTTTATTGCTTTACGTTTGGCGACTGTTTCTTCAATAAATTCCTCCTGAGATTTAGATGTTGTTGAAACAGTTTCTGATTGTTCTGAGTCTTTTTTTCCATCCAAAATAGCATCGGTTTTCTGCTCCTCTGCACGAGCAAGTTCTTCTTGTTTATAAAAAAGATTAATTAATGCCTCTAATCCGCTCTTTTGCCCTAGAAATAATTTGTTATTCTTAAATTATATTCATTGTGGGGAGGTTTGATTATTCGCTAATGTAGATGTTTAACCCTAGAATATGAACAGGGGTCTGTGACACCAGGCAATTTTCCCACCTTTAGCATTCCCTGCGCAACGTCATATGGGAACCAGGATGAAGAGGGGAAAAATGTTGAATATCTATACTAATGTTCTGCGTAGTAACTGATAGTCGTCGATGCTGTATAATTGAATGAGAAAGTAATAACCTCACATTCGGGGTCACACAAACCCCTGCTCATATTAACGGAAATTTTTTTCTGGTTATACAAAATTTAAGTTTTTTATCTTTTTGACTAAAATAGATTCATAGAACTGATATATCATCAGTAATATATGTATTTTATAAAAAACTTATAAATTAAGACTAAATCTAAATAAATAAACTTAATAATATAAATACTTAAACTAAATAAATCGATGGCTTTGAAATGTAAGAGGATAGTGTGCAGTATGCATATAGCAAAAGTTGCTTAGATTGTTCTAAAACAACATTTTGAATATTTTTTACATCTTTTTGAACTTAAATATCAATCTTTCTCACATAAATATTAAATAAATGAACATCTTTTGCAATGTATATATAATTGATATTTAAATTCAAAAATATGTAAAAAATATTCAAAATGTTGTTTTAGAACAATCTAAGCAACTTTTGCTATATGCATATATATAGATTTAACATTATTATCCCTTTTACATATAAATATTTGCTTGAAAATGACGCATATGTCGATATCACCGTATATGTAAAAAAAAATACATGATTTTGATTCTTTCAAATAATTACACTTTTTGGGAGATCGGGTATTAGTATAATTTTGTTCTTGAAATTTGAGGTTTATAGTTATCTAAACCCGTAATGTTCCTTCAAGGGAGTACTATCGGTTTCGAATTATCGGTCCGAAAAATCTGAAATTTTGTATACTTGTACGTTTTGACCTCAAACTTACTCATACAACTTTTTAGAAAGCTACACCAATCCAGAAAAATGATATTAATAATTTATAATTACGATTTTTTCGTTTTTAACACGTAGCCTAATGGGAACTCACGTTTCCGATAATTGCAATAACGAAATTCATTAAAACTGCTGTTCTAATTTCGACGAAACTTTGACAAATATATATTAAATATCCCATAACTATAATTAAAAAATGAAAATATTGATTCACCAATTTAGAGAGTGAATACACATTCTCACGCTCATTAACCATTGACGCATACGATTTGGCCTACCACAGAAGTCAAAAACAGCCAACTACGCATTTAACTCACGGAGTACCGACAGTACTCCCTTAAGTTATTTTATTGTCAGTTTACAAATTTATGTAAAATCAACTTTTTTTCACATTTAAAAAAAAATTATTTTATATTTTTGTTTATAACTTTTTATAATTCATTTAAAATATATTCTATGTATACAGTTGTAACGAATGCACCTTACGTGCAAATCGTACATTCGAACGCGCGGGTAATTCGCGCCGCGGGGGGTCGGGGAGCGAGAGAGAACAGCAAGGAGGAAGCGCGACAGAGCGCGCCACACCGAGCACATGGACCGGCGGGAGAATCGGCAGAATCGTTACGGCTGCCGCGCGATATAGACGTTCCCGAAGAAGCGAGAATAGATATAGAGACGGCATCTCGCGCGCAGGGTGATCACAGGAGGGAGAGAGAGAGAGAGAGAGAGAGATAGATAGATAGATAGATATACTTTTTATTCATCAGAAGACAAAATCTTACAATTTCATGTACATGTAGTTGTACTTATAATTAAAAAATAACAGTCGGTTTAATATAATTGTTATCTTACTTTCTCTTATTGCATATTTCTTGTTAAAATAATAATTCACTTTATCAGTTCGTCAGTTTATAAAATCTAAATGCAATGAACACAGTCAAATATCACATAAAACGCTTCGTCAAAAAAAAAAATAATAATACATAGAATAAAAATAAATACAATAAAGATAACATATAAATAAGAATACATACATATACTTTGCTAACTCTTTGCGTACACTATCACGTCCAAACTTAAAACACACTCATTCATAACACTTTAACAATCACGCTAATAAATACATTCACACTTAATTAACACTAAAAATATTTAATAAATAAATAAATAAATTAATAAATAAATACGTCGAATACATAAATAGACAAGATAAATAATTAAATTAAATAAATAAATAAATAAATTTAAATAAATAAATAAGTTAAATAAATAAATAAATAAGTTTTAATAAATAAATAAATTAAATAAATAAGTTTTAATAAATAAATAAATTAAATAAATAAGTTTAATAAATAAATAAATTAAATAAATAAATAATTTAAATAAATAAATAGCCTAAATAAATACTCGACTCATCTTTTATTCTGAACGTACTCCTCACCATGTAATTGCTTAAGGTGCCTGTTTAATGCCGTTTTAAATTTACAAAAAGATGGCAGGCACCTCACACTGCTCGGGAGCGAATTCCAGAGGTGCGCACCTTGAACTCTGAATGAAAAAAGGCCCTTATCGGTGCGCGACCCCGGAACCGAGAGCTCTTTCATACCACCCCTACTTGAAGTCCTGGCCTGGTTTTTTTCAAAGAGGGCAGTAAGATACGGTGGCTGCCGCATGACAACCGCTTTGTAAAGCAGCAGCCCCATAAAATACTCCCTCCTCACCTTCAAATCTAACCAGTCCAGTTTTTTCCTGTAGGCGGTGATATGCTCATCCCGCCTAACACCACATATGTATCTCACACATGCATTCTGTAGACGTTGTAGTCGTGTCTGTAGCTCCCCTGACACATCAAGAAGAACCACTGAGCAATAATCTAAGTGAGGTAGTACCAGTGCACATGCCAGCTGCTTCCTCAGTATCTCTGTGGTGCTTGAACGGAAAAGTTTTAAGCTATACAGAGCCCTATTTACCTTTCTACTGACCGCATTCAGTTGCGGCTTCCATGTTAACCCTCCGTCCATCACCACGCCGAGGTTGGTGACTGTATCGACAAAGGGAACGTGTACGCCGGTCTGTATCTCAATGCCTTGCAAGTCGAGGCTCTGAACCTGTTTGATGTTGTGATCAGATCCAAAAATGATCGCCTTTGTCTTGCCGACATTGAGGCGCAGGCCAGCTGACGTTGCCCAGTTCGACACTGCTTGTGCTACAGCCGACATGCGACCGATACCATCACGAAGACCTTTCAGGGTCACTTGTGTGTAGGTTTGCAAGTCGTCAGCGTAAAGTATATGTTCGACACCATCTAAGTCGAGTGCGTCTTGTAAGTCGTTTATGTACAGGCTGAAAAGCAGGGGTCCCAGGACTGAGCCCTGTGGAACGCCAAGATTGGTGGTTAGCCAACCTGAATCCCCGTTTGTGATTGTGACGACTTTCTGTCGTCTCCCCATGATATATGACTTAAGCCACAGGAGAACACTCCTGGAGAATCCCATGCGCATCAGCTTACGCAGCAGTTTAGTGTGTGAGATGGTGTCGAATGCTTTGCTAAAGTCAAACATTAACAAAATAGTCAATAGTTTTTTGTTGTTGTTAATGCCTGATCTTATGTCCTCCGTCAGTTTCAGTAGTGCTGTCTGTGTACTGTGATTCTGTCGAAAACCAGTCTGCATCGGGTCCAAAGTATTATTTTCTCGTAAGAAGTTGGTTATTTGGTCGTGTACGATTTTTTCAAGGACCTTAGAAAGGAAACTCAGCAGGGCAATTGGTCGGAAATCGGACACCGTAGATGGGACAGATTTCTTCTTCAAAGGCACCAACCGAGCTCCCCTCCAAGCTCCCGGAAAAATGCCACTGGACAGAGAGGAGTTAAAGATCTTAACAATATGATCTCCCACAAACGGAAGAGCCTTAGCCACTATACTTTGGGGAATGTCGTCTTCCCCTCTGGCTTGTGATGAGAAGTGGGCAACAGCCAGAACCACGTCCGAGAAGCTGACTTCTCGGAAAACAAAACCGTCATCACTGGCAGTGGTCAGGACGCTGTCAAGTTCTTCATCACCCTCATTTTGGGAGATCGACACCCCTGCAAAGTGGGCATTGAGCTCTTCCGGTGAGAAAC
The DNA here is from genome assembly GCA_949152435.1 of Gastracanthus pulcherrimus. Taxonomy (NCBI): domain Eukaryota; kingdom Metazoa; phylum Arthropoda; class Insecta; order Hymenoptera; family Pteromalidae; genus Gastracanthus; species Gastracanthus pulcherrimus. The sequence goes on along the minus strand of OX424576.1, from coordinate 114,670,896 downwards.
CATGAAGCTCCTCTCTTGTCTTTGGCAGAAGGCCCAGAGCCTTGAGCTCTTTCCAGATATCTTTCTTATTATTAATCGCTTCAGAAATTTTATTTTGTAAAAATCTTTCCCTTGTTTCTTTCGTTCGTAATTCAGCTTCAGCTGCAAGGCCCTGATACTCCCGCCACAGTCTGTCGTCATTGGTCCTCGAATAGCGTCTTCGTACGGAGTCACGTTTTTTGTAAAGATGTATTAGTTCAGCATCAACCCATGGTGGATTTGTTTTCTTTTTCGGTATGAATTCTTTTAACGGTGCAATTTTATCTATCACAGCCATGAGGTTGACACTGAGGCACTCTAATTGACTGTCAACACTCGCCGCGGGACCATCGATCCGCGACCAATCACAGTCAGCTAGGCGAGACAGGAGGTCGTCTTGCTGGATCGACTTAAAATCCCTGTAGCTGAATGATTCAACCACAGGGGATGCAGCAGTTTCGACCCCAATCTCGACCTCTATGATGTTATGATGACTGGGAAAAGGCGCCGGCCGATTGTCCCTGCTCAGTACAACGTCATTATTATCTGTCAAGATCACATCAATCCACGTGTGAGAATCCGTGAGATGATGAGTCGCACCATGATCAATTATTTGAAGGTTAAGATCATCAGCCAACCGTCTAACAAATTTCGCATCGGCTGACGTTCCGAGTAGGTTCGCATTCAGATCTCCCATAATAATTTTGTGACTAAAGTCTTGAGTATGTATTGTCAGTTTGTCTATTAAGTCCGAGCCCTGTAAAAACGGTACGTGTGGTGGTCTGTATATTAAAGCAACAAAGACGGGGGGAAGGCTGCCCTGCTGAACACTGCACATTAAATATTCAGGTATAAATGGTCTGCCCTCCTGTGTTGTTGGAGAACTGCTTAGTAAATTTGCCTTGAAAGTGTTATGAATGTACAGGACTAGCCCGCCTCCTAGTTTGTTGCGATCAAGTCTAAGTAGTGAGTAGTCATCGATCTGAATGAGATCACTCCCAACATCAGGGTCAAGGTGCGACTCAGCAACCCCAAAGAGATGGTAGGTAGGACGAGCTGAAAGGTGTTGTTTAATCATGCCAATGTGCCCCTTCAGTGAGGTAACATTGACAAAACCTGCCCTCAGTCCCTTACAGTGAACCCCCCCAGCAGTGTCTGCGGATAGTCAATTTTTTGCAGCAGTTGACGGAATTACATTTTTATCAATTACGATTTCATTATCAACAGTTTTTTTTACAGTATTTACAGTTTGAGATGGTTGATTAATGGCATATGATGCCACTATTGTCTGTAAATCAGCCGCAGATGAAAATTCATGAGAGACATCGCCATCGCGCCTCTTCACCAGGAAACGGCCCCCTCTATGCCAAACATATTTAAAATTAAGTCTCATCGCAAGGGCCTTGAGACTTCTATATTTAATAAAACATTCTTTTGTTAACAATTCATTTATAAAAATTTTCCCATTTATAATCCCATCCCTTGTGTCCTGGTCAAGAGCTGCAATGTCGACATCTCTAGCATGAAAGCCAGTGATAAGCTTTTTGGCTCGCATTATTCTCTCGCCTAACGCACTGCTGGAAAGGGTAACAACCCATGGTGACCTTCTACGTTCGCTGTTTGTATCTGCTAATGCCGCAGCTGTTGATTCTTCTGACCGAAGCAGGCGTGTGCCTATTATATCAATTTTTTGTGTTGATGGAAGGACACGGCACAGTATCGCGTGTGCGACGTCAACACGCTTAGAGACATCACCGTCGAAAATGTTTGAAATAATGAGCTCCGTATTACCGCTTTTAATGTTTTTACTGTGCATTGTCCCCCCATCAATCGTTTGCACCCGCGTGCTTCGTGCAGGTGATGCCGCAGCGTCAGCATTGTCGTTATTATACTTGTTCAAACGCCTAGACATTTTATTTCTACTATTTACAATCTGGATAAACCCGTCATTATTGCTTTCACAATTGTCAATTGTTTCGCTTATATCACTATAATTGTCAAGTAAGGTACTATTCGTAGCAGACGCATTATTATTATTAGCAGTATTACATTTTTTTGTACTTATAAGAGAAACGGTATTGTTTTGTGTACTGGGTAGTACTGCGATTTTTTGGAATTCTATTTTATTTAGTATGAGTTGGTTATCTTTTTGGATGTTCTCAACATTTCTTTCAATTTTCTCAATAGTAGTAGTATATACAGAGGTAAAATCTTCTTTTGTTATTATTTTTTCTATTTTTGTTATTATTTCCTTGTTGTCAAGTTCAACTCTATTGATTTTATTTGTTAAATTTAGGAAATCGTTTTCAAAAGTGTTTAATACAAGATTATCAATTTTAGTCTGTGACTCGAGATTTGTCTGCTCTAGATTATCGATTTTATCAATTAACATATTATAATTTACCTCTGTATTGGTCAATAAAGTGTTCGTTTCTACGTTATTATCATGTAATTTTTTATTTTTAATTTTTAGGTTATCTATTTCTTGATAAAGCACTTGCTTCTCCTTTTTCATCTCCTCCAGCTGGGAGTGTTGTTTCGACAGTTTTTCCTCAATTTTTTGCAGCTTAGAGTCAATTGAAAGTGCCAAAGTATGTACTGCTGGTAACGTATTTAGCCTATTTACAATTGCCTCCAATCTGCCTTCAATAGAGGTGCAATGTCTAGCAAGTGCATTATCAATGTTTCTTGAAGTAGAATTCGCGTACTCCACTAGGCAGGAGACCGTTGTTCCCTTTTTTAACGCGGTACTATCTAGCATACGGATGACTGACGCATTTATATCATTAATACTGCTGTTATTTTTGGAGAAGGAGGACTGTGAAGTATTATTAGCTCGGTCCGCATTCTTGGCCGTGACGTCACTCGGGGATTCCCCACTGTGCTCTGCTCCTATACTGGAAATGGGCGGGCCTAGTGACGTCACAGGAGACTGTGAGGCCAACCGGAGTAGGCTGCTGGTGGGGGCGGGGCTTAGCCCCTGCAACGGAGAGAGTGAGGAGTTGGTGGGCGCGGCCTTGCTCGCCTGATTGGTGCGAGCAGCTGTTGCAGGCCTTTTATTGGCCGGAGTGGACGCGGCTAGCTCCTTCTCTTTCCCACTTATATTTTTGCTGGCGTTCGTCGCGCGCGCGACTGCCGACTCGAACATCGACCTCTTCGAGTCGATACATGCCTGGCACGCTACCGCTTTAGTATGTAGCTGCAATGCATTCCTTTGTACGCGGGTAAGCACTGCAAGAGGCTTGCACGCCGGATGGTAAGTAATATCACATATGCAGCACTTACGTAGCGAGTTGCTGCTCCTAGGAACCTCCCCGCAGATGGCGCAGTTGTCGACCATGGTGTTAGTGGCGACAAAGATGAGTCGAGGAAGGTACTGATGGTGTGTCTAGGATGCAGCAGGTGTCGCCTCGGTGGTCACGTAGTTGTAGTTCGAGTCGGCAGATGGCGCCTTGATAGTATGGCGCTGCGTGCTGTGTGTCCAGAATGAAGTGGTACCTCTGGATTATGCTTCGTGCTTGGCTCCCGCCACTCTGCCGTGTTCACCTCTCTTAACCTCAAAAAACACCTGGCCGGGTGTTGTTGCTTGGATGTTGAAAGCTGTGCCGATGGACCAGTGGAAGCTGTGATTTATTATCACAGCTATGGTTAGAATGTTCCACTGTGCAGGCACCACAACAGACCGGCTCACAGGCGCAGGAGGCAGCAGAGTGCGGTGTAAATGCAGGAGCCAAAACACGAGCAGGTGCACCTAGCAGACGCGCGACGGACAGAGAGAGAGAGAGAGAGAGAGAGAGAGAGAGAGAGAGAGAGAGAGAGAGAGAGAGAGAGCGAGTGTGTGTGTGTGTGTGTACGCGAGGAAGAGAGGCCAGCTCCAGAAGACGAGCTCCACCGCCAACACCAACGTCCATCCGAAAGACGCAGGTCGCTTGCATTCCAATAGATTTGGCGAGCGAGGCCGACTTCTCTGTCGTCCGCCGGACGTCTGGAGTGAAAGAGAGAGAGAGATAGATAGATAGATATATCGTTTATTTGTAAACATCGTTAGATTACATAAAATATCACATCATTAGTAAACGTCAAATAAGGTTGCACGTACTCGAAGTCAGGTCGTCATAAAATATTGCACACTGTCGTAAAAAATGTAAACATAATTCTTAATTTAGTCATCACATCTATCAGTCATACAATTAAAATTACATACATACATTTAACAATTTCTTACTTTACTTATACTAATAAATACTTGCATATTTTTTTTAAAGTTGTTGTTCTTGTCAATCAGTAAAACAAATAAACAAATAAACAAACAAATAAATAAATAAATAAATAAATAAATAAATAAATAAATAAATAAATAAATAAATAAATAAATAAATAAATAAATAGATAATAAATAATAAATAATACAACAACATTAATCCAAGTTTGCGAAGTATTTTTTAACCGCTGCCTTAAAAGCCATTAATGATGGTAAAGTTCGAATGGCAAAAGGGAGTGAGTTCCACAAATGCACACCTTGTACTTGGAGAGATCTTCGTCTTGTCTCAGTGCGCATGTGTGTAACAGAGTTATGTTTCCTCGCCCCTTACAGGGCGCTTAGACTCATTCTTCTTAAAACGAGATTTCAAGTAAACTGGTTCTTTGATCTTAATTATTTTGTAGACGGTGATCGCCATGAAAACCGCGTTTCTCGAGTCTATTCTTGTCCATCCTAATTTTTCCGTGTAAGGGGTGATATGCTCATCCTTCCGGAGTCTCTGCAGTCGACTACGTAATTCTAGTGACGCGTCAAGGTAAACTACAGAACAATAGTCAAGGTGCGGAAAAACTACAGCCATTGCCAGGTGCTTGAGCAGATCTTGGGTGGTATACTTTCTAAAAAACCTCAAATTGTACGCTACTCTGTTAACCTCTTTTGCGACCATGTCCACGTGTGTCTTCCACGTGAGCTTAGAATCAAGAATAACACCCAGGTTCGTAACGGTTTGCGAAAATGGGACAAAAACGCCATTCCCAAACTGATTTTCGGCATACCTTGTGACTCAAGAACGTTGATGTATCTGTATGAACCGAAAACAATAGCTTTAGTCTTGGTCTTATTCAGACTGAAGGTAACGCCCTCGGCCCAATTAGCAATCGCTCGCGCAGTACGGGATAACATCTACACACCCTCCACGATGTAGGTCGTCTGCGTATAGTAGATGTTTGATGCGTCTTGAATTGTCATTATCTAGTTCTTTATTCAGGTCGACGAAAAGCTCTTTGATGTCGTTTATGTAAAGACAGAACAGCAAGGGTCCAAACACTGACCCCTGAGACACTCCGAGATTTGTGGATAGCCAAGATGACTTGATGTCAGAGCATGTTACAACAGCTTGTCTTCTACCTAATATATAAGATCTTATCTACACCAAGGCATGTATGAGAACCCCAGGGCTCGCAGCTTTGCTAAAAACTTTGTTGGCGTAATTGGTTCGAAAGTCTTGCTGAAGTCAAACAGTAGTAAAAGAGTAACCAGTTTTTTGTCAATTCCTGTTCGTATGTCTTCAGTTCGTCTTAGTAGAGCAGTTTGCGTTGAGTTATTCTGTTTGTATCCGGACTGCATAGGGTCAAGTTGTTTTGTCTTTTTCATATGTTCTACTATCTGATCATGTACGATTTTTTCCAGAACCTTAGAAAGAAAGCACAGCAGTGCAATCGGTCGGAAGTCCGACACTGACGCTGGTGTGGTACACTTGCCAAGTGGCACTACTCGTGCCCCCTTCCATAGGTTCGGAAATATTCCCTTTTCCAGGGAAGCGTTAAACAGGTTCACAACGTGTTGTCCGATTACTGGCAATGCCTTTGCAACTACAGTCTGCGGGATGTCATCATCGCCCCTCGCTTGCGAGGAGAAATGCGAGATCGCAAGTACGACATCTGCTATGCCTACTGGCAGAAATTTAAAGCCCTCATCACTGGCCGGTGTCATTATATCATCCATAGCTTCGTGATTTTCATCAGCAGTCATAGAGACGCCCGCGAAGTGAGTATTAAGTTTCTCCGCTGTGAACCCATGCAGCCCCTCTCTGGATTTAGGGAGAAGTCCCAAGTTGCGCAATTTCCTTCATACATCGCTCTGCTGTTTTCCCAGTAGTCTACCCTGATAATAAGAGATACGCGCATGTTCCGTCTTAAGCAAGGATTCCTTACGAAACTTTAGGAACTCCTCATAAAATCGCACATCACCCGTTCTCTTGTAACGTCTGTATGTCGCGTGTCGTTTTTTATTAAGTTGTTCAATGTCAACGTCAACCCAGGGTGGACTATCTTTACGACGTGTAACTCGTTTTATAGGCGCAAGGTTGTTTATTGCGTCTAATAAGTTGTTATTAAGGCAGTCCAGCGCTGAATCGAGGTCTACATCACGCGCATTCAGAATAGACCAATCACAACTCGATAAAAAAGACTGCAGTTCTAATGGATCAATGCTCTTATAATCTCTATACGAGAAAGGTTCCTCGCATAGAGAAGGTACATGTACATTTATGGCAACATCGATGATGTTACGTTTGCTAGGCCAACTTGCATCGCGGTTTGTATGTTCCGTGATTATGACATTACTGTCAACAAGTATCACGTCATTCCATGTGTCCGACGTTTCGGTATGATGTGTAGCCCCGTGTTGGACAATTTGAAGTGACAGTTCAGCCGCAAGTTTCCGAACAAACTTCGCGTTATCGCAGTCACTCAATAAATCTACATTCAAGTCTCCCATAATAATCTTGTGACTATACGCATCACAATATTCTCTAAACTTGTCGACAAGATCCGAATATTTAATAAATACAATGGCAGGGGCTCTATAGACGACCACCACAAATACAGGCTCTTGTGCGCCATACTGTATCTCACACATGATGTACTCAGACTTATTCAGTTTATTCGGTCCATCAGTGTTTGACTCAGCTAGTACTCTGACCTTATACCTGTCCCGAACATAAAGTGCAACCCCTCCTCCATGTACATTTCTATCCTGCCGCCCAAGCGAGTAACCCTTGACTTGAATGAGATCATCGCCTTTCTCACCATCCAGCCACGCTTCTGCCACTCCGAATGGATGATAGGATTGGCCTTCGCTAAGAAGTTCACAGATTTGATCAATACAATATCTAATAGAATTTGCATTGATAAAACCCACCCTCATATTGACTCCCATGTCCGTCTCACGTGTTTTCGCTACATCTAGTCACACAGATTTAGGATGTCCTTTCGCTATAGTTTGAACTTTGATGCTATTGATATTGTATTTATTATTGTTTGCGGTACAATCATCATGAGTGTGCTGTGGTGATGCTGATTTATTATTGTCATTAATGTTGTTGCCCTTATTACTATTAATAATGTTGTTTTTTCTATTGTTATTGTTACTATTGTCGTTGCTGTTGGCGCTATTATATAAATTTGTAATGGTTTGAAGGTCTGCTATTGTTTTAAATACATGTGCTCGCATGCCTTCTCGCAGTCGAGCAAGGGACTTGCCCCGCCTATGCCATACAAATTTAAAGCCGAGATTTTTGACCGCTAGTTTCAAACTTTTAAATTCAACATGAGCACTTGACTCTAGAACTTCATTTATAAAAATATTAGTTTGACATAGGTTTTTGGCAAGCCCCTCACTCAACCGCGAGGGCTCTATATCACACGTATTAAAGCGGGTAAAGGTTGCATTTGCCTGCATCACCTCTTCCCTCTTAGCTGCACTAGTGGGACATTAAATGTTGTTACAGTATCACTGCAATATTACTCATATATGTCACAGGAATATTCAATATTGTATGTAGTATTCATGTGATATTGCTGCAATATTGAGTGCTATGCGGGAAAAGCTTTATGGATATATACTCTATTTAAAGGCTGCGACGTTTTGAGTGTCTTGTATATGGCTGATTTTCAAAATATTGTGATGCTTGGGAAGTGATAATTATAAAAAGACTTTTTGTTATTACACAAAAGGGATATAACAGCATAGACAGAAATGTTTATTTTTTAATTTTTTCATTATCATTTTTACTGAAAATGTATAACCTTACTACAATATTGCCACAATAAACTTACCAAGCTTTGAAAATAATTTTTACTAATATTGTATAACTTTGCTGCAATATTGCAAATTACCTTGCTACAATAAAATTGCTACAATAAAAGTATTTAGCTTAAAAAATGAATAATGAACTAACTAATTAAATAATGGAAATATGGTACGTGCAAATAATGTCTATAAGTTATGTCGAGATAAAATAAGACGTAGACAATATTGTTAAATCTGGTGAACCATCTGGTAATATTGGAGAAGGCTTGTGGGCTGTATATTATGGGCATGGATAGTAGGAACCTCAGGCAATGCTTAATGGGGGGGGGGGGGGGGGGGGGGAGGTATTGTTAATTAAGTTAAAAAACGAGCCTTTTTCAATAATTTTTTTAAAAGATACAGGTAATGTATTTAAATTAGCTAATTACAGTATTGTAGTAAATAATTTAAAAAACATTTTGTTAAATTTTCAGTGAAAAATATCGAAAACTAAGCCGTTGGCAGCCAATTTCCAGAGACGTCGGAAAAAAGATATTTTGAGGTGACGGTCATTTCTCGGCACTCGATCATCTGAAATCAAAAAATCAAATTGTTTTTGTTATTTTATGAGTTTCCTCAGATAACCCTGTCGAGTTTTTTCTTTTTTTACTGCTTTTTCAAGTTTTGGTAACACTAGAAAGCGAAAAACGCAATTTTCGCTTAACCCTTTCAGTCACAGAAGCCGATATATCGGCTCCCTATTGTTTTTAGTCACAAAATTTGATTTCTATTGTTATCGCAGTACAAATATACGTTTTCTATGTATTTTTGATCGTAGAATACGAATCTGATATCAATAATTTTATAAATATAAAAACAACCCTTCAAATGGGGTGAAAACCACCCTTTTAGTCATGAAATTGAATTCGTTTGGTTATGAAAGTAAAAAAAACCCCTCCTCATTAGAACACGGGCTTGGGACCGTCTGTGGCAGAGCTACGTTTTTTTCTTTTTTTTTGTTTTTCTTTTTTTCTTTTTTTCTTTTTTTTTTCTTTTTCTCTTTTTTTCTTTTTTTCTTTTTTATTTTTTTTTTCGTTTTTTTTTCTTTTTTTTTTTATAATTTTTTTGACACTTGATTTGGATTCTTCGTTCAAAAATACATTGGAAACATATATTTGCACTTCCATAACCAAATGAATTGAATTGCGTGACTGAAAGGGTTAAGGGGTAACACCACTCTAGCGGCCCGAAAAAATGCCTAATTTGTACGATTCTTTACAAGAGTAGGAAAGAAGGGATCAAATTTATTTTTGAAGGTTTACTATACGTATATTGAGATACAAAAATATATATTTTTTTACATTTAAATACAAAATAGCGGCTATACAGCGAATCTCGTGAGAAGCCTTTTTCTCAAACCTCCAAACGGTAGAACACTTTTCTCAGAAAGTATGAGACCTGGAACAAAAACAGAAGAAATTCTTAATCTATATAACGTTAACTTTGGAGGTACGTAGAGGTTTTTTTCTATTTCAGATTTTGTAGAAATCGCGCACTTCTGAAAAAAAGTCGATTTTTTTTGAAAAAAATAACGATGTAAATTGTTTATAAAAGAAAAATTTTCATTCAATCGAAAACCGGCCACGTACTTCTTTAAAGAATCTATTTGTGAAGCAATAGTTTACGAGTAATCTGTTCTCCCAGTTTGAAAAAGGCTTCTCGCGAGATTCGCTGTACAGCCGCCATTTTGTATTTAAATGTAAAAAAAAAACTATATTTTTGTACCTCAATATATGTATAGTAAACCCTCAAAGAAGAAATTTGATCTCTTCTTTCCTACTCTTGTAAAAAATCGGACAAATTAGGCATTTTTCGGGCCGCTAGAGTGGTGTTACCCCTTAAAAAATCGGTCAAATTGTTATTGTAAAATATAAAATAACAAATTTAAAAAAAACTCGACAGCGTTACCTCATGAATTATACAGAGAAGTAATGTACAAATTTTGGAGAGGATTGGTACAGTGGATTTGAAATAACAGCCTCCACCGGCTTTGAAAACGTGAAGTTTGGAAAAATCGATTTAAATTTTTAAACAGTAAAAATCAGGAAAATCGATTTAAAGTTTTAAACAGTACTTACACAGAATCGTCGATGCCAGGTCCGTACAGTGAAGCACTTTCATTCAGGATGTCCAAGGCATCTTTTTGCTCTTGTCTTCGGCGAACTCGACATTCTTTGGTTTCCTTTTCAGCTTGTTCATCCGCTCGGCTTATGCGTAAGTTGTCGACTGAGCGCGCCCATGCGTGAGCGCTTGGTCCAGATTTGATTTGCATCTCTTCCATCATAATTAGCAAAGCAAAACATGTTTCATTAAATGTGCAAGCTGCCACATTCGCTGCAATTTCGACCAAAATCGCGGTACCACTCACTGATTTCGGCGAAATTTTCCAGATTAGTTGGTTCAAGCTTTCATTGTTATTCTGGGTAAATCCGCCGAGACATCGCTGCAGAAGAGCATTCTTGCTTAAGTCCTCGTAGATAGGTTTGATAGCACTTAGAACATTACTAGGAAGGTCAGTATAACTGTGTTTGAATGTCCTCAATTCATTTGCTGCCGCAGCTTTCTGCCATTCGCACCAAGAGTCGTCGCCGCTCAGGCACTTATGATGCTGCCGATTGTCGTCCGCCGATAAGTAGTGATAGTATGTTACCCAGATCGCGTTCTTCATTTTCTCCGTAGAATCATGGTTGCGAGGAATAGCTAAGCCATAATATACGGTTAGTTTATCGATAATTTTGGCCGTGAGCTTTCCTTTACCGGACAAACTTTTGCGTTTAACCTTTTTTGCAGTCTTTGATTCTGTTTCTACGACACTCGTCTTTACTACAGCTCGCAAACGTGTACCCATACGTTTTTGGATGTGTCCAATGCACTCCTTCTTGTTGATAGAAAAATTCTCACCGTAAGGTTTAGCTTTGATGACGCTGGTGTACGTTTTTGAGTCACCATCACCTATATAGTTTCGAAAACGTACACCCAAATTCGTAACTGAACGTTTGAACATAGATACAATAGCATCGACCTCCATATTGCCAGCTGCTCCGATGTGGTTAGCTTTGCATTGTCCACTGTTTGTATGCTCTTCATGCCAGTCTTCATATTCAGCACTGCCTAACTTGCTCTTTGACATTTCACAATTGTGATAATTCGAACTCTTATCAAAAATGTCAAGAACTTTTCCAGTGTTGTGCAATCAATGACGAAACGTCATACAGTGAAGAAAATCCTCGCTTTTTCCATGTACTGTCTCTGATACAGTTAGTTCGGATGTTTCTGCAATATTATTTTCTTTGCACGTTGCTTGTTTTTCTTCTTTTACGGCAGAAGCAAATAAGGTACTTGCCACTTTCTTTACGCTTTCACACATTTTATTGATGTACGTGTTATAGTTTGATTTCGTCAAAAACGAACTGGCAAAATCCATAAGCCCGCAGAATTTTTCACAGCCGGCTAAGCCTAAACCTAACACACGCATTGTGAAAATGAATCTACGATTGATTTCATATCCACCAGATTCGATTTTTTCACTCGACGAAACGTAACGAGGATTTTTACAATTCTCGCAAGTAACTTTTATTTTAAAACCTAGGCCTTCCTTTTTGCAAGACTGGAATGATACATTTCCTGCACAGACACCACACTTCACTAATTTAGCAAGAGATGTACACATAACATAAAATCAACGATTCTGTAGTGTTTTGAAAGATCTTCCTCAATAGATTTATTCGTACTTATTTTTCTCGACGAAGTGCTTTTAGCTTAAATTTTTTGGGATCGCTCAACCATGAACTACTCCTTTTTCTTTCTTCTCTGCTAACTTTTCTCGGCATTTTCACTCACAAACGTATAACACGTTAAATCTCTAACGAAAAACAGTCAAATTATTCGAAAACTGACACGAAACAAGGTAACGTACGTACAGAACTGCTCCGTAGAACGCGTCGTTCTCGACTCATCTTTAGTACACTGAATATGTATACAAGGCCTGCTGTAAATATGTAGTAGTGTACATATATAGGTACTTTTATACCTGAGCAAACCCATAAATATAGAAATAAATTTGGGAGTTATTAGAAGTACGAAGCAGTTGTCAGGTAGCCTCGCCGTGCAGTGATTAAATCGCTATATCTTCCATGGTTTTGCTCCAAATGTTCTATAAATTAAGTACACCATTCTTCAGATGCTGTACATTCATCAAATCAAATAAAAAAAATGTAAAAAACAGTTTACAAACAGTTACCCCCCCCCCCCCCCCTTAAATAATTCTTCATAATTAAAAATATCGGAAAATAAAAAATAATAGGATTGAAATTTTTCTCATGCCCTTGAAGCTATTGATAGCGAGGGTCGGCAAGACCGAAATTTGAAATGCTGCTGAAAACACGACTGACTGATAGGAGAGTTCGAAGCGGAAAGGGCAAGACGAAAACTCCGTCGCCGTCTCCTCATAGCGTCCCCTTCGCTTCGTCTTTCTCTCTCTCTTTCTCGTTCTCCACTGACTCGATGCTGCTATCTCTTTCTCACCCACGTGTTGCTATAGGTGCAAAACACGAGTTTCACCACAGTCGTAACCGGAGGTTAGGTACTACTGTAGGTTTTCCTGTCATCCATTGCTTCAGTCGACGCGCCTAATTCAATTAATAATAGAGCGTCCTCTATACATAGTCGAATTTATCGATAAGGTAATGCATACTAGATATAGCTTGCGATAATGATGATGGCCGTGCGGCCCCGGAGGAGCAGCCAGCAATACATTTGCGGAAAAACATTTTGTTGTTGGAATCATATGCTTTTTTTGTCCCGCTTTTCAGGTCAATAAAGTGGCCAATACGGTTGAGTCGGGAATAAAAGTTTTTTTTTCAACTAAGACATGCTTTTTGGAATAGAGTGGCAAAATCGATCCGATTATTCACTTTAAAAACTTTATTTTGGTGATAGTTACTCGATCTAAGCATACGACCATGTTTACAAAGCCATACTTAAGGGGAGGGTAGGGTTTTCATGCTAAAAAAAACACTTTTTTGCGAATTTTTTTTAGAGAATTGGGTTGTCCAAATTTATTCAAAACTTTTGTACACTTTTAAGCATATTTTCAACAACATTCTCAAAATTTTTCATGCAATTATCTCGGCAAATAAGCCGGTGACGGAGCATTTCCCAAAACGTCTTTTGAAAAAGATGATTTGCGGTGATCACTGTATCTCGGCCAAAATTACCTGTAACCAAAATTTCGGTAAAATTTAATTAAAACATCACTAAATCCTCCCCCCAACGGTTTCCAAATGTATTTTCTTTCATTTTTATACGTTTTATAGCAGTATGAATCAAAAGTTGCGATTTTCAACTAAAATTTTCGTCATTTTGGGGGTGAAAAACACCCTTAATGTACAAAAAAAATTACATACGAATCATTGGGGGGAGGTTTATTATACCTAGAAACTGTATACCAAATTTGGTGTAAATCGGTTAAACGGTTCTGAAATGACAATGATCACGGATTTTGAAAAAGTGGTTTCGAGAAAAACGCGTTTAAAGTTTTTAAGTATGAAAAAGTTAAGAAAAAATCTTTTTTTTTTTAACTTACACCGAGTCATCGATTCCAGCTCCATAAAGGACATTTCCTGCTGCAACATTGTTATCCTCAGCTTCTTTTTTTGCAATCTACGCAAAATCCTGGCCTCTTTAGTCTGCTGTTCAGCTTGAAACTCTGCCTTACTTATCCGACAGTTATCTTCCAATCTTGCATAATCGTGCGCGCTTGGTCCAACGCTGATACCCATATCGGACAAAAAGGTAAGTAAAGTACCTGCGCCTTCATTGAACGTACTTGCAGCTATATACGATGCCAGTTCTACGAGTTGTTTGCTACCAGGTAACTTTTTCGGTGCAACTTTCCAAATCAACTGGTTAAGACTTTCATTGGCGTTTTGGGTAAAACCTCCGACGCATCTTTCTACGAGTTCGTCCTTGCTCAACTCTTTGTACATTGGTTTTAGAGCTTCAATAACGTCTTGTGGAAGTGGAGAGTATGCATGCTTTTTTATAAAAACACCACGAAGTCTCGCCGCTCGGACACTTTTCATGATGAGGATTTTCGTCTGTCGACTGCTGATGGTAGTAGGTAGCCCAGATGGCATCTTTCATTTTTTGCACCGAATCGCAATTGTGTCTCATAGCTGCTCCATAGTATCTACTTAAATTGTCGATCATTTTTCCGGTGAGTTTTCCCTTACCGCCAAGGACTTTACTTCTACATTTTTTACCAGCGTTTTTTCCTGTTTTTACGACTGTTTCTTCAACAGTATTTTTAACAAGGTCACGCAAACGTTTCCCCATTCTTTTCTGCACGTGTCCGATGCACTCCTTTTTACTAATAACAAAATCTTTACCATATGACTGTGCTTTGACTAAATTACCGAACGCCTTACTATCTCCGTCTCCAACATAATTACCAATCTTTGCTCCATACTTCTCTTCGGAGCGGCTGAACATGTCTATTATTGCTCCCACTTCCATATTTCCTGATGGACCCGCGTGGTTGGCTTGGCATTCACCGTTATTTCCATGCTCTTCATGCCCTTCTTCAAACTCAGCCGTATTTAACTTTTTTTCCCATAATTTGCACTGTTGACAATATAAACTGCTAGTTTGAATATCAATTGCCAGTCCAGTAGCCTATCAACGAAGTTACACCATATAAAGAGCTGAAACCTTGCTTCTGCCAGGTCCCATCTCCCGAAACCGTCAAAACATCAGATTCTGAATTTTCCTTCGTTATTTTTATTTCTTCTTGTGCAGCGGAAAGGAGAAATTTTTCAGCAGTAGTTTGTACAGAAGTTGCGATCATAGATATATTACTTAAGTAAGATGTTTTGGATAAAAAGTGACTTGAAATGTCCATTAAGCCGCAGAATTTATTACACCCTGCTAGGCCTAAACCTAATGCACGCATTGTAAAGGCAAATCGAGTGTTAATCTCGACGGTATGTAGCGTGGATTGCAATTGGAGCACTTCACTTGTATCTCAAAACCAAGACCTTCTT
The DNA here is from genome assembly GCA_949152435.1 of Gastracanthus pulcherrimus. Lineage (NCBI taxonomy): Eukaryota > Metazoa > Arthropoda > Insecta > Hymenoptera > Pteromalidae > Gastracanthus > Gastracanthus pulcherrimus. Next base: position 114,655,722 of record OX424576.1, on the reverse strand, counting down.
TTTTACAACATTGAAACACAACTTTTCCATCGCATTCAGCACACTTAACTACACTTGAAATTGAAGAAAATACTTGTAAAAAATCAATAATTCTGAAATGTTTTTCAGTATCTTCAGCTACACTGTCACTCGTATTCAAGTTAATTTTTTTAGATGACGCGGTCTTAGTCGTAACTGTATCGTCGGATTTGTCCATTGGGTTAGTCCTTTTTCTCGGTCTACTCAAATAAATTCTTGAGCTACTCCGCTCGTCTCGTGAAGCTTTTGAATTTCTCGGCATTTTATAATTAAAGAAACAATTTCACGAGCACTATTATAAAGTCACTGCGTGGCACGCGATCGAACGAAGGTTCAACAGTCAACTGACGCTTCTCTTTCTTTTCGAAATATAAACACGTATATAGCATGTATATAAGGCTTCAACTGCTTCTCCTTACTAAATACGACCTTTTCAAAACATGAAATCGGAACAGAATGATCACAGAGAGAATACACTATATACCTGCTCCTCAGCTGCGCGCTTCGTTTTCGAGCGCCTGCAGCTGCTGCGATTACACTTCGAGGATAGGGAACTAAAAGGTCTATAACTTCTAGAGTTTTGCTCCAATCGATTTGAAATTTTGGGACAACATTCTTAAGATGTTATACTACAAGAAAAGGCAAAAAAAAAAGAAATCGATTTTTCGAAAGTGCAAAACCCTACCTGGCTTTAAAGCTGATTTAGGATTCAAAAGCTAACAGTCGAAAACTATTCACAAGATAAAGATTTTTGTCGGTCATGAGTTACTTTTTCACAAGTGGTACCTACCTAAGTTGATAAATTCAGCAATTCCAAAAAGTCAACGTATGTAGTCTATTAAAATGACTTTTGTATTACCATTTTGATACGTCAGAAGGAATAAAAGAAAAATGAGATCTGAGTACGTGTATGTATATATGTGGCCATAATTATATAGATGTATCGGTTTTGGGTTTCTTGAAGAGAAAGACTCTTTTCATTTATGTGATAATCTGATTTCGCGCGTTAAATGCTCCCTGATACCACCCGATCAGTACCCGACGTGTGGGAATATATGCGCATGTGAAATAGTAAGTGAGATAGAACTTATTTTTGCAGATACCAGAAAACAAATTACACGTATGTAGTATAATTATGTAAACATAAGCCATTTCATGTCACTAAGTATTGTATACGGCAGTAACGTTTTATAAAAATAAGGGGGCAAAGGTAAATAGATTGATAAATAGATAGATATATTTATTTCGAAGAGAAAGAGAGAGAGAGAGAGAGAGATAGATAGATATATAGATAGATAGATATACGATTTATTTGTCACATTTGGCAAAGTTACATTACATCGAATTGTTACATTGTCATAAAAGCATTAAAAATCTGTGATCGCTATCACAGGTTGTCAGTGTATAAAATAAGTATGTTATTGCACATTAGGTCAATATGATAATATATCACAGTCAGTAGTTATATTACAGTGTTCGTAATAATTTTTAAATATACATTCACTTTTATTTACACGTACATCCATCACGTCACAATTTAAAATTCATTTCGCTCGTCAAATACATACATACATTCATAACATACGCTAATAAATACACTCACACTTACATAATTAATATATACATTGTGACGACACATTTTACAACTGAACACAAAACACAAGAAAATAAGTAAAGAAATAAATAAATAAATAAATAAAAATAAATAAAAATAAATAAAAATAAATAAAAATAAATAAAAATAAATAAAAATAAATAAAAATAAATAAAAATAAATAAATATAAATAAAAATAAATAAAAATAAAAATAAATAAATAAATAATATATTAGTGTATTCGTCAATCCTAAATATGTCAGAAATCATCACCGTGAGTTCGCCTGAAGTGCCTGCCTAACGCCGTTTTAAACTTACACAATGATGACACATACCTCACACTGCAGGGGAGGGAGTTCCAGAATCGCGATCCTTGGGCTCTAAACGAGAAGAGACCCGTATCAGTACGCGATCCCGGAACCGAGAGCTCTTTCACATCATTCCTACTGGAAGTCCTGGCCGTGTTTTTACCAAAGAGAGCCGCAAGATACGGAGGTTGTCCCATATTTATTGCTTTGTACAATAACAATATTAAACCAGCCAAGGTATTTTTTGTGGGGAGTGATGTGCTCATCACTCCTAACACCACATATGTATCTCATACATGAATTTTTAAGTCTTTGTCACTTCGTCTCAAACTCATCAGACACATCAAGGTAAACCACGGAACAGTAATCTAAATGTAGCACTACCAGCGCACATGCCAGCAGCTTTAGCAACGCCTCCGTGGTGCATGAACGGAAATATCGTAGGCTGTAGAGAACACGATGTACCTTCTTTCCAACTGCATAAACTTGCAGTTTCCACATGAGTTTGACAGTGTCAGAAAAAGGCATATATACGCCTTCCTGAAACTCAATGCCGGGCAAGTCAAGATCTTGCAACCGATTGATGTTGTGTTCTGAACCAATAACGATCGCTTTTGTTTTGCCGACATTGAGTCGTAGTCCAGACGCTTCGACTCAGTCCGACACCGCCCGCGCAATGGCCGGCATGCGACTGATGACCACATAAAGATCCTGCCAGGTCACTTGAGTGTAAGTTTGCAAGTCGTCCGCGTATAGTACGTGTTCAATATAACCACCAGTTAGTACGTCTTGTAAGTCATTGATGTAAAGACAGAACAGTAAGGGCCCCAGGACTGAACCCGGTGGCACACCCAAATTGGTGGTTAGCAAATCTGATTCTCCATTGTTGTCAATTATGAACGTTTGCCTACGACCGAAAATGTATGATTTAAGAAACAGGAGAACACTCCTGGAAAACCCCATGCGTATCAGCTTACGGAGTAATTTAGATGGTGTATAGTGTCAAACGCCTTGCTAAAGTCGAACAGTAGCAGTATGGTCATTAGTTTCTTTTTGTCATTAATGCCAGTTCGTATATCCTCAGTCAGTTTTAGTAATGCAGTCTGCGTGCTGTGGTGCTGTCTAAAACCGGTTTGCAGAGGATCCAGGGTCTTTTTGGATCTTAGAAAATCGGTAATCTGGTCATGTACTATCTTCTCCAGTATCTTGGAGAAAAAAATAAATAATGTTATTGGACGAAAATCCGAGAGTGTAGATGGCACTGAAGTCTTTTTGAGAGGCACTAAGTGAGCTCCTCTCCAAGCCTCTGGGAAGACACGTCCGGAAAGAGAGGAGTTGAAGACCCTAGGTAGGTGATGACTCACGTACGGGAGAGCCTTAGCTACGACGCTTTGGGGAATACCATCCTCAGCCCTAGCCTACGACGAGAAATGAGCAACAGCCAAGACTACGTCCGTCGCTGTAACGTATTTGAAAACAAAGCCGTCATCACTGGCCGAGACCAGGATGCTACTCAAATCGATGTCACCCTTGCACTGGGAGATCGATACCCCCGCAAAGTGTGAGTTCAGCTCACCCGGCGAGGAACCATGCAACCACCCCCCCCCCCCCCCCCGTCTTTGGCAAGAGCTCCATGCCCTTTAGTTCCTTCCAAATATCCTTCTTATTTTCTAGGGCTTCAAAAATTTTATTTTGCATGTAAATCTCCTTTTATAAATGCATGTAAATCTCATTTTATTTTGTATGTAAATCTACTTTTCATGCGTTGTTCTGCATCGGCCGCGAGAGATTGGTACTCCTTCCAGAAGTTACCGTTTTTAGTGCGTCCGAATCGTCTGCGTACAGCGTTTCGGAGTGAATTGCTTTAAAGGGGCAAGTTCATCTATTGCCCCCATGAGATTGGTGCTGAGCTGTCCCGATAAATTTTCCATGTCGTTATTGTCCAAGCAATCAAACGCCGCCCAGTCACAGTTTCTCAGGTAAGATAAAAGACCTTCTTGTTTTATTGACTTGAAATCCCTACAACTGAAGGAGTCAGTTATAGGGATACTGTTTAATTTAAAATCAATTTCAACGTCTATCAATGTGTGATTACTGCCAAAGGGCGCCGCTCGATTGCTAGCATTCAGCACCACATCGTTGTCATCTGTCATAGTAACGTCAATCCACGTGTGAGACCCCTTAAGGTGATGACTCGCACCAGGTTCTATTATTTTTAAATTTAGAATTTTAATTTCAATAGATTCGCATTCAGATCTCCCATTAGAATTTTGTTGCTATAATCCTGTGTGTGGGTTACTAATTTATCAATTAAGTCGAAGTTTTGTAGGAATGGTATATGTGGTGGCCTGTAAATTAGAGCATCGAATGCGGGGGGGGGGGGAGGGCGCCCTGCTGTACACTACACATAATATATTCAGGAATTTTAGGTTTGCCGTCCTTTGTAGTAGGAGAACAGCAAAGAATAGTGACCTTAAAAGAATTATGTACGTAGAGGACTAACCCATCCCCAAATGTATTACTGTCTAGTCTAATTGTTGAATATCCCTTGATCTGCATGATCATTGACGACGTCAGGGTGAAGGTGCGTCTCAGCAACTCCAAAGAGGTGGTAGGAGGGACCAGATAAAAGGTGTTGACGGAGTGTGTCTATGTGGCCCTGTAGGGAGGTCACATTGACAAATCCTGCTCTCAATCCCCCACTGTGACCCCCTCTCGTGACACTTTCATCTAGTCATTCCGATTGCGGTGGTATGTTTTGTTCCTGCACTTCCTGCATTATCAGTTCATTATTTTGATTGCGTGTGCTATTGTTTTGATCGTGGTGTAACGTTCAAAGGCAGATCCGTTCACGTATAGCGAATGTACTGCTTGGAGATCAACTGCAGATGAGAAAACATGAGAGACTCCGCCGTCTCCCCCCCCCCCCCCCCTCGTGCCAAACGTACTTAAAAGTACGTGAGTCCGTAAGCTACGGTATATTAAAAAATCTGCGTTATTTAGCATTTCATTAATAAAGATTTTTCCATTTATTAGTGTTCTTTGGTTTCCTCGTCAAGATGCGAGTCGTCAATGTCTCTCGTGTGATAGCTTGTAAAGTTTCTCTTTGGACGCATTATTTTATGTACTAAGTCAGCACGAGAGAGAATGACAACCCACGGTGGCCGTCTATGCTCACGCTCGTCCGCCGGTACTCTAATGACCGTGCTAATCGGCCGGAGCAGTCGAGTACCTATAATGTCTTCTGTGTTAAGGGGTAACACCACTGTAATAATGAAAAAAGCGTTTTTTTAGGTATTTTTTTTTAATGGAAAGAAAGGTTATAAAGAAATGATATTTAGATATATTATTAATCTAATATTATAGTATATTTAAAAAAAATACAAAATGGTTGATTTATAGCCAATCTCTTGAGGCCACTTGCATCGGAAGCGCTTCGCGGCACGCAGTGTACCAATCGCACATTTCAACCTGGAGAAAAAAATCCACTTATTCTTGATGTTAATAGCTAGTGAATGACGTAGAAGATATAGAAAATATTGATTTTTGCCAATTTGGCAGTGAATTGAAAATAAATTAAAATTTTTCATGAAAAAAAGGCACGTTTTTGTTTATAAAAATTGTTTAAATCAATTTATTAAAAATCCCCTACGTGATTCACTTCTAAATATAATAGTTAAGATATGGTTAAAATTTCAAATGGATCGGATGAAAACTGTTCATGTCATGCTGCGTGCTCGTTGAGAAAAACTCGTTTCGAGAAAAATCAATTTAAAGTTTCAAAATCAGTTTCGGATGTAAAAATATGAGGAAATCATTTGAAGAAATTTTTTTACCGTTAGTCTGCAATGCCAGGACCATCAAACTGCCCTTCTAAATGTAAATTCTCCTCCTTGTCTTCTTTTCTTTGATGTTCGATCGCGCCTCTTTTGCTGCGTCGGACAGAGAGCGCTCAGCGTGTCTGATGCGCTTATCATCGTCTTCACAATAAAAATTGTAAGCCTGCAGACCTATATGCATCTTCAGACCTTTCATAATTCGAAGGACTCATTTCAGGCCATCATTAAAATTGCACACTGCAATATCAGTGGCAATATCCATTTGGATTCCTCCGTATTGCCAAACCATAATAAATTGTCAATTTATCAATGAACTTATTTGTTAATTTTCCTTTTACTCCAAGGACTTTCGTCTTATTTTTTTTAGATTTCGAAGACGCGTTCCCATTCTTTTCTGTACATGATCAATGCACTCTTCTTTTTTGTACTTCAAAATTAGTGTACGGTTTGTTATACGCCCATTACTAGGCTCTTTCGCGCAAGCTAATAATAGATACGTTTAAATTGCGCGCCACCAAGAGAAATCGCGAATAACATAGTTCGCGCGCCGCCGCTAGGTGGCGTCGTCCAAACCATAATAGAGGTTGGCCAGTAAAGGGCATATAGGACCGGTCAATAAAGCACTCGATAACCGTGTACTAGCTCGAGTTTACTGCCTAGTAACGCCTAGAGACGACTATAGGGCTTATTCAAAGAGTTTGGGAATAAATCACGGAGTCAACTAAACTTTTGGTTTAATTATTTTGCATTCCCCCTTCTCCACTTTCATCTATCTATCTATTCTCCATCGACCTATCCGGATGACCGAGAGCGAGCAGCCCAGGGAGTACGAGCTCACTGAGACGGACTGGTGTCGTCTGGCCTTTGCCAAGGACTACGCGGCTCGGGTGACCGCCAAGTTTCAAAGGAACAGGTCGACCGGCACTCAGATGTCGTCCCTAAGGTGCAAGCAGCGGGACCAGAGCACGCAGGTCAACACGCCAGCCACCTTCCAGATTCGGGAGATCACTTTACGGTGTTCCCGCAACGGGCCTCCTCCACCGGTTTCCGTCGACGACAAGTAAACCCCGCCTCCGCCCGAGCCCAACTCCACACCTACGAACTTGACCACCCGGTTGGCCGCGCAGTTAAACTAATAAAAAGTGGGTAATAAGCGCTAACTATATGAGCTTGTCTCATCGGCGACATAGTCGCTGGGTTGCTCCTCTGGAGCAACTCTAGGCTCGTGGAGAGCTACGATGAGGGGTTAGTGCTGTGTCCTCCCTCTCCCAACGCAGAAGCATTCACGTGGAAAGACTATCCAAGCAGTCTACAAGTTCCTGCTGATGTTCACCGCTCCACTAAGAGCGCCGCCAACGCTCTGATCCCTACGGGCCTACTGGCACCGCCACTGACTGGCATGAGCCAGATTACTAATCGGCTAAGCGGTCTACCCTGCACGTTCCTGCTGACTCTCGCCTGCTCCACTTAGAGCGCCGCCAACGCTCTGACCCCTGCGAGCCTACTGGCACCGCCATGGACTGACATGAGCCAGGGCTCGCTGAACGGACTCTTCATTTACCTAGAGATGACATTCTCCTTTCCACTGAAGATCTAAGGAAGCACTCCTGCCACCCACACAGCCAAAGGAGCTAAATTCAAACTCTCCACCACACAGGCGTACATCAGGTTTAGAATCCAGTATGCCTTTGAAAGTCTTACTGTCACCATCACCAATATAATTCACATACGTGGAAACTGTGGGAACGAAAAAACATTTCAATAACAGCATCTACCTCCATTTAACCAGATGAACCTTCATGATTTGCTTGATATAAGTCGGCGTGTGATGCATACCATTTTTCGTATTCAGATGTTTCTGTTTTATTTTCCCAGTGCTCGCAAGACTTACAATATTTAGATTTTACAGACACATCGACGATTTTTCCAGTAAGCCATCCAATCAAAGATACAACACTAAAAAGCGACGAATATTCTCGTTTCCTTTAAGAACCATCTTCTGAAACGATAATCCCTTGAAATTGACCATTTTCTTCGCTCTTTCGTCTCTCCTCTTGTCCAGCTTGCTTCATACTGCTATCACGAACTGTTGATGTTGCTATTGAAATGAGATTCACTATTTTATCCTAGAAAGATTGAAAAACAGGACGTGGTAATTCCATTAACACACAAAATTTCATCATTCCATTCAGTCCTACTCCTATCAGTCGCATTGCTACTCGTAACACCATCCGACGATTAATTTCATATGCATTTTTTATAAATTTACTGATAGGTATAACAATTTCTGGACACTTTGGGCAAACAATCACAATTTTGAAGCCCAAGCCCCGAGAACTTCTTTCATGAAAAGTTATATTAGAACTGCACGTTTTACACTTCACATGCTCAGAAATTGCAGAAAATACTGCCAAAAAGTTGATAATTCGGTATCCAAATGTATAATTTACATCGAAAACGTCCTCGGAAAAATACCTAAAAGCGACAGCGTTACAGAAAGTGTGTGTACGTGGCGCTACTCACCTTCTGAGAGAGAGAGAGAGAGAGAGAGAGAGAGAGAGAGAGAGAGAGAGATTGATTAATTGATTGATTGATTGATTGATAACCAATTTATTCATGCCAAGGTTATCATAACCGTATGGCAAACAAACAATATAATACATTTTAATGATTGTAACATGTATAAAAATATATATAGTAAATAGCTATTATTACAAATTAATACTAATAACAAAAATAGCCACTCAGTTAATATATTCGCAATGTACAAGGTCTGTCCCAAAAGTATCCGACCTACGTTCATATCTTCACGCGGAGAGACTCAGGCGACCTCTGGAGGGTACGAACGTCACCGGCAACTCCTAACCTTCTCGTCAGTAGCCTGAGATACCGATGAAACGCCTTAGTTCCCGCGCAGCGTGTATTTGTTTACAACGACTTTTTTGCGTTCGTCGCATTTTGCTTATTGCTAAAAATGGCAGAACGAACCGAACAGCGAATTTGCATAAAATTTTGCTTTAATCTCGGTAAAAGTTGTGCGGAAACTATTGAAATGTTGTAAAAGGCCTTTAAAGATGAGTGTATAGGCAAAACACAAATAAAAGAGTGGTATAGGCGGTTCAAAAGTGGCCGCACATCTGTTGACAGTGATCCTCGTTCTGGTCGACCTTCGACGGGAACATCGTCGGATAATGTTGAGCGTGTGCGTGTCGCAGTTGAACAAGATCGTCGTTTGACTGTGAGAGAACTGGAAGATGAACTTGGAATACCAAAAAGTACTGTTTGGCGAATTTTAACCGAGAATTTGGGAAACCGGTGACTGGCTTCTTCATCACGACAATGCTCAAGCGCACGCATCAAACCTTGTGCAGCAGTATTTATTGAAACACAGTGTTGCGCAGCTCCGCCAGCCTCCATACAGTCCTGATATAGCTCCCTGCGACTTTTGGCTGTTTCCTCGATTGAAAATGCCGCTTAAAGGACATCGATTCGACAATAAACAGACTGTTGAAACTAATGCGACGAATGCACTAAAGGCGATTCCGAAGTCTGACTTTCAAGAGTGCTTTAATAAGTGGAAACATCGATATGAGCGTCTTGTTCAATCAAATGGGGACTACTTTGGAGGATGCCACCCCCCGGATGACGAAGAATAAATCAAGCGCCGAGAAATCCAGGTAGGTCGGATACTTTTGGGACAGACCTCGTATATCGCATGAGTATAAAACTAATATTAACAATTATAATTAATTAGATTAAATTCTATTCACACCTATGGGTGTTCTAATCCTATAAGACATTCGTCTAATGACATTTTAAACGATTCAACAGTCTTTTTAAGTCTGATAGCGATAGGCAAAGTATCCCATAGTTCCATAGCTTGAATAGAAAATGTGCATCTATAAGTTCTCGTTGTAGCTAGGGGGAATACAAAATTTGAAGATTTCAGTCTTTCAGAACGACGTGTGTCATCTTTGATTTCCGGAAAAAACTTAAGAAGATATTCCGGTCTCGACACCGTTAATATTTTATAAGTTGTGACTCCTAAAAAATATTTTCGACGCTCAGCAAGGGATAGCCAATTTAGCTGCTTTATAATATGGTTTTAATGTCGCATTGCGTCTTAGACTAAATATAAATCATATGACAATGTTGCACAGTCGCTGGAGTTTAACAGCAAGATATTGCGAAAGATCACTAAATACTAGACAAGCATAATCAAAGTAAGGAAATATTAGTGCATTGACTAGTTGTTCAAAGCTTATAATTAATTAAATAAGTAAATAAATAATTTAGAATAATTGGATGAGTGAGGAGAGGTTTGATAAATAAAACACAATTTATTTCGCGGGAAATAGACAACTTGCCTAGGCATAAAAACTCTCACGGACTAGAGAGGAAAGCAGGGACAAGCGAACACTTTATTCCGAACAAATGAGGAAATTACACAATAAAAAGAGATTTTAATAGGCTAAAAGAAGAAAGAAAAGTTAAAAGCGCTTAATCTAGAAGACGCCGCGAGGATCCTATATACGCACGCTTGAGAGCTCTCTTACCTTATTCACGCGCACGAGTAATGACGTGGACGGCGCGACACAAGGCCCTGGCCGCACGCTGACTGGGTTCACCTTCCTAAGCCGCAGGGCGCCTCAACGTCTCGAGGGAACCAACACCTGGGCCACGGACAGAACACAGGGATCTGCCGCGTTGGTGAACGCCCTGGGAGACGGCACGTCGAGAAAGCTCGCGCGTGGCCAAACTCCCCAAATCACACTAAACAACTCACGCTTCGCACACACACACTCTCACACACACACACAACCCGACGCAATAATCACGCTCGCTGAGTTATAATAACGCGACACGACCGTTCTGATAAGAACGTTCGTGTCGTCTCGATATCGCAACGTAAATTCGTTTTAGACAAAAAGGTCGAACGATGACGGGTGAAAGCACTAAACTCGACCGGTCCTTTCGAGCGCGCTGTCAAAAGCTACTTCATCCGTGCAAGAGGCCCGCGAAGGCGCGCGCGAACTTCGGCCCTAGTGGCGCGCGCATCCGTTCAGCTGATAGCGTCGCGGCAGCCTGCGAATTACGGCGCGAGAATTCAAATTCACTTCAAAAGTACTAATAATCCGAACACTAGTTGTGTTTTAATCTGACTTGATAAACATCTACCTCTAAATCTTAGTCGATAAAGAACATTGTGAACCCTAGAGCAAATTTGGGATATATGGGCATTCCAGGACAGGTCTTCACAAAGAATAACACCCAAATTTTTCACTGTGCTTACGAGTGGTATGATTGAATCATCGACTACTATGGGTGGAAGATTGTTCTTATTAATACGCATGTGATATTGCACGGATACAAAAAGCAAGGCTTTCGTTTTATCTACATTAAGAATAAGTCCGTTCGATTGAACCCAATTTACTACAGCAGCAGCATCCTCATTTAATTTAGAGATCGCAGCTGGCAATTCAGCTGGTTCACATTGTATGTAAAATTGGAAATCGTCCGCAAAAAGTAAGCAATTATCTTTACAATGAACTAACACTAGTACTAGCATGTTGATAAATATTAGAAAAATAATTGGGCCCGGAGTTGAACCCTGTGGTACGCCTGAAGAGTTTTCCATAAAATTAGATAAACTACCATCAAGATTAATCACAGCTTGGGATCGACCTGTTAAATACGAGTGAAACCAGCTAATAGCTTCATCAGAGAAGTTAAGTTCTCTAAGCTTCTTCAAAAGTAACTCGTGATTTATGGAGTCAAAGGCCCTTTTTAGAACGAAAAGTATCAGGACTGTAACCAATCCCTTCTCGATCCCACGACGGATATCTTCGGTAAGTTTCAATAATGCCGTTTGCGTACTAAAATTACTTCTAAACCCTGACTGGTATGGAGAAAGAAGTGAATTTACTTCAAGATACTCAGTAAGCTGTTGCGTCATGAGAGAGTCAAATACTTTAGCAAAATGCAATAAATTAGCAACTGGTCTTGTATTTGCTTGGGAGCCAGGCGAAGGAACTTTACTAAGAGGAACTATGAGTGACTTTTTCCACTCTGTAGGATATGTACAAGATGATACGGACATATTAAAAAGATCAGTAAAAAAAGGGACTAATAATAATAGCATTTCTTTGAAGTAAGAAAGAGAAAGTCCATCACAGCTACGTCCTTTAGCTTTAGGAAGGCACGACAACATTGTTTGGTGGACTTGTATTCTGTCGACTGGTCTAAAAGAAAAACTAAGCTCGTTGTCACATAACGGTATCGCGAGTATTTCCCGAAGTTTTGTAATTGAACAAGGTGGGTGACAACATGTGACTGAGGAATAATAGCGAATAAGTTCATCGGCAGTAAAAATATGCAAAGGTGATGATAACTGACTCTTCACTAGGCCAAATTTACTTAGTAGATTCCAACATTTAGATTTATTCGAAATGGATGCTAATGATCGAGTAATATAGGTATTTTTAGCTAAAGTTATCTCGTTTTTAAGCTGTTTGCGTAATGTTTTACACTCTAAGAGAACGGATGAGTTTTTCGTGCGTTTAGCCACTTTATATAGTCTATTTCGGTATTTACATTTATCTTTGAATTCTTTAGTTAACCACGGAGCAGCATTTTTGTGAATATGACGGGTTTTAATTAGTGCATGTACATTTAGTGTTTCAACGGCCTTAGATTTTTGCTCATCTAACAGAATGTTTACATCATTATTATTACCGAATCTCTCACACCTATCCTCCAAACAAGCACATATATCGTTGGAAAATAGATTTGAAGAGAATTTTCTAAAATCTCTCGACGTCACTGTAATGTTCTTATGAATAGGATTACCCAATTTATAATCGATTATTATGAAATCGTGGCAATTAATAAATGGTGCTTCAGATTTTTCGAACAAATGAACCTTGCTTGAAGAGTCAGTAAGTATAACATCGAGCCATGTATCCGAACTATCTTTATGATGTGTCACACCAGTTGGTACAAGAAATAAACAGTTTTCAGAAATAAGATTATGCAAATGCAGCCCATAGAAATTGTTAGTTAACAAATCCGAATTCAAGTCCCCAGCTAGAATAACATTCGAGTAGAGATATACATATTTTTGAAATGTCTCAAAAAAGCTCGTTAGAACATTACCCTTAAGTCGACAATAAATTGAGGTAAAAAGAACATGCTTATTATTTTTTAAACTAATATCAACAAGTAGGTATTCGGTGTCATTCAAATTATTTATCTGTAGAGCACTAAGTATCTTGTATGAAATTCCATTCCGAATATAGCATGCGACTCCGCCAGCTTGAATATAAGTATGCTAAGAGGCCTCGATCGTTGCGAACTAGATTAAAATTCAATATGGTAAAGAGAGAATCTTCTTTATTAGGAGTAAGCCAGGACTCGGATATAGACAGTATATCGATATTTTTATTAATAAGAAATATTTCGATTTCATTTAGGTGATCTTTTATTGAATTTGCATTAATTTGAGCGACTCGTAAAAATGAATGTCTACAAAAGGATTGCTCTAACGAGGTAGAATGTGGGGGCAGTCACAATAATTTATCAAGATCATTTTCGGTTACTATGCAAATTCGATCAGAATTATCATTTTTCCGAACATAAATATTGCCTTCACGCGTCCAAACGTAGTTATATTTGCACTGTTTAGCTTTCTCTTTAGTTAGATATAAAAGATTGTGAACAACTAAAAGCAACATTTCATATAAATTTATAATTAGATTATCAGCGCCCTGGTAAAGATCGGAAAATAACAATTCGCCGAATTCTCGCTTAACTTTTAATACGTGGTCGCGTATACTAGACGACTTAAATTTAACAATATAAGAAACAGTCGGTATCTTACCCTTTTTTTTTCCCTTATTTCTTGCATTATTATCATCACCGCTTGAGTGAACATCTAGTATATCCATTTTATTAGAAGAGTTTTGGTTTTTTGTTTAAACTCACGTATTTCTAGAATATCAGTTGTCAATGAACCTAAGTCTATATAATGTAAAATTTTATTAGTGAGCTCATGTAATGGTATCCTTGACGTAGTAGGGATACCCGTAATTTTCATTTCCGTGCTTGGGTTAGCTCGAGCACGCAAGTCTTTTAAATCGTCTATTTCATTACGGAGAGTAGCATTTTCTACTTCAAGAGATTTTAAGCGCACATTTTGTTCACTCAAAGATGTAGTGAAAGTATTTATTTTTTCAGTTAATTCATTAAACCGTTCGTTCGTATTGGCATTATTACTATGTATGGCGTTAAACAGCGCAGAAAATTGTTGTGCCGTAGTAAAATTCTCCCACCCTTGCGGTAAACCTTCCGACATTTTATCGTTCACGCGAGAAAATGATTCAGTGAAAGTGCTTACTTCTATAAGTTCCGGAACTGTATTTTCACTCACACTAGCTATATGGTCACTAACGTTTGATAAGTCCAGATTACCAACGTTAATACCCCTACTAAAATTATAAACTAATGATCGCGCAGTAGAGCTATTATTTAAACCACTCCGCAGAGAAGGAGAAAGATTGCACAGATCTGAAGGTTGACTATGTCGACTAAGTGTATCTCGGAAAGAGCGAACACAGCAATGATCAGTTGGCTTATTTACAATAAAACCGAAAATACAACCCGGATGGAATGTACTACGGCATTCAGAACATTGACGATGTTTAAAACAATTTTTCTTTTGCACTTTTTGCACTTATGCATGTGTAATATAGCTAAAATTACCGTACTTTAGTAACAAAAATTTACGAAAATAACTAGGCCTAGCTTATTGTAATGTGTGAATTTTCTTAAATTTTCTAAGATATTTTTAATGCTTGGTTCTGTAAGTCGAAGCATGCAACACAAAACTATATAACAAACAGTATGATACAAATCGTAGAGCAATACATATATGCGCGCGGTACTTCGCTGCTATTATCGCTTTTCACAAAATTTTACGACGCTTATTAATTTATAGTAGACACGCAAACAATTTGTGTAGCTATACTATGGTAATACACTCTAGATGTAAAATTATTATGTACCGTAGGTGTTTACCGTAGTTGTTTAAGGCCAGGGTAGGGTTTTGCACTTTCGAAAAAACGATTTCTTTTTTTGCTTTTTCTTGTAGTATAACATCTTAAGAATGTTGTCCCAAAATTTCAAATCGATCGGAGCAAAACTCTAGAAGTTATAGACCTTTTAGTTCCCTATCCTCGAAGTGTAATCGCAGCAGCTGCAGGCGCTCGAAAACGAAGCGCGTAGCTGAGGAGCAGGTATACAGTTTATTCTCTCTGTGATCATTCTGTTCCGATTTCATGTTTTGAAAAGGTCGTATTTAGTAAGGAGAAGCAGTTGAAGCCTTATATACATGCTATATACGTGTTTATATTTCGAAAAGAAAGAGAAGCGTCAGTTGACCGTTGAACCTTCGTTCGATCGCGTGCCACGCAGTGACTTTATAATAGTGCTCGTGAAATTGTTTCTTTAATTATAAAATGCTGAGAAATTCAAAAGCTTCACGAGACGAGCGGAGTAGCTCAAGAATTTATTTGAGTAGACCGAGAAAAAGGACTAACCCAATGGACAAATCCGACGATACAGTTACGACTAAGACCGCGTCATCTAAAAAAATTAACTTGAATACGAGTGACAGTGTAGCTGAAGATACTGAAAAACATTTCAGAATTATTGATTTTTTACAAGTATTTTCTTCAATTTCAAGTGTAGTTAAGTGTGCTGAATTCGATGGAAAAGTTGTGTTTCAATGTTGTAAAAAAGAAGGTCTTGGTTTTGAGATACAAGTGAAGTGCTCCAATTGCAATCCACGCTACATACCGTCGAGATTAACACTCGATTTGCCTTTACAATGCGTGCATTAGGTTTAGGCCTAGCAGGGTGTAATAAATTCTGCGGCTTAATGGACATTTCAAGTCACTTTTTATCCAAAACATCTTACTTAAGTAATATATCCATGATCGCAACTTCTGTACAAACTACTGCTGAAAAATTTCTCCTTTCCGCTGCACAAGAAGAAATAAAAATAACGAAGGAAAATTCAGAATCTGATGTTTTGACGGTTTCGGGAGATGGGACCTGGCAGAAGCAAGGTTTCAGCTCTTTATATGGTGTAACTTCGTTGATAGGCTACTGGACTGGCAATTGATATTCAAACTAGCAGTTTATATTGTCAACAGTGCAAATTATGGGAAAAAAAGTTAAATACGGCTGAGTTTGAAGAAGGGCATGAAGAGCATGGAAATAACGGTGAATGCCAAGCCAACCACGCGGGTCCATCAGGAAATATGGAAGTGGGAGCAATAATAGACATGTTCAGCCGCTCCGAAGAGAAGTATGGAGCAAAGATTGGTAATTATGTTGGAGACGGAGATAGTAAGACGTTCGGTAATTATGTTGGAGACGGAGATAGTAAGACGTTCGGTAATTATGTTGGAGACGGAGATAGTAAGACGTTCGGTAATTTAGTCAAAGCACAGCCATATGGTAAAGATTTTGTTATTAGTAAAAAGGAGTGCATCGAACACGTGCAAAAAAGAATGGGAAAACGTTTGCGTGACCTTGTTAAAAATACTGTTGAAGAAACAGTCGTAAAAACGGGAAAAAACGCTGGTAATAAACGTAGGAGTAAAGTCCTTGGCGGTAAGGGAAAACTCACCGGAAAAATGATCGACAATTTAAGTAGATACTATGGAGCAGCTATAAGACACAATTGCGATTCGGTGAAAAAAATGAAAGATGCCATCTGGGCTACCTACTACTATCAGCAGTCGACAGACGAAAATCCTCATCATGAAAAGTGTCCGAGCGGCGAGACTTCGTGGTGTCCTTATAAAAAAGCTTTGGCCACAACGGGGGTAGAAAACTTTAAGCATGCATACTCTCCACTTCCACAAGACGTTATTGAAGCTCTAAAACCAATGTACGAAGAGTTGAGCAAGGACGAACTCTTAGAAAGATGTGTCGAAGGTTTTACCCAAAACGCCAATGAGAGTCTTAACCAGTTGATTTGGAAAGTTGCACCGAAAAAGTTACCTGGTAGCAAACAACTCGTAGAACTGGCATCGTATACAGCTGCAAGTACGTTCAATGAAGGCGCAGGTGCTTTACTTACCTTTTTGTCCGATATGGGTATCAGCGTTGGACCAAGCGCGCACGATTATGCAAGATTGGAAGATAAGTGTCGGATAAGTAAGGCAGAGTTTCAAGCTGAACAGCAGACTAAAGAGGCCAGGATTTTGCGTAGATTGCAAAAAAAGAAGCTAAGGATAACAATGTTGCAGCAGGAAATGTCCTTTATGGAGCTGGAATCGATGACTCGGTGTAAGTTAAAAAAAAAAGATTTTTTCTTAACTTTTTCATACTTAAAAACTTTAAACGCGTTTTTCTCGAATCCACTTTTTCAAAATCCGTGATCATTGTCATTTCAGAACCGTTTAACCGATTTACACCATATTTGGTATACAGTTTCTAGGTATACAGTTTCTAGGTATAATAAACCTCCCCCCAACGGTTCGTATGAAATTTTTTTTGTACATTAAGGGTGTTTTTTACCCCCAAAATGACGAAAATTTTAGTTGAAAATCGCAACTTTTGATTCATACTGCTATAAAACGTATAAAAATGAAAGAAAATACATTTGGAAACCGTTGGGGGGAGGATTTAGTGATGTTTTAATTAAATTTTACCGAAATTTTGGTTACAGGTAATTTTGGCCGAGATACAGTGATCACCGCAAATCATCTTTTTCAAAAGACGTTTTGGGAAATGCTCCGTCACCGGCTTATTTGCCGACATAATTGCGTGAAAAGATTTGAGAATGTTGTTGAAATGATGCTTAAAAGTGTACAAAAGGTTTAAATAAATTTGGTCAACCCAGTTCTCTAAAAAAAATTCGCAAAAAAAGTGTTTTTTTTTAGCATGAAAACCCTACCCTCCCCTTAACTAAACCTTTAAAATCGATACGCAGTCTATCTCGCACTCACTCGGTTTGATGACAGCTGTGAAGCAGACAGGTCGGTGGTTCGCCGTCCGCAGATATGTGTGTGCTTCGAGTGTGTTGGTGTCAGCTCCGGTGATGCCAAGTCATGTTCAGAGCTGTGGAGAACGACGCGCTGCTACTGCTGTATATCCACGAATCAAGCCGCAATTCCACGACTCAAGGCCCAATACCAAGAAGGCGAAGGTCACCGACGCATGCGCACCAAGCAATACGTGGAAATGGAACCAAAGCCAAGTCAGAAAAATAACCTCGAGGCGTTGCAGCGGTTGACAATCAATTGCAGATAAAAATGCAAGCCTTGCACGTCCGAGCTGGATTTTATGTGAGACAGAAGCTTGGAATCTGGCGCGTACAAGTCAACTAAAACCAATATGCCCGGAAGCAATATGCGGCAGTAGGCAGACTTTTGAAGCGGAGCGATATCGGATGCGTTATGCTGTACTTAGTTGTAGAGAGAGAGAGAGAGAGAGAGAGAGAGAGAGAGAGAGAGAGAGAGATAGAGAGACAGACAGAGAGAGACAGAGAGAGAGAGAGAGAGACACAGAGAGTGAGAGAGACAGAGAGAGAGAGACAGACAGAGAGAGACAGAGAGAGAGACAGAGAGAGAGAGAGACACAGAGAGTGAGAGAGACAGAGAGAGAGAGACACAGAGAGTGAGAGAGACAGAGAGAGAGAGAGAGACTGATAGAGAGACAGAGAGAGAGAGAGAGACAGAGAGAGAGAGAGACTGATAGAGAGACAGAGAGAGAGAGACAGAGAGAGAGAGAGAGAGATGTGGTAAAATTCCTCGGTTGCTTACTTATGCACTTATAACATGAAATATAGATTTGGAGACAAAAAGCATAAACTATGATTGATCTTGATATTTGGGATAGGACGCTTATATTCATTTTTTGGTACATCTGTACTAATATACACTGCACTTGCTCTCTCTCTCTCTCTCTCTCTTTCTCTCTCTATATATAGTCTGTGCTCTCCATACGTGCACACGCGCATCTGCATCGTTTTCGTTTTAAAGTTTTTTTTACGCCGCCGCCGTACCTTCAGGTGTGCTATAGTGGGACCCTTAAGTAGGGCCACAGTGCAAGACTCCTCCACCACAGACGTTTACCATCAGGCGTGCTGTATTTGTACAGCAATTTCTTGTTTGCACTGGTGCTTCAGGTTTGAGGTTAGCTACATTACAATCCTGCTGCCTCACCTCGAGCGCTAAAGTCTGTGCATGCCCGAGTCGCAACATCGACAGGTACGTGCGGATTATATCATCACGGCGTGTCTATGAGAGTGTGCGTGTGTGTGTCACGGCATGGAGGCCAGCATTAAAAGTTGTGCTGAATGTGGTCTGTCTCCTAGCAGCGGCAAGACCTATAAGTACTGCTGCATTAAATGTAATAAGGCAGGTCATGTTAGATGCATGATCCTGCAAACTAATTTAACGAAATTAGTAAAAAATTTTATTAACGAACATCTTAAAAAGGAATTATTCCTAAAATTTCGTAGCCTTAAGACCATTGCAAAAGGACTAAAGTTTAAATATATTTGGCATCGACAAGGTAGATTTCTGGTCAAGATGCGTGATGGCGATATATCCCATTATTTTTCTACGGCGGCGGACCTTCGGACCATACTGGCTTCGTACTCGAACGATTCACCAACTCCCATTATGAATAATAATCAAGAATCAGCACTAGACAGTGAGGCACAGCCGCAACAATCGTTCATTTGTAATACTGAAGTGCCTCGCAACGAATGACTACGTTCGTCTGCTGGAAAGGCAGTCTGCGGGGGATTGAGAGCTGGATTTGTCAACGTTACTTCGTTGCGAGCACACCTTCTACAAATCCAGCAATATCTTTGTAAACATCCCTCCTACCGTCTCTTTGCAGTTGCTGAGTCGCGCTTAAAAGCGGAATACACAGATGAGCAGGTGCGCATTGATGGATTTTCGATACTTCGACAGGACCGCAACGTGAGTGGTGGTGAGGTAGCTCTGTATGTACATAACTCTCTTAAAGCTAAGGTTATTGCGAAATCTAATACAAATCAGCTGGGTACTCCTGATATTCCGGAGTATCTGATTTGTAGTGTACAGCAGGGTTGCTCTGCTCCTGTTCTTGTTGCGGTAATATACAGGCCCCCACATATTCCTTTTATTAAGGGTACAGATCTCGTAGAATAACTAACATCATCGATCAATCTCATGGAGGCAATAGATAAGCTAGCTCCTTTAAAAACTTTCACACCTAAGAATAATGTTAAACCTTCATGGGTGGACGTCGATCTCATGCACCTTTATAACAAACGTGACGCTGTACGTCGACGGTGTAAAAGAAGCGGAGGATAGAGCGGAGCAGGCACGCAGCTCCTACATTCAAAATAGAATTTTCGAAGCCTTAAATGACAATAGAGATATTTGGAAGGAGCTGCGTGATCTTGGACTGCTGCTCGTTGCTAAGGATGGTCTGCACGGTTTTACACCGGAAGAGCTTAATGCTCAATTTGCTGGGGTGTCAGTCTCTCAGGGCGAATGCGATGATGAGATGGATGAAAACGTAGCTTCGGCCTCGGAGGACGGTTTCGTTTTTAAGAAAATTACTCCTGAGGACGTTGTTCTAGCTGTCTCACATTTCTCCTCGCAGGCTGTCGGGGAATACGGCATCCCGCAAACAGTAGTAGCTAAAACTCTTCCGGCTAGTGGCTCTCATCTTGTCAAAATATTTAATTCATCACTATCAAATAGTATCTTCCCGGGAGATTGGAAGAAGGCTCATTTGGTGCCTCTAAAAAAGACTTCTATACCATCTTCAGTCACGGACTTCCGTCCTATAGCCCTCTTAAGCTTTGTCTCCAAGATCCTTGAGAAGATCGTGCATACCCAGATTACTGAGTACATTACATCTAAAAATATCCTCGATCCTCTCCAGACTGTATTTAGATAGTACAACAGCACTCTGACCGCCTTATTGAAGTTAACAGAGGACATAAGAGGTGATATCAATGGTATTGAGGATGATAATAATAAAAAAAAATTTAAAGCCTTCGATACCATCTTACCGATGAAACTGCTTCGCAAACTGATTAGAATGGGCTTCTCCAGGGGCGCGCTTCTGTGGATCAAATCCTACATCACGGGGCGGCAACAAAAAGTTGTCACCAGATCTCATGGTTAGTCTGATTGGCTCACAACCAATCTTGGAGTTCCACAGGGCTCGGTCCTGGGACCTCTTCTTTTCAGCCTTTATATTAACGATCTTGTGGACGTTCTGGACCCTAAGCACATCCAGCACCTACTTTACGCAGACGATCTACAAATTTACACGCAAATTGAACTGACTGACTTACAAACGGGCATCGAGCGCTTAACAGCTGTGGCGCGAGCCGTGTCGGCATCAAAACTAAGGCTTTAGTTTTCGGTTCGGTATTTAATATAAACGCCCTCAAGGACTTGCAGTTGCCTCGCATTGAGGTGGAAGGTGGTGCATTCGTACCTTTTGTCGACACGGTTAAGAACCTCGGTGTGTTCATGGACTCGAAACTTAATTGAAAACCGCACATAGATCATGTCACCAAGCGCGTAAATTGTGCACTCTATGGGCTAAAATTTTTTAGATCTTGTACCACTGAGTCCCTACGCAAGCAGCTCGCAAGCGCTCTAATTATCCCGCACCTTGACCACTGTACGGTTGTCTACCTTGACGCATCTAACGAACTGCAAACTAAATTACAGAGACTACAGAACTCCTGTGTAAAATGCATTTACGGCGTCAAGAGGGATGAACACATCACCCCTTACAGGATGAAACTGGAATGGCTAAATATTGAACAACGAAGAACTTATTTTACTTCCTTGCTACTATATAAAATAATTAGGATCGGTCAACCATCCTACCTAACTGAGCGTTTTAAGCCATGCCAGGCCAGGACCTCCTGTAGGGGTGGAACAATTAGAGATATCTCGGTTCCAAAGTCGCGCACCGACGTAGGGCTGTACTCTTTCGGAGCTCGGGGTTCGCGCCTTTGGAACTCTATCCCACGCAGTATTAAGTACCTGCCATCGCTGTGGAAATTAAAAACAGCGATGCGCAGGTACTTGCACGCACAATCTACTGGCGTTTTAAATTTAGGTTAATTGTGTAGTTTTTTAAAGTTTTTTATTTTGTTTTATTATGTATAGGCCTGTGTGAGAGAAAGTACACGCGCACTCATGTAAATAATGATGATAAAAATGATGTTTTAACTGAAGTGACGCGATAGGTATTTTATACGACGCAATTATGTACTTTAATCTGTGATAATTTGTACCTGACGAACATATTTTGACGATATGCAACTATGTGATATACTTTTATGTAAATGACTGTACATTGTTTTGTTTCTATAAACAAATAAATATATATCTATCTATCTATTTCTCGCGCTCTCTCTCTCTCTCTCTCTCTCTCTCTCTCTCTCTCTCTCTCTCTCTCTCACACACATAATCTCTCTTACTGTTTCTCTCTCACTCACTCTCTATGTTTCTCTTACTGTCTTTCTTTCACTCTCATTTTTACGCTCGTTGTGTTAACCTACAGTGAATCTCGTGATTTGATCTGATGCCATTGCTGTTTCTGTTTTCTTGAGAATAAATAATAATCGAGAAAAAATGGGTGCATATATAGTTTTATTCAACGAAACCAAACCATTAGTTTTCGTGTAAACCTCGAAGAAATAAGCAGTTTTATGATTCTAAGAGCCGGAGAGGGGTCTCATTCAGTGTCGTGGTCATGCGTAAATAAGTGTGTAAGTAAAAATTATATGTACATATGGATCAGGTACAGGTTATATTTAAGTGCAGTCTTATATGTAACAATCTAGTCGTAAAACGCAAATCACATTATATTAGTACATCATTGTTTATCGAAGTTCATTGATTTACATGTCATATATCTCTGTTATCACAGTTGGTTATTTCTTAAAACTAGAATATTACAATGAACACTTACAATGAAACCCTGTTCTAAGAGCAAATAGAACAAAACAATACTATGAAATATTAGTGGTCACCGTGTCCTTCAGCCAAGTGTCTGCATAGCGCTGTTTTGAAATTGCTTAGCAAGTGCAGACTCTTTACGCTATGGGGAACGGAGTTATAGAGTTCCAAGCCCTGAGATTGAACGAGTAGAGACCCGTGCTATTGCGCGACTCCGGAATTGAGAGCTCTCGCTCATCCAACCTACTGAATCATCCGCGTTTGAATACTCCGCAGTAAAACCTGACCAAACTTTGCATGCATATTTGTTATCCATATCTGGGAGTGGCTTTAAAATTTCAGAAATATTGGTCGACTCTTTTCAATTTTATAGCCATTTTACGAAATTAGATAATTTGAAAATTTAGGTTTTTGAAATGTTTTTGATGAAGAAATGTTTTTTTGGGAAGCGAATTTTTTCACAATAAAGTACTCATAGAATCCTTCAATTTGAGACCGGAAAAGATTCAAAATATATCATTTTCTATTTTTTATACCGTGTGTTTAGTAATTTTTCTTAACACGTGCAAGAAATAGGCCCTTTTATGTACATGCATGTAAAGCGGACGGAAAATTGCTCGTTGCGAGTGTGATTCATTTTCATCCTTGTAAGAAATTGTCAAAGTTTCAAAATTTAAAAAATTTAAAAATGTTTATTCGTTAAAAAAATACAAAAGAATGTTCACTATCACAAAGCTTTCTCTTTGAGAAAGCAAAACTGTAACTGGATTTGCAAAAGCTGTCTAAGTTTCTATACAATTTAAATATTTTTTCCGTCTATGTTATATTTTTGCATAGGTTTAAATGGCTATTTAAAAATTTAAATCTATATATCTCGAAATTTTTAAAAATGGACGATGTTTTGACTCTTTACCTCAGAATTAAATAGAACAAATAATTTTATATTGGAACAATTAATAAGGTTTGAGGAAGCTAAGTGCCAATGAATTGCCAGTGGTTTTCCCTTCTTGCTCCTTCTTTTTCTCTCTTCTTATGGTATTTCTCCCTTTAGAATACGTTTTTCTTTCTTTGTTTCCCACATTCTACCTCCGTCTCTCTCTCTCTCATTCTCTCTCTCTCTCAATCAGCTTTCATTTGGAACGGATCCAAAATGGTGGACTGATTTTAGACAATGTAATAGGATTATAATAAAATTATATTTTTGGGAGCTTCGTACTCACTGAGTATAAACCTGACCTTGAAATTCCAGAATTCAAAATGAAATATCGGTAGGTTTTCAGAAATCATTGGAATTTTAATTTCATATTAATTAAAATTCATCACAATTGTTTTTAATAATTAGTCCACCATATCGCAATATTTATTTGGAATACAGATTATTAAGGTCAAATTTGAAATATCCTGATAAACACTCCTAGAGTCCGCTTCATTTCAATCCCGTAACTTTGTCGAAAAATTGCCGGCCATATAGGATCCGTCATTTAAAATTTTGGAATTTTGAGTCCAGATGCATACTCCGCGAGTTAAAAATACTTTCGAAACTCTGTTGTACCTCAATTTCATTACTTTTTCAAAGATTGTATCCGCTATTTTGAACATCAGAATTATGAGCTTAGATTCATATTCAGTGAAACATACCCATCCAACATTCGATTTTATATCAATTCCATAACATCTTCAAAAATCAACCATTAAATTGGATCCGCCACTTAGAGTTTTAGAATTCCGAGGTGAGATTCGTATTCAGATAGTTGAAAACCCCCCTAAAATTCAATTTTATCTCATTACCACAATTTTTTTAAAAATCGGTCCGCCATATTGGACCCGCCATTTATAATTTTGTGATTCTAAAGTCGGATTCGTATTTAGCGAGAAAGAAAACCACACGAAATACCGTTTTATCTCAATTCCTTAATTGTTTACTAAATCGGTCTGACATATTAGATTAGACATTTTGTCCCTCCCTCCAAAAAAATTCAATATTATCTCAATTCCATAACATTTTCCAAGATCAAACAGCTATAGTGAATCTGCCATTCAGAATTTTAGAATTCCGAGGTCAGTTTCGTATTCAGCGAGTTCAAAAGCCCTCTGAAATTCCCATTTATCTCAATAACATCATTTTTCGAAAATCGGTCCACTACATTATTCCGCCATCTTGAATTTAGTAATTCTGAAATCGGATTCGTATTTAGCGAGTATAAAAATCTCCAAAAATACCGTTTTATCTCTGTTGGAAATGTAATAAATTAGCAGTCTTCTAGTACCCGTGCCGCCATATGTAGTGAACTGCAAGCGTACAGCATTCAACAAGCTTACGTGCGTGCGCCTGCATGCTTCAGAGAGCATATATACTAGTTATAGACATATAGAGAAATATAGCTGTATCCCGGCTGCAATGTAGCAACATGCGCTTCTCTTATTGTATCTCTAGTATTAAGTATATTCAATAAATAAATATTCAATTTTACACTAATTGTGCTTTATTTTATATAAAAGTATATAAACCTTATACTATTTCTTCATGGTAGTAGATCGTGGTTTAAATTCGGATTATAAATGAAACAAAAATGAGGTTAGGAAAAACATGTGCTTGGCTCAAAACTATTGAAAGAAAATTAGCAACAATTTACGATGCAAAAAAGGAAAGACAATAAAGAAGACATACAATTATCTACATTAAAAGAAATCAGAAAGGTGTTTGTCCGTGAAGCAAAAAAGGTAATAATTTTCGACAAGTTTGTCAAAAAAGCTATAGAAGTCAAAGAAATAGAGAAAGAAGACAACATGGCGTCGTACGTTATAGTCGACGAAATCATGGTGCTCGTGTTCGACGGTGCTGATTACTCAAGCTGGAAAAAAGAATATAAAATTGTTAAAATTCAAAAAGTGCAAAGATCCAGCAATAAGAGAGAAAATGAAACGGATACAGAAGCAACGTCGAATGAACTGATATAAAAGCAACAAACTATATATACAGTTCGATATCCAACCGGCAGCTTGAATATATCGGAGATCTGGACAGCACCTTTAAAATAATCAAAAAGTTTGACGAAATGTATCTCAGAAAGTCAACCGCGCTACAAATAGTATGCATAAGTAAGTTGGAAAATGTAAAGTTGAAAGATTATAAGGCCGCAACAGAGGTTTTCGATGTTTTTAAAAAACCATCAAACGAGTTAAAATCAGCAGGTGGAACTCTATCCGAACAAGAAAAACTAAGATATATGTTGAAAGCGCTACCCGAAGAATGCAGTTACATTGGGAACTGTATTGATGTTATACCAGAGAATGAAAGAACGGTGGAATACGTAAAATCAAAAATACAATTGAAATGCTCAGAAAGAAATAACAATTCTAAAAGTGACAAAGACACTGCTTCAAATGTGAAAAATTCGGCCGTTTATAAAAGGATTGCAGTCAAGGACAGCAACATCGAGGCAGAGGACGCGTCTAAAACGGTGGGAATCAACGAGGCTACTACAGAGGCCCTCATCGCAGAGGTTATGGTCGAGACAGAGGCAGAAGCTACTACGGGAACACGTTTGACCAAGCAGAAGCGTAGTACAACGAACAAACCGGCGAAATCGAAACTTTCTATATAGAAGTAAATAACTCGCAGGTAAACGATAAGCACAATGAGGTTAGGTCTAATAAACATGAGATAAATTGGATTCTAGATAGTGATTGCACTGACCATATTATAAATAATGACTGTTTCTTTGATGAATATCTAATATTGAAAAAACTACAATATTAATAAAGAATTAACTTTGTATAATGTATTTTTTGTAAGCGAAATGAAGCAAAATCTGATTAGTTACTGTAAAGTGACCTGTAAAAACAAAATAATATCCGAAGGCAATAGCTTGAAAATTTATAATAAATCAAAAGAATTAATAATAATAGCTAAGAAAATAAATAATCTGTATCATATGAAAAGTTTTACTGTAAATGTTAAAAAAAAAGAAATTAAAGCAAATGTCGCTAAAAGTGATAATATGTCAAAAATGGAAAAATGACACAGGACACCAGGACACGTATATTTTCAATATTTAAAAAACTGTGTAAAGATTAATTACTAGCGAAATAATAAAATGCGCAATATGTATCGAAAGCAAAATGACGAATGTACCATTTGAAAATAACAGTACAAAAACAAAAGAAATTTTAGAACTCATTTATGCCTATCTAATCGGTTATCAATCAACAGAAGGTAACTACGGTGAGAGGTACTTCTTAACTTTTATAGACGATTATAGTAAATGCGCAAAAGTGTATTGTATAAAATCTAAATCCGAAACTTGTAAATATTTTGTTGAATACATTAACCTAGTAGAAAATTTAACAGAAAAAAAGTATTAATATACTATGCGATAACGGTAAAGAATACCTTAACAAAAATATTTATGACTTCATCAGAGAAAAAGATATTAATCTAAATCCGTGTCCGCCATTTGTACACGAACTCAATGTGGTGGCGTAACGATACAATCGCTCGATAATGAATACCGCGAGATGCTTGTTAAAAGATGCTAAAATAAATAGAAGTTTTTAAAACAGAATCTTAGTAAATACATGTGAAAATAAAACCCCGTTCAAAATATTCTTTCATAAAAATCCAAACGTAAAGCACTTCAAAATCTATGGAAGTAGGGTATTTATTAGGACTCCAGAGTCATTAAGACACACAAAATGGTATGACAAATCGAAATTAGAAGTATTAGTAGGATATAATACAAATCACTATAGAGTACTGATTAATAATAAAATAATACATTATAGACATGCAGATGTAGTTGAGGAAGGTATTAATATAATATGCCTTGATGATGAGGATTATAGTAAAGACAGAGAAGGTGAAGTTAAAAATAATCAGGAAGCAAGTAAAAGCGATAATATGGTCAAAATAAAAGATAGTCAGGAAACAAGTGAAATAAGAAATTTAGCTCTAGCAGATCGAAATAATTTTGATGAAACACAAAAACATGAAAGTATTTATAAAGATCAAATGAGTAAAAATGAGTTAGAAATTAGACGATCAACTAGAAAGAAAAGCCTATGTAGTGAGATACGGTTTTGAGTTACCTAAAACAAATTGTATATACGTAAATTATTGTGATGCTAATGTTTCTGACAGATACGAGGAGGCGACTAATTGTAAAGAGTCTGAATCCTGGAAAAGGGCGATGAATTTAGATAGTCGCAAAAGGCTTCCATCAAAAGCAACAGCTCGATAATGTATATACTCTTGTATAGTCAGGATGCAGACTCTAAAATTATTACTCTCTTATAATTCAAATAATTTATACATCGAACAAATGGATGTAAAGACAGACTTTTTACATGGCAAAATTATTTCAGAAGTTTACGTAAATAAACCTGAGTGATATGAGATAAGTGAAAACAAAGTTTGTAAATTGATAAAGTCTTACACGGGTTACGCGAGAGCCCAAGATTATGGTACGAAACATTCAATGAATTTGTAACGAAGCTTGACTTCCAAAGAAGAAATTACGATTCTTGTTTGTATGTTAAACATACAGAAAATGAGTCTATATACATATTATTATTTGTCGATGACATGCTAATTTATAGTCAAAATTTAAATAAAATAAAAAAGTCAAAACAGAATTAATCAATCGTTCTAAAATGAAAGACATGGGAAAGATAACAAATTATATAGGCATAAACATTACTTACGATACTGGCAAAAATATTGTCACTCTAGATCAAACCAAATATATAGAATCTTTAGTTAAAAAATATAACCTAGAAAATGCAAAACTGTGCTAAACACCGATTGAGACAAATTTAAGATTAGAGCCAGCGTAAGAAACTGATAAAAAAATTAAGTTCAGAAGTATCATTGGTGAACTCTTATATATAAGTACAGGTACTAAGCCAGACATAGCGTATACTATACATTATCTAAATAGATTTCAGAGCCACTATGATGAGTCACACTAAAAATATGCCATAAGAGCGTTGAAATACCTTTATGGAACAAAAAACTTTAAATTAACATACTCAAAAAATGAAACAAATGATATTTTAGATTGTATGGTAGACTCAGACTGGGCCGGTGATAATTTAGACAGAAAATCCACAACTGGATACGTAGTATATAACTAGGTAACTTACCTTCATATAACAATGTAACTTATTGGAAAATACGTAAACAAAATAGCGTTGCCAAATCCTCCACATTTGTCGACTATGTAGCTTTATCGGAGGCAGTTACTAATGTGATATTTATACAATATATGTTAAAAGAAACATTCAGAATAGCAATATAAGAACCAATTAAAATATATGAAGTTAATTCAGGTGCACTAACCATGTCAAGTACGGAAATGTCACAAAAAATTCTAAACACATAGAACTGCAATATCATTATATTAATGAAAATTATGAAAAAGGTTTAATCGACATTATAAAGGTAGAATCTATCATTAATATAGCTGATTTGTTCACAAAGGGTTTAAGCAAAGATAAATTTATAAAAAATAGTATAGCATTAAGATTAATGTAAAGGATATGATTCTAAAACCAAATGTATTGTTAAAAATATAAAATAACCAAAAATTCTAAAAGAAAACTGCAAATTGAAGGAGGCATGTTGGAAATGTAATAAATTAGCAGTTTTCTAGTATCCGTGCCATCATCTGTAGTGAACTGCAAGCGTACGGCGTTTAACAAGCTTATATGCGTGCATCTGCGTGCTTCAGAGAGTACGTAGACTAGTTGGCTATATGTATCCAAACTGCAATGTAGCAACATGCGCTTCTCTTATTGTATCTCTAGTATTAAGTATATTCAATACATAAATATTCAATTTTACACTAATTGTGCATTACCTTATATAAAAGTATATAAACCTCATACTATTTCTTCAATCTGAATTCCGCAATTTTTCAAGAATCGGTCCGTCATATTGGATCCATCATTTTGAAATTTAGAATTTTTAGGTCGGATTCGTATTCAGCAAGTACGAGAACCCCCAAAATACCATTTTATCCCGATTCCATAACTTTTAAAAAATTATGACCGCCATATTGAATCCGCCATTTTATTTTGAAATTTTGAACTCAGATTCGTATTCAGCGAGTTCACCCCCCCCCCCCTCCCCCGAAATTTCGTTTTATTTCCATTTCATAACTTTTTTAAAATTCGGTACATTGTATTGGATTCGCCATTTTGAATTTTTAAATTTTAAGGTCATAATCGCATTTAGAGAGTACAAAAACCCCCCAAAATACCATTTTGTCTCAATTCCATAACTTTTGAAAAATGAATCAGCCATATTCGAACCGTCATTTTCAATTTTGAAATTCTGACTAAGATTCGTATTAAACGAGGTTCGAACCCTTAGTATCCTTATTTATTTGCATTGAATGTCTTTAAAAGTCCCCCGTCCTGAATGGGTTAATGAAAAATTGATATTTTGATTAAGGTGACTCCTGCATAAATATGTACCTTAAGTATACAAATTTATATAATTTGTTCTCATATTATAATATAAGAAATTGTTAAATATAAAATAAGGGTGAACAATAATCTACTTAAAATAATAAACTCAAGGTGAGTTCAGATAAATATAAAAAGGATTGGAATGAGTGAGTGAAAGGTTGAGTAAATAAAAAACACAATTAATTTCGCGATAAAAAAGGCACTTTCTTCGGCGTAAAAAACCGCACGGCTTGGCGGGAAAATCCGAAGCAAGTGTAAAGATTTATTAAGAAATTGAAGCTACAAACAATTACACTAGACGCGGGAAATAAGAATGTAATGATAACGCTTTACCCTAGACTCTTAATATTAACGCCGCAGAGAGCTCTCTTACCTGGGCATGCAGCCCGCGCAAAACCGCCGCACAAAGCTCGAACGACACCGCCTGGATGTCGCTGAGCCGAGAATGTAGTGAAACGCCGCCGCAGTTTCTCGGCGAGTCCTGGTAGGCTGGCAAGCCGGGCGAGGGGAGCGCAAAATGGTCCACGACCTGCACCGGGCGCGCCCCGACGTCTCGGGGAGCCAGACGCCTCGATGCCGGGCAACAAGGGTGTTGCCGCGATGCGCTCGCCCTGGACGGGTCACGTCCAACACGTGGACACCGTCCCCACAGTTTTCCCTAACACGGCCACGAGGCACACACAAGATACAAACACACACGCGCAAATTCTCACGCACGCTCGCACGAACGCGGTTACAATTTTCCGGGGCAGGCCCCGATCGACACGAGTCACGATCGCAGGAAGGCTTAATATATTCGCTCTGAAAAAAACGGAAATATATCTCAGCCAATCGAACACGAACTCACGGCAATCAGGACGCAAAAAGGGCTGAAAATAAAACTATAAATTGAGCAGGGCTGCTAAGCGCGCGAACAGCTTGGAGTACCTGTCAAAAGTGAACAATTGCGAGAGCGCGCGCGAATCGAGACAGAACCGCGCGCGCTGACGGTCACGCAACGTCGCAATTGACGCACGAAATGGCGCGAAATTCAAATCTACAGAAATGTACCTATACGACTAAGACCTGTAAAAATGGCGTAAACAAAGGGTACTTCAAGTGATGAAAAAGTAATTTTTTAGAAGAATTTCCACTTTGCGAAAGTGATTATCGACAACTAGAGAAATATTCAACAAACACTGTAGACTTTGTTATTTCTTATTCGATTTTAATTTTGAAGCTCTAATTTTATTCCTTGAATCATTTCAAAGGGACTTACCGATATAAAAATTGTAAAAAGTCGATAAACTTGCAAAGTTTTATCTGATTGCTTATAAAATCCATGCACGAACTTATAAACAATTGGCTGTAACTTTGCAGGTTTATCGATATTTTTCAATTTTCATATTAGTAAATCCCCCTGAAATCGTTATAGGAACAAAATGAGTCCTTCAAAATTAAAATCGAATAAGAAATAAAAAAGTCTGCAGCGTTTTGTTGAATATTTCTCTAGTTGACGATAATCAGTTTTGCCATGTGCGAATTTTGTTGAAAGAATTTTTTTATTACGTGAGGTGTCATTCTTTTATATTATATCAGTTCTTATATTATAATATGAGAACAAATTGTTATATACATTTTTGTACTTAAGGTACATATTTATGCAGGAATCACCTTAAAATTTAACTGTTTTGTGCTAGTACTCACAACCCCAACAAAAAATTAGGATTATTTCCAACCCTGCCGTCCATCCATCTTTCCATACAATAAATACCACATTTTTACCTTCTCTTTATTTTATTATTAGGGGTTATTCATAAATTACGTCACGCAAGAAGGGGGCGGTGAGTTTATTATCGTGACACCGTGTACTAAATACATAAGAAAGTCAGTGAAAATGCGTCACGTGGGGGTGGGGGGAGTTCTCAAATATAATGTGACGTAATTTATGAATGGCTCCTTATAAAAATTATATAAAAATTCTTCATAACTCAAAATATTGTTATGTCCATCTCAACGAAAATGGCTACTTTTTGCCCTGAAAAGCGAGACCAAAATTACACTTTTTGTCCGCAAAAATGATTAGCGTGAAAAAAGTTACTTTTTTCCCGCAAATCACTTTTGTCCGGCATTTGCGGGAAAAAAGTGACTTCACTAGAAACTAAACCAAATTTCTTTATTTCATCAAGTTTTACCAATAACCCTGATTTTGGATTGTCTTTTAACAATATTGTCTCTTAACAGTCCAATAGTCCCGCTTTCCAAGTCAAAAAGTGGCCACAGTTGAGATGGGCATAAAGTAGTATATGTAACTCGAGAAAAAAGTCGATTTTTCCTGGGGAAAATATTCGACTTTTTGCTCTTGTTACATAATGTACTATTTAATTTTTTGTAGTTACAGACCTTCTTGCTTCAGGTGGCAGTGAAGACAGAAAATCTCCTTATCAGTTATTTATTTAATTAAAATGTCAACAATTTCCCCGTATTTTATACATTATTTTGAATCTGTAACCATGGCTGAAAAATGACTATACACATATCATTTTTCTTTAATAACATATATGGGCATTACTGACGTTACCCAGCGGGTTGCAAACCCGATCTCCACCACTGAAAAATCCTGAAAGATATTTTTTTAAATATCTCCAAAAATTAAGACTAACTGGGATTCGAATACACGCACCTTGGGTGGTTTTTGTCTTAAGAGGTACCACTTGAGCCATCGAAAGCCCATTTCATATAAAAATATTTTAATACATAGAAAGAGTAAAGAGTTTAAATTATTCGTACCTTTATAATCCGAATTGGACAATACAAGTAATTTTTTATTATCTTCACACTGCTCTATCATGTTTATGAGAAGAATTAATGCCAACATCATTATGTCAAACCTTTTTTCTTCTGGAAGGGATTGTGGCACTTGCAATATTATATGTAAGCTATTATCGATGACACCCTCTTGATATCCTACTGTTTCTCCACCGAACGCTAAACAAGAAAATAATATTATTAAATTATATTCGTACAATATTTTTGGTAATACATTTTCTTTGAAATTCGATAGCGTCCAAGAATAAGGATATGAACAAGCTTATATTCTCAAGCTCGGTTAAAGCCGAACTTGTGGATTATCAGCTGTTTAAAAATCTAGTCAAGAAAGTAATAGTTAATTATATATGGAGCATGTATGCATAACGTCATTATTTATATGATTTGCATTACGCAATCGATAATTAGTGCATTCAAATATTAATTGCAGTGATATAAATTTCATATTTACTCTTTTATATCATTAATATTGAAATGATCACGATTGTTTGAAAATTTCTAAAATAAATTAATTTTATTAAGATTCTAAATGCCCTTTATAAAAACAATTATTTTGAATTACGAATGATCCAAAAGTGCTCCCACTTCTGAAACTTTTTTATATATTATACGAGTATTTATAAAGTCGTGGAAGTATTTTGACTACTAAAAGAAAAAAATTGCCAGAGGGACTTTTAAGAAAACTCAATATATCATACTTTTTTTGAGGTTACCGACTATACTTCCTTAAAAATGGTTTTAAACATTGATTTTATAGGCTTCAATATTATATTTTAATTTAAAAAACTTTTAAAAATGATGTTTGTATAAAATAAAATTCTTACATATTGTACATATTGGATTTTTATGATGTATTTTAACGTCTAAACATTATAGGAGGAACGTTAAGTTATATTTAAAGTAGATGCAATTTTCTGCTAAATTAAAAAAAATCATGTTTTAATTATAATATTAAATTCCTGCTTATACTTTACAATTATTTCGTGCAACAAACGTCGAAAGAGTTTAGAGTTTTCAAAGCAACAAACAGAGATTTATGAAAACAAACAGTCATGTTTGTTGCTCAAAATGTGAACGATATAAGTATTTTTCATCTAATACGCTAATTTCGAGTCCCTTTGTACAAAAAAATAAAAATACAAAAATTTTCAAATTCTGTACATAAGATATATATAGTATATAGAACATGTATGCAGAGTGATCGCACAGAATTGGCTCATTAGGCATAATTAGAGGTTAGATAGATAGATATACTTTTTATTATCAAAAGAAATTTACATTTTACACTTTCTCGACAATAGGCAAGAAAGTATAAAATGCAAACTGATTGCTCGTTGGGTATTTAATTATTTTAAAGAGAATCAAATGGACTCTATGAGCTATAAACCCTTATACTACTCAAACGGACTTTTGTCATTCCGCTTTCTCCAATTTGGATAGGTGAATGTATTATAACAGTCTTTTACCCCCCGAAAGAGAATTAATGCGAAAATAACATCCGAAAGAGAGGAGAATTTGAGCAAAAAAAAAACGAATATATATTTTGAATGTAAATAAAAGTTAAGAATAAGTTAAGATTAAGAAATAATTATAAAATTATATAATGGCGTTTCGGCTCCAGTAGTTTGCCAGTGAGCCATCGTAAGTGCAATGCTGGCAAGTACCTATTACAGACGGATACAGAAGATATACTTTTTATTCATCAATATAACAAAAATTTACAACTCTATATACATTTAGTTAAAATACAAAAAATCCGTTATCACATTATTAGTCATTATATCGCGTATTTTTTTTTAAGTTTTCGCTATCACAGGTAGTTAATTAATAATATGTAACATAACAGGATGTAGTCAATTTTATCACATAACGTTTCGTTAACTTAATAAGATAAAAATAAATAGAGAACAGGTAATACATACACACACATTTATATTGCACGTACATCAATTGCGTCAAGTATAAAACACACTTTCATTCTTCCTTCATTCTTACAATCATCCACGCTAATAATTACACTCACACTTCACACGTAACACTTAAACTAAATTAGAACTTCGCAAATATGGACGAAGACAATACCAAACAGTTTGACATAGGCCGCAGGTTTATGACTTTGCTCATTTTTGTGTAATCTTGTCACCGTGCAGTTATTTGAGGTACCCACCTAAGGCTGTTTTAAATTTATATAGTGATGGCAGACACATTACACTGCAGGGGAACGAATTCCAGAGGCGCGCACCCTGGACCTCGCCATGGACCCTAAAATAATATAGGCCCTTATCATTGCGCAACCCCGGAACTAAAGCTCTTTCATACCTCTCCTACCCGAAGTCCTAGCCTGACCTTTTTGTAAAGAGCAGTAAGATATTTTGGCTACCGCATAACAACCGCTTATAAAGCAGCAGCCCCATAAAATACTCTTTCCTCTCTTTCATAACTAACCAGCCCAGGCTCTTCCTGTATGGAGTGATATACTCGTCCCACCTAACACCACATATACACCTCACACATGAATTTTGTAGACGTTGCAGTCGTTTTTGAAACTCGCCTAACACATCAAGATAAACCACTGAGCAGTAATCTAGGTGAGGTAATACCAATGCACATGCTAACTTCTTACGGGGAGAGTGGGGTAGCCCGGGTCACCTAAGTTTTAATGTAAATAAATAGTTGGATATTGTTTAAAGTAATACTATACAAGGTTAAAACCCATGCGAGTATGAAAACAAACCTTATTAATAAGAAATTTAAAAGTTAAAGTCATATTATGGGTAGAAAAAGGAATCTGCTTACTTTGCCTACCTAATAAATAATAATGCTTTTCTATCAATTAAACTCCTCAAATGAGCGTATTATATTTTCAGGGGATAAAATAATAAAACAAATTGCTCTAATTTTCTTTTACATAAAATGTCGATTTAATATCTAACATGGTTTTCCAAATATTTGACATTAATATCAGTAATTTTTATCTTTTGGAATCTTTTGTTAAAGCGAAATGAAAAAATTGATTTGTTCTCACACAACTGAAAAATATAACTTCATTCTTCTAGACTCACACTTTAAGTAATTTTACATTAGAACAATAGAGAATTATTTCTCCAGACAGTACGTAATTCTCGAAATGATGATAGCCCGGGATACCCGCTGGCCCTGACTACCGACTTTTCCCTATTGGAGTTACAAAATTTTTCGATACCAGGAGAATTACGTGTATCATAAAAACTGGAAAAACAAAATAATTCAGTTTGAGATATACTGCATAAACATTATTTTTATTGAAAGAATCAGTACTATTAGCAATACTTCAATATAATTATAAGTAATGAAAAATAACAATTTGATGTCCTTTTTTCTCGCTTTAATTACATATACGCTCACATAGCACCTAATAATCCAGGAATGTTATAGACATATTTCAACGTTGCTGTGATATTGCGGATAATAATTTTTAAGATTGCAATATTGTAGCAATCTTTCTATGACATTACATTACGATATATCACATTGTAACATTGCAGTGATATACTTGTATGATTGTGTAATGATAAACTACAACACAAGATTGCTGCAATAATTCCACAATATTACATTGTGATAAATCATATCGTAATACACGTAGTACATTGCTGCAACAGTATTATGTGACATATCACATTGCAATATTACATCAATATTATTGCAAGTTTACAGGATGACATATCTCGATGCATGTCACATTAATTTTGCCGAAATATTTTTATAATATTTCACTCTGTCGAATCACATTGAAATATACGCGAAATATCCTGTAAAATTGCCATGTGACATATCACATGGAAATATTATTGTAATATTCCTGGAAGTTTACAGAATGATATTTCTCGATGCATTTCTCAACAATACTGTCGAAATATTTGTGCAATATAACACTGTTACACGTCATACCGAAATATACGAGAAATATCCCGTGAAATTATTATGTGGCGTATTACGTTAAGATATTACAGCTACATTCCTGCAAGATTATAGAATGACATTCCTGGATGCAGTTCAAAATAATACGTTGGAAATATTTCTACTTTATGGAAATAGTAATGGAAATTATTCAGTCATCATTTGTTTAACGATAACATTTGAATTTTATTGTTTAATTTTGCCAGAAACCTTGACTAACTGTAAAATATTTTAATAATTCAATTAGTCAAGGTTTACGTCAAAACAATTTGAAGCAAACCGATTATTGTCATTGTACATTATTTGAAAGTAAATTTTCTCAAGATATCCGCTAGATGGCATTCTGGCGT
Organism: Gastracanthus pulcherrimus; assembly: GCA_949152435.1. Classification (NCBI taxonomy): domain Eukaryota; kingdom Metazoa; phylum Arthropoda; class Insecta; order Hymenoptera; family Pteromalidae; genus Gastracanthus; species Gastracanthus pulcherrimus. The sequence goes on along the minus strand of OX424576.1, from coordinate 114,618,386 downwards.
TTTCTCGCAAGTGCTAAGATTCGTCTTCAGTTACTATATAAGGACGGTTCAAACATTACGATAATGTGTCACGAAGCTGCTGCGTATTAACGATTATTGACAGGCGTTTATTATATATATATTACTAATACTAATAATTGTTCAAGCATTACGGCGAAATATAAATTAGAACAAAATCAAATGGAAATTACATATACTTTTGATACAATAGTAATATTGCTGAAATGTCACTGAAATAATTCGTGTTCTTCCGCTGCGTTTTGTTGAAAACTTCGTTGGAGATGATTACTTCCTTACCGACTTCTAACTTACCAAGCCGGCTCGGTATAGTAGGTTTTATAGGATAATCAGTTTCTGCAATGATGCTATTTATTATAGTTTTCAGTGCTTCTCATGATTATAATCACTGTTTTTTCCTAGGCTACTGTTTCCAAATATTCAATTTATACACTTTGGTGTTTGCTTTTTATCACAGTCTTTTGTTTTATTACTATCTGGACATATTAAGAACAGAGAAGAATTATGATAATTCTCTCCACTATGACCAAACCTGCCACCGTTAAAGCATGGTTTAAAGTTAAGGTCGTCAAAGGATCTACGTCTTTGATATCCAACATATATGTTATATTTGTTATTTCTAATATACATTGTGACGTATCCGTGAGGCGGAGCGGGTCTGTATTTTTTTATTTATATTTTTGCGCCTCCACTTCCGTGTAATACCGCGGGATGCGAATCTTTAATCTCCTATTGATACCCTGCGAGAAAGGTCGGTGAGAGAAAGGAAAACTATTTCCTGTACCGCTTAACAGAACTAGAAAATATTTGCGGGAAAGAGAGGATAGGTACATGTACAAGTACTGCTTCCGAAACGTTGTGCGCACAGAGGAAAATCATATTAAATAATATTGATAGTAGATATAGAGTAGAGGAAGTTTCAAATAGAGGATAAAATAAGGATAACAATATTTAAATTAGGACTTACTTTTATTTAATAAAATATTCATTATAATGACAAGGTCACATAGGACCTTGTCTCCTGCTCTTTTTCCTCTCTTTCTCCCCCTCTCTTTCTCTGCTACGGAGTTTGAAGGCTGGCGTCAAGGCTGGCCTCACGGACGTTAGTCTGCTGGGGTTTGGCGACGACGGTGAGCGTGTCCAGTATTGCATTTTTGAGCATCACCTTTACTTTTGTAAGAATGAACAGCTTTACATTTAACTTCATATTTTGCAAAATTTCTTTCGTTAATATCTTGTTCTAATTCCTGAAGGTTCCTTTCGCTTTTTATCCCAATTATTTTGAGCCTTGGGTTTTTAAGTTTCTCAACAAAAACTTCGTAGCTGTCACCCAGATTGTTTTTCATTGCTTCTATTGCTCCTTGAAGATTACTTTTGTTTACACACTTTAAGATCACTACTTTGTCGTTTCTTTGATATACACTTTTGATAGGTATTTTTGCCTTGTATTGAATTACTTGTGATACAGTATCAAGTATGTTCTTATCAAGGTTAGGAATTTCTGTTTTTATTTGTATATTAGGTACATATTCATTCAGAGTTTTTTGTTTACAAGCACTTCTGCATAAGAGACATTGCTTGATGTTTGCTGATCTATCATATTTTTTAGTATCAAATTCTTATCCTTCAGTTCAATATTTATTTTCCATTTTATAGAATTGTACATCTTCATTCTCATCATCTTTTTCGTCTTCAACTATGGTTACTTTATGTATACTGTTAGAATTGAAGAGGCTTGGGTTAAATTCATAAAAAGATTTTTTTTTTATGAGTCCAGAAAACTTTTTATGTTTAAAAGCAATTATTCCGAAAATTTGTATATTATCAATACTTAATAATTTCTTAAATTTTACCGCTGTAAAACTTTAAAATCTTGATCCTACACGTTACAAAAACTTTGTTCCTCACACGATTCTAGGTGACATGATGAACGAATCTTTTTATTATAATTCTTTTTTGTAGATCCAATCAATTTTCTAAAAAATATTTACATTTTTTCAAAAAATCGATTGGATCTCCATAAAAAAATAACAAAATAAAATTTAACAAAACAGTTCTTTGCTCTTTTTGTTACACGTGTCAAGAGGAGTCGAATAACCATCGCAAAAGAAATTTCGTTCATTATGTCACCTAGAATCGTGTGAGGAACAAAGTTCCTTTAATAAAAATGGTATTGAAAATAATGATTTATTCCCACATAGCATTCAATATTGCAGCAATATCACATGAGTCCTGCAGGCAATATTAAATATTCGTGTGATATTGCAGTGACACCGTAGTAATATTCAATGTCCGCGGCGTTTTTATCATAGGAATATTACGGGGAATATCAGTAAAATATTTTGGTGACAATCAGGCAACATTTCAGTAACATCACAATAATATTATTATGGGTTTTTAGTTGTTGCGGTGAGAACGGGAAATATTCCATGATATTGCAAGAATATTATTATCACTTCACAATAATAATGAAAATAGTAGGTAATATTTCAGTGACATTCCAGCAATATTATTAATATTTTATCGAAAGTATATAAAATTTCCTTTTAATTAAACATTTAAACATTTTTACAATTATAGTCTAGATATCTGGCAAAATAAAACGATAAAATTAAAATGTTATCGTTAAACAAATTATGACACATTTATTGCAATATTTTCACAGTATTAGTTTAAAATGCATCCAGGAATGTCATTCTGTAATCTTGCAGGTATATAGCTGTAATAACTTAAAGTAATACGTCACATAATAATTTTACGGGATATTTGTCGTATATTTCGGTATGACATGTAACAGTCTAATATTGTACAAATATTTCGGCAGTATTAATGTGAGATGTATTGACAAATATCATTCTGTAAACTTGCAGGAATATTACTATAATACTTCCATACGATGTCACATAACAATATGACAGGATATTTCGCGAATATTTCAATGTGATTTGTCACGGTGAAATATTGTACAAATATTTTGGCAATATTAATATGTCATGCATCGCAAAATGTCATCCTGTAAACTTGCAGGAATATTACTATAATATTTCCATGCGATATGTCACATAACAATATTACAGGAGATTTCGCGTATATTACTATGTGATTTATCACAATGTAATGTTGTAGAATTATTTCAGCAATCTTGCGTTGTAATTTATCATCGCGCAATGTTACAATAATATTACTGCAATATTACAATGTGATATATTGTAATGTAATATTATAGAAAAATTGCTATAATCTTGGAATCTTGAAAATCATACTGGAATATCACAGAAATGTAGCTTCAATGTATCAAATTATCCTCAATATCACAGCAACGTTTAAATATTTCTATGACATTCCTGCAATACTGGGTGTTATGTAGGTTGTGACGTGTAGGATCGAGACTTTGAGGTTTTACAACGGTAAAATTGAAGTTATTATTCTATATTGATAGCATAACATTTTTCAGAATGACGGATTTTAAAGGCCTGTCCCATTAATTTTATTTAATTTGTGCAATGAGGAGTTTTGATTCGTCACTCAGCACTTCTTTGTTCACGATTGAGGTTAGATTTGCTCCTTGGTGACCCGGGCAAATTACCAGTGTTTTGCTTAAGGACGTTAACCGGATAATCGAATATCTTTAAAATCTCTTGAAACTTGTATTATATGTTAATTTAAGTGTGTTTTATACGTTGTTTGAAATTTCGACCCTCCTTGCGATATCAATAATCGAGAAATTTAGCTTCAAAGTTTCCACTTTTAACATGGAAACTCTATCTTGAGCTCTCACAAAACGGACATTTTTATTTATTGCAAGCTAAGTTTTCTTTAAATCGTTCTGAAAAACTAGTATGTAATGTAAAATGAGCATAGAAATAATACATAAAAAGCAGGATATAGCAAGCGCTACTTTTTTTTAAAGATGTAGCTATCTAAAATTGTGCTCGAATATTATTAGTATATCTATATCCTGGTACAGTATATCCAAAAGTTAATACCGTACTTGAGTTTTTGGTGCTTTTTCATCACTTTTATATTCTTTGCTATTATTTTAATGCTTTATATTGTAAATTGAACGTTTTTCATTATAAATATTGCCAGTTAATCATGATTCTTTCAAAAATTAACTTTCTAATCTTACTGTCAACCGGTGAACGTCCTTAAATAAACAATGTCGTTTAAACCCTGAAAATCACTTTGATTGTATATTTCGTCGCACAATAAACAAACCACAATGTTAGCCTTTTTGTTAGGGTGGCATTTATAAAATTTTCCTTCCCCTTTATCAGGCTATTCTTTACTCGCCGCCATCTTATTTTGGTCATTTCTTGTCGTATATTTATTTAAAATGAAGGTATATTTTTTTCAAGCTGTGTATGATAGAAAATTATAATAAAAAATACTAACTTTTGTTTGTTACGGGTTCTAAAGTTAGTGAGAATTTATTAGGTTAATATTGTCAAACGTAAATACACAAGGAACTTTTTGAATTAATCTTTATTTTGACTGCTAAAAAGTGCATTTTTTCAATGAATTGGAATTAGGAAAGTGAAAAGTGCTCAAAATTGGTATATATTCCTCGTTTTTGGTTACTAAAAACATATTAAAAGTTTGAAATAAAATTCCGGATGTTTAACAATTTTGAAAAAATCAAGGTAGACGCTACTTAAGTGACTTGAACTTTTTGGGTGTATTACTTAATTTGTATAGGATAATTGGAAATAATCTTTTTTTAAAAATGTAGCTCCTTAAGGTAGTTAGATCATTTTTAATTGACCATTCGAAAAAAAATACATAATAAGCTTGTAAAGATTCCACTTTAAATAATATAGCATACTACAGAAGAATAGTTAATGAAACGGAAAAAAATTATTTCAACAAAATCGTGACGTCAGTAGCGTAAATATTATCAATTTAAAAAAATTTTACTTATACAATAGAATTTTCTTTATTTTTCAATCAAATTTAATATTTCGGTGCTTATTTTATTCTTTAAACATTTGTCTGCAAATTGACCGTTTAAAAATGATATATTTTTTTATCCTTAAAGAGAAAAGTGTATTTGTTTATATATAAAAACGTTTTCTATGTAAAAACTTATAAAGAATTGCTCTTTTCTATTTTGAATTTTTTTTTCTTTTTTGATCATGGTAATTAGTAGAGGAGAAAATTATACGTTAGAATGCGCGGTCACAGTCCAGGGTCAAATTGACTCCAAGGGTCAAATCAAGTTAAATCCATACTTGACAAATTAGAAAAATGCCCAACAGCAGATGCCCAACGCTTCTGTTATGCTTGTGCTTCACTAGGAGCTAGATAGAAGGCGTTTGTTCAACTTTATTACAAATACTAATGAGAAAAATTTTTGGGTTTTGTAGAAATCATTATACGGATTTAGGGATCGATATAAACATTGGTCTTTCATTATAACGCATTAAGAGCGCGCACGAGCGCGCACGAGCTTCGGTGCACCTTTCGTCGCTTCTGTCATACTTGCTTTTCATTGGGAGTCGGACCGAAGGGAAGTTTCTTCAACTTTATCATATATACTAACTAGAATAAATTTCTGAGCTTTGTAGAAATCATTTAACGGGTTTGGGAATCGATAGAAACAACAGAGTGCACGTATTCGGCGCCCACCTTGGTATACCTTTCGTCGCTTCTGATTCGTTTCAATCGCATCGGCATGCAGACAGAGAACATTTTTCTTAAGTATTATTACATAAACGGTCACCAAAAGAATGTTCAGCCTTGTAGAAATGAGATCATTGAGTTTCATTTGTTGACATGTTCATGCTCTAGACAAAAAGACATGTTCATCGTCATGACGAGACAGAAATGTGTTTCTCGACTAGTTATGCATAATCGATTAAAAAGAGTTTTATCCTTGTATAAATGAGACCATCAAAAAACTTTTTGTAAATGTTTCGGGCATTGTTACGCGTTAGTACCACGGAATGAGTGAGACAATAAAGCATTTTGGGCAACTACAGTATATAAATAATATAAAAAACAAAAAAAATTCTTGTAGAAATAGAACCACCAAAACTGTCGCTGCCTCTCGAAGTATTACTTCCGATCCAGACCCTAAGGCCACGATTTATGATCTACATCGCAGGGGTTTGCGCAGGAGGACGTTGTTCGCCTAGTTATTAATTAAATAAAGTAATTAAATAACCCAATAACTAGAACATGTACAGAATTCATTCCTCATAACCCAATAACCCAATAACTCAATCAACCAATAATCCAAGTATTATTCTTGGGTTATTAAGTTACGTCAATATAATATAAATAAGGTACAAGTAGGAGGATGAGCTGAGGAGGGGCTGGGGAGGGGGGCGAATTCCTGATACGGCGGCGGCGGCGAAATAATTTTATTAATACAGAGAGATATACCAAATTAAACAAATAATAAGAACAGTTCTGTCGTGAGAAGGCATACCGTATTTTTATAATGTCGAGATATTAAGGTTTGAGTTTATAACTGCGGTTAAACCTATGTATAAGAAAAGCATAAATTATGAACAAAAAAAAGTAATAAAGAAGCTTTTGCTACTTTTAAATTTTTTATATGAAAATTGGCATGCATAGATGCAAAAACCACTAAAAACTGCATTTTCAAAAAATGTGGACGTAAGTTGTTATGCGTCGAAACCACATAGTTACTATACAGATAAACTAACGATTTTGAATTTTCAAATTAATATTTTATATGCAAATTGTAAATAAGTTAAAAATACCTGTTTTTTGAATGAAGTGTAAGTATTCTTATTTCTCTTGATTTTCATTCAAAGATGCAAATAGTAATAATAGGTTTAAATGCAATTTTTAAAGAATCGAAAAATTAGTTTTAGCCTCTATTAACCAATAGTAACTTTTAAACTGTATAATTATCATAAGTTAGTAGATTTTGAGCTGAATATATTATTTTCAATCGTTGAAATTCCATGAATAATCGAATTAATCGTTAAACTCGACTAGAAAGGGGTACTTTTGAGGTTAGGAATTTCTAATTTAGTTTTCTTATCTAGAATAACCTAGAAATATATACTTCGAAGTTAGTAGATGAATGTATGCACGGAATAGTGTTACTAGCCTCCAAAACTGAGAATTTAACCTCATTTATCGGTATAATTAGCTAAAAGAAAGTTTTCTTTAAGGTTAGAAATTTCAGTTACTGTTAATTATTCCGGACGGCAGGCGTGCGCCTTCATTAGGCTGACCCTGTATTGTTCTCTCGTTCTTACACCTGCCTTTATTACCGGCGATAGCGAGGTCGCCGTACTCGTTACAATATATTTACATATGTATATGCGTGATTCTCTGGAAAATCGAGATGAAAGAATAAATTTTTTTGTATATCTTCGGTAGAAATATTTCTGTTGGTATGTAGAATGTATGGGAATTTTTTCAGATTATTTTAAACGTTTAGGTAGAAAGTTGATCAAAACTAAATGTAGTGCATGTAGTCATTTTTTAACACTCTTAGCATATTTTAACCTCCATTTCTTCAACAAAATTAAATCTCTTTAAAAAATATCAACAAAGGATTTTTAGCAAAATTTTTGAATATTTCGTAAAAAATGATTCCAAAACCTTTTAGTGCCCCTTTCGATTAATTAAAGTCAATTTAAACCTTAAAATCCTAAAAATAGTGGGTTTGATCGCTCGAACCTTTAAACCTAAAATCATAAAGATAGCTTTCTTCAGTACAAAAGTTACTACCAAAGTCGCAAAATTTATATAAAAAGTGCAATATAAAAGTGTAATATTTATATAAAAAAAAATCAAAAAATGTTACAATACTTGCATTTTAACTAATTGGAACGTACCAAAAAAAAATTTTTTCGTCTTTTTGTAAACTAGCACAAATAGTGTAATATACAGGATATCTTTCATACTCTGTCGTTATACAGCGATTAGCTAACAATAGTAGGTGAAAAAACTTTCAATTTAAGACCTCATAGACCTCTAAGTCCACTGCAATCTAAATTACGGTCATATACGAATTTTTTTAAAAGTCGAGGTATCAAATCCTTGAACTACACATGCATACAATACCTCTTTGAACACTTTGAACTGTCTTCATCTCGATTTCACTGCCTTACGCTAACCGACCATGGATAAGATTCATATTTTGGACGTCTCTTAGCTACGCTCCTACCAGTGAATGTTTCATGAAAAATCACGCCGAGTGCAATACATCGCAAAAGAAGCCAAAAAAATACTCTTATCTCCTTGGAAAAACATGATGCCATAGAAATTGGCAGCACTTTATCCTCTTAAGGGAGGATCCTGCTTTAGAAAGGCCTAAAGAAAGCTATTTTTAGCGAATTTTATTGGAAGGGAAAAAACATCTGCGCCCAGCGAACTTTTTGGGATGTTTTCATGTGTATTTGAACTTTACAAACAAATTTTTTTAACATGAAACTCTCAATTTTAGCCGATTTATAAGCCGATTTATCGTACGTTGACTTCGACAAACCTTGACTCAGATCCATGAGACCACAAAACATATTGATGCCTTCTCATCCAACACCAAAAAGCCTCATAACGAACACGGTCCGTCTATTTATTTCGCAACCAGTATTTATCAACGGTCCTGAATTGGTTTATCTTCGACCGCACATACCTGATAGAACAATTTTATAATCTAAGCCTCGATGTCCACTCTCTGCAAATATTACGTTTTGCTTGCGCAATCTGCAGATTACAAAATAACTGTAAACGCATGAAAAACTGTGAAAAGATAAATAATTCTATAACAATGAAGTGGGTTCACAATTATATCTTCGGTGCTCGCAGTTGACAATTTTCTAGCACTACTGCTTGTATCCAATTCTTCATCGTCTGATCGAGTTGTGAATCGATTACCGTGAAATTTACGTTTACGCGGCTTCGAAGCACGTTCGGAGCTCGATTTTTAACCTTTTGGATAACTTGCCATGATATTCTTCCGACGTGTACTCGCCAAGAATGAGAACAAAACTAACCGTTGATGTTAGAAGCAGCAAAGTAGAAACACGTACGCAGACAGGTATTATACACCTTTATACTTCAATAAACCGTATAATGGCTCAACCCGACACTACTATAAATTCTAAATATTGTTTTGAAATACCGTTGAACCTTTTTAGGTATGAAATTCGGAGTAGAAAGATTGAACGGCGGTGCGCGCGCTCGAGTCTGACCGAGCGCTCGCACACCTGCTCGACGCCCCTCTGCTTTTGGCTCTGTATCTTTGGAAATATTTAGAATTGGACTTTGTAACTTTGTGTACATATTCTTGAATATCTTAGGTATCGAATTAAACAATAAAGAAAAAATCAATTTGTTGGACCTCCTAAAGCAGGATCCCCCTTAACTGGTGTAAATAGCATAAGTAATATATTTTAAATGAAACTTTGAGAAATTATGAAAGCATTTTATGACATAAATAAGTACTATTAAGCATGGCAGAACTTGAACACATTTGACAACACTTAGTAAAGGTCTGCTACTACGCTGACGTATGCTCGAAGACATAAGTATTTTACACAGACGGTACACGGAATACTGCAATGGAACGCAGACGAAATGAGGTTGTAGAGGCACCCTTATAGCTGTCATACATTTTCGTATTCTTAAACTCATATGCTTTCGGTGTGTGCATTAAGGTGGATCACTTTTTCCAAAACATTGACTTTTTGCAAACGCTCACGCGGTTTTGCGTAGATAATGTTCTCAAAAGTATAATAAAAATTTTCTGATTTGTAAATTAACATTTAGAGGTCGTAGGGTTTCGTTAAAGGTCCATTTTGACAATACTTGGATAATTGAATTTATTGTTTAAGCAACCGAAATTCACAAGTAATTGTTGTGCTAGAAATAATTACTTGCTGTGATAGTCTATGTGCAGTATTTTTCTGACCAAAAATTAAATTTAATCCTTTTTAACCCCTTCAAAAACAGATTTTACAGTTTTCTTATACGTTTAACCATCTAAATGTAAGTAAACGATTCTTATCTTAACCGGTTAGCTAAGTGATTCCTAACTGCACAACGAGTATGTATGATTTTTTTTCGGATTTTTGAAAAACGAATTTCCTTACTTTTGGGCATAATGAAATTTGACTGTTGCAATATTTTACATATATACATACATAGCATGCATACATACATACATACATAACATGCATACATACATACATACATACATAGCATGCATACATACATACATACATAACATGCATACATACATACATACATAGCATGCATACATACATACATAGCATGCATACATACATACATAGCATGCATACATACATACATAGCATGCATACATACATACATAGCATGCATACATACATACATAGCATGCATACATACATACATAGCATGCATACATACATACATAGCATGCATACATACACACATACATACATAGCATGCACACATACATACATACATAGCATGCATACATACATACATATATAGCATGCATACATACATACATACATAGCATGAATACATACATACATACATAGCATGCATACATACATACATACATACATAGATAGCATGCATACATACATACATAGATACATACATACATACATACATACATAGCATGCATACATACATACATAGATACATACATACATACATAACATGCATACATACATACATAGCATGCATACATACATACATACATAGCATGCATACATACATACATACATAGCATGCATACATACATACATAGCATTCATACATACATACATACATACATAGCATGCATACATACATACATACATAGCATGCATACATACATATATACATACATAGCATGCATACACATACATACATACATAGCATGCAAACATACATACATACATACATAGCATGCATACATACATACATACATACATACATAGCATGCGTACATACATACATACATACATAGCATGCATATATACATACATACATACATAGCATGCATACATACATACATACATAGCATGCATACATACATACATATGTAAATATATGCATGCATACATACATACATATGTAAATATATGCATGCATCCATACATACATATGTAAATATATGCATACATACATACATATGTAAATATATGCATGCATACATACATACATATGTAAATATATGCATGCATCCATACATACATATGTAAATATATGCATACATACATACATATGTAAATATATGCATGCATCCATACATACATATGTAAATATATGCATACATACATACATACATCTGTAAATACATGCATGCATACAAGTTAACAAACCAGTCAGACGCGTCAATGATGCAGAAAGACAACACCTTCAAGGACTCAACGAACAATAGGTACCTGAACATCAGCGACGTAGAACGCCACAATCACCTTGCGGTCATGGAGTACTGTGCTAAAGGTGTTTCTGTAGTTGCTAATAAGATTTCTCCCTTAGTGGCTGGCATTCAGGAGAACCTTGACACCCTAAAGGCGATTCCATTACTTATGTATGATGTCAAGGTGTTACAGGAGAATGTGTGCGCCACGATGGAAAAAATTGAATAGCCAAATCACCTTGCTGGAGGAGTTTAAGGAAAGCCAGGCCTTATTAGCAACTAAAAATGAACATCTTGAGGCTAAAGTTCTGCTGCTGGAAACGCACCTTAATTCGTCAACAGCCAAGAGTATAGTTAGCCATGATAGTATAATAGTTAATATTGATGCGGATCTGACTGAGAGATTCCGCTCCCTCGAAGCTAAAGTAGATGTAGCCAATAATTATAACATTAGTAGTAGTAGAGTCCTACTAAGCAAAACAAATCTCGATACTGGCATGGCTCTCAGTCCGATTGATAAATGTAGTAAATGTTCTGAATGACGAGGCGAGTAGAGTACAGCTACGAGCTTATAATCATGTAATCGGACATATGGTAAGCGGAGTGAATGTAAATAACGTGACCGGCGTTGGTACGGACCCAAGCCGACCGCCCTGGGAATATGCCGGTGGTCTCTTCTACGAGTGGTGAGGATACGGGCCAGGAGACTAATGAAATTATAGTTTCTAACATACATAACTGCAATAAAAAGATGCATGCAGATGTAGCGCATGCGCTTCTGGCCACGGTCCCCCTTACTTTAAAGAGGGACGAAATAGTCGGTACGCGCCAGCTCCGGCCGGCTTGGCAAATGCCTCTTTCGACGACGACTGATAAATCAGTGAGCGGACGATCATCATAGATTGTGCGCCTATCGAGCAGCAAAATAGTGTCGGACATTATGCGTGCGAAGAGGGCCCTAAGTTTACAGGAATGCGCACGTCGGATGTCCTCACCTCCATACTTGTAATCTTGTCCCCTCTAAAATTTTTATCAATGAATACTTACCCAAAGAAGTCTATCTAAAATATCAAAGTCTAAGAAAGAGTGCCACGTTAGTAGGTTTTAAATATATCTGGCATATAGGGGGTCGGTTTCTGGCCAGAGCCAGAACGGGGACAGAGCCCATGCTTTTACATCCGAAGAAGATCTAAGTCTACTAGCGAAAAACGTTTTTAGGGAGCAAAACAGTAATAAGAATCCGGTATCTTATGTTCCTTCCACGGTTAGGCAAGCGTGACTAGCCGAGGAGAAGTCTCCGAAGGCAGACAGTGGAGGACTTAGAGCAGGCTTCTTAAATGCAACATCACTTAAGAAACACTCCAGAAATTTTTTAATTTGTTCAATCTTATTAAAAGTCTGTATACTATAAACGATATTGATGTTTAATATGGAAAAGGAGAGAATGGTAGAAGAAAAAAAGTCAAAGGCATAACTACCGCTAAACGTGGCATCTGACATACACTATTAAAATTTTCTTAATTTTGTGATATATTGCAGAGTATAAAAAAATAATTAGAGATATTTTTACTTGCTCCTATGTTGATTTAAGAAAAGAAAAGCACCCTTACAGTTCACTCTCAGAAAACACTTTTTATTTAATTTCGTAAAATCCAAGTGCAATTTCTTATTAAACATGATTTATTTTTTAAACAAAACTTATGTTGACATTGCTCATATTCTGATTGGTCGCTTCATTTTTAGGAGTTTAAATAACATTGTATAGTTGTATTTTCAATTTCGTATTATTTCAACTGCACCATTATTTTTGTTCTTGACCCCTGGTCACTCTGTATATGGCATTTCGCCCGTCAATTGAAATAAAAATAAAAATAAAAATAAAATAAAATAATATTGTTAAGGGTCTTTCTACTATAAATAAATATATTGAATTTCAATAAATAAATTTAAAATTTAGCGCGTATGGCAGTTAAAAAAAGGAGAGTAAAATATTTCTCGACGTTTTCTTTGATTTAAATATATGCTATTTTATTGTGAAATAAAAATATATTTAACAAATGCATGTAATAAAATTTTTATTTAAATGTTACACCTTTTAAGTTTATTTAATATACAAGTAATGTATGAAAGCTAAGAATATTTTGGTGCGCAGTTTGTTCTTTTATTAGGTCACCGAATTATCAAACATTTATTTTTATCCAGCATTCGAATCAGCAGTGATAACAATACGCAATAGTTGTTTTTAAGCAGTTACATTTCGCATCTTTTTCAGTTCGCATGTGCCAGTGATCAGTGAAATAAAATTTTATTATAGTTTTATGAATTAAAAACGAAATAGTTATTTATTATTTATTAAGCATTACATATATGCAAAATACCCTAGTAGAAATCAAACATGTATATATAAATGTACAAGAGTGTACTTTTTATATTAGCATCAACTTTTCATAGAGAAAATATTTAGTATAATTTAGCGGTTTCATTTTGGATTTGCCATACTAGTTTATATTTATATACGTATATATACACTATTTTCTGCGTTTCGAGGTATATTTAAAATCACTACATAAATTCAGTCGGTTAACAAGGGAGTTTTCTTTGTTCTCGCTCATTAGCCAATCAGGGTGGGCCTTTAACAATCCCGCTCTTTAAACGCGCGTCGCGACGCTCCGAAAAGCGCGCTCGCTCGTCCAGTTTCTCCGCGGAACGTCTAGGAGAGATTCTCCCCCCCCCTCACCTCGCTGTAATTATATCCTGCAATAGAGAATTTTTATTTATTACTACTAATTACACGGCACGCAATTATTTATCGACCCCAATCCAAACATTGGTCCTTCGAGTTATTTTATTTGGAATCGGCGCAAAAACGTGAGTGTCTCAGCTCAACTTCTTTTTCGGAGTCACGCGCGCGAAAGCCGTCAGCCATATTTGGCACGCGACGCAACAGGTTCGTGTAGCTTGAAAAAGACTCGTAATCTTTTCAAGCGCTTGTGCGCGAAACGTTTAAAACAACAACGGTTCATTGTTGTTGCTCCGAAATTTCCTGGTGCTGAGTGGGGGAGCCATCGGAGCTCTCGTGCACAGCATCGAGGATGCGGCACACGCATAACCTCAAACATCAACAAGCATCGAGTTGGGTGGAGCAGCCGCAGCAACGACGGAGTTCAGAAAAAAGCAGACGAAAAGAATGGTCATCTGCATCAAACTAAGGTTGAGTCGTTCCATATATGCTTCTCTGCGTTAATTGCTTATAATCATACCGTCTATTATTGCTCTCTTTTCTCTATTGCTTTTTAGTATTAGTCGACGCTCGGTGCGAGACTAAAAGCTGCCTAGTAGCTGCATGTAAGGGCAAATGGCTGTGTGCTGTTCACCTTAGCATATGTTCGTGGTACTGCTGTTTTTTTTTTAATCTCAACCTGTTAAGGGAGGATAAAATCAGTTTTCGCACATCATACATGGCACTAGATAATAAGAGGCTAGCTGTTAGCATTAGTTCTTTGCATAAGCAAGGCTTTTACAGGCTAATTCAAGAAGCTTTATGCATTAATATTTTTTTTGCGTAGGTCTATGCTCACTTAAGGGACGCTAATAAGCTACTGGGCTGTTACTCAAATAGAATAATATCGTTCTAGGTAGACTGAGGTCAGAATCGATAGAATCACTTTTTAGTAGGTAGCATATAACCTACAAAGCTGTGACAGGTGGACCACAGGTTGCTTAGTATTTTCACACGAGTGGTCAGAGTTAGGTTAGTTGGTTGATTTCTCCTCAAGTCGCTGAGGCAAATCCCACTATCATGGCTACTATTGACAAGCAGTTGCAGTTCTTCCATGGGCTATCTATGATTTATGAGAACTTCAAGAAGCTAGGTACCGTTCGAATGACAGAAAGGAACTGTCAGGCTAGAATTGAATTGCTGCAGAGTCTTTGGGTTGAATTCGATGATAGCCATGAACTCCTATTAGATGACGAGGAAACCGAAGTAGATGATAATTATTTTACCACCAAGATATACGCTAAAGCAGAGGAAGCTTTCGCACTAAATTTAGGCTTATTAAGGGAGTGCGCTACAGTTAAGAGCAGCTGTTCCTCATCAGACTGTTGTTGCCCTGGCAACCGCTCCAAATCGAAATCCAGCTAAGCTGCCTCCTATTGAGTTACCTCATTTTTCTGGTGAAATACAAGAGTGGGTTAGATTCAGGGAGTCGTTCACGGAAATGATTGATAAGGATGCCACCATCCCTACTGTATATAAGATGCACTATCTGCGCTCTGCCCTAAAGGAACCACCGACCTTTCACACGTTAGACGCATTTTTAGAAACCGAAAGGTCAGCACTAGTCCAGTTGGAAAGCGCCAAGGAAACATATTCTTTTAGGGGAGCTACAAAGCCTCGCGATTTTCGTTCTGAATTTAAGGAAAAGAACTTTGCTTACAAAAATAGAAATGTTAAGTCGGTTCATGAAGTACAGGAGGAGAAAGGTAAAGGTTCGTCTTCTTCTTCTTTTTCTTCATTTTCTTCTTGTCCACTTTGTAAAGGTTGACACTCAATCTTAAGCTGTGAAATTTTCCAGTCCAAGAGTCCATTTGAAGAAAAGCAGGTAGTTATGAGAAAGCAGCTGTGTTTCAATTGTCTTCATAATCATACGGTGCAAGACTGCAAGAGCTCATTGCGATGCCAGCATTGCTCGTCTAAGCACCACTCAATGTTGCATTTTGGCAGTAATAGTGCGGCACCTAAAATTATTGAGGAGACTGCCCACAAGCCTAGCGCAGCTGGGACTTCAGGAAAAAAAGCTTCTGCTATGACAGCAGCGCTGGGGACAGTGTCAGTAAACAGCAGTGCTAATACTTCAAACAAGGATACGGTCCTGTTAGCAACTACATGGGTACAAGTATACGCTGATGATGAAAGGCAGAGATTGGTAAGAATAATGGTTGACCAGTGTGCGCAAGCATCATTTATTTCTGAAAAATTATGTCAGAGCTTAAGGTTCAAAAAGAAGCCTGTGAGAGTTATGGTCTCAGGTATAGGTAATAATGGGAATGTACTTTGTAAAAGTTTGGTAAACTTTACAATAAAACCCCATTTTGTATCTACATTTAGCTGTGGGGTCACAGCCTATGTTATCCCCAGAGTGACTGTGTATGATCCATTTTCAGGTCACTCGAACAGCTGGGATCATCTACAGGGACTCACGCTGGCAGATCATCGTTTTGAATACTCGGACCGTATAGACTTACTACTGGGTGGTCGAGTGCATGCTCAGATCATGGAAGAAGGACTACGCAAGGGCGAGGATGCTGACTCACCGATAGCAGTGAAAACCATGCTGGGATGGATAGTTTCAGGAGAACGCAGAAGAAATTCTATACTGAAGAACTATGCGAGGAGATGTACCGGAATTCCGTGAGAGATTCGTATACGCGAGCCGTGCGGATGATGTATAATCTTGAGAATAGGTTTGTTAAGAATGCCGAGCTCCGTAGGGCTTATGTAGAGTCATTGCGGGAATATAAGGCCGCGGGTCACATGAGGCACGTTACAGGCGAAAATTTCAATTTAGAAAAATGTTTCTTCCTGACGCATCATGACGTAGTTAAGGAAAGCAGCACGACAACCAGATTGAGGACGGTCTTCAATGCTTCCGCCAACACCAAGGATGGTGCTTGTTTAAATGAGTTTTTACTCGTAGGTCCAAATTTGCTACCGAATATGTTTGTTTTGCTTACCCGCTGGAGACGTTATCCGTTAGTTTTTGCAGCAGATATAGCTAAGATGTACTTGCAGATTCAGGTTCATGAGGCTGATCAGCACCTGCAAACCATAGTTTGGAGGGACGAAGTGACTGCAGAACTGGTTACGTATGTTTTAACTACGCTAAATTAGTAAACTCGTATTATCATCACTTATCTCTTCACGGTGGAAGTCAACTCACCCTGGCATAAATTACATGCCTGTTCTGGATAGTCAAGAGTCGATTTAAGGTGAAAACTGTCGTTAAAAGATGTATTTCCTGTAGAAGATACGATGCAGCTCAGTCGCAGCAACAAATGGGTGATTTGCCCGCCGAGCGTGTACAGCCTTCAAAGCCATTTGCTCGGTCGGGAGTTGACTACGCAGGGCCATATTGGCTGCGTACTTCGTGCCATAGGGGCTATAAGTCTTATAAGGGTTATCTAGTAGTATTTGTTTGTTTGTTCACTAAAGCTGTACATTTGGAAGCAGTGTCGAGCTATAACTCCGAATGTTTCATCGCAGCATTTCGTAGATTTGTCTCCCGTAGAGGTCCTTGTTTGTATCTGTTAAGCGTTTAGGGCACGAACTTTATCGGAGCGGATGCGGAGCTTCGCAGAATGTTTTCTGAGAGTTCTGACTTCAGTCGGTCGGTGAGTCCCGCGCTACAGGAGGAGCCACAACCTGGCACTTTAATCCTCCTGGAGCCCCTCATTTTGGCGGTATATGGGAAGCTGTGGTTAAATCCACGAAATACCATTTGAAAAGGGTAGTAGGTGAGACTATCCTTACGTTTGAGGAGTTCGCAACCTTGCTGTGCCAAGTAGAAGCATGTCTACACTCACGGCCTCTCACCCCTCTGACTGAAGATACGTCCGACCTATTTGTACTCACGCCTGCTCATTTCCTCGTGGGGGAGTCATCTTTTTTAAATGCAGAGCCAAGAATCACGGAGGAGAAGGTGCTACCTAAGCAGCGCTGGCGGCGTATGCAGCTACAGAAAAGGTCGAAGTCGAAAGACGTTCAATCATCGTTCCAGATTGGGGACATTTTGCTGATCTGCCACGAGACCACCTCTCCCGCGCGGTGGCCCTTGGCTCGGTTAGTAGAGACGTTTCTTGGCAAGGACGGTTTGGTGAGGGTGGCTTCACTACGTACTGCTACGACAACTCTTCGACGACCCATCAGCAAGCTGACCAAGATGTTGGACAACGATATACAAGACTAATTAAATTAATTTTAAAATATAATTAATTCACGTATTCAAATTTTTACGCAGAACGAGGGAGTTTTCTTTGTTCTCTCTCATTAGCGAATCAGGGTAGGCCTTTAACAATACCGCTCTTCAAACGCGCGTCGAGACGCTCCGAAAAGCGCGCTCGATCGTCGAGTTGCTCCGCGGATCGCCTAGAAGAAGGTTCTCCTCTCCTCCCCCCCCCCCCCCCACCTCGCTGTAATTATATCCTGCAATAAAGAATTCTTATTTATTGCTACTAATTACACGGCACGCAATTATTTATCGACCCCAATCCAAACAACTATCTTATAGAATTTCGTAAAAAATTTACACTTTTGTACATTTATTGACACTATTATACACACTGGGCTTGAACCAGAGATGGGTTGCTTTAAAATGACAAAGAAAACTGGAAGTGGCATTCGATTCCTTATTGCTTTCTGATGAAAAAACCGTTGGAATTGAAATCGTAGCTAATCCTGTTTCGAAAATATGCATACTTTTCACTTTTTACGTAGTTTATCTCTTCATAAGATATAGTATAGATATAATACGAGTATATAGATATTATTTCCACACCATCTATGAGATAAATATCACGGCGCGTTTTTTTTAAAGTGATCTCCCCTATAGGCCTAATCCACTGTACATACACGCATATAACAAAATTATCTCATTTAGTAATAAATTTTTACAAGTGCTGGGAAGAAAACGTAACCACTGCTTTAAATAAACGCTCTACGAAAGATGGATCATTAATAGCGTTTATTTTGAATCTTTCCCAATACATTGAGAATTCTCGGTGAACGGATTCCCCCGCTTGCTCAGACCATATGCCCAAGCCATCATTGCTTAAGTACAGAAGGCCATCCTTCAAATGATCTAAAAGAACATGGATTTTTAATGTCGTTGATACTCCCGTACTATCAAAAGCTGTGCGTAATTCTCTTAAATTTTTATCCAGTTCGCTCGTATCAGCCTTTTTTGTAGAAAAGCAAGTTTCTACAATCTTATTCATTGCCTTAAACGTGGCAATGAAAGGCTGCAATCGAAAAGGTCCAGCTTCTTTATAAATTTCAGGGTCGTTTAATCCATCAGCATTTTTTATGAGCATTCTGCATGCATTACCCTCGAAAATTTCACCATCGTAGTTTTTAGCAACTAGTTTTAATTTTTTCGGCCAAAGCAGAGCATTTTCACGACCTACAGCCGGAAGTACACCCTTCCAAAACAAGTGATTTACCAATCCTTGCAATAAATGCAATTCCGGAAGAGGGTACTTCTCAAGAACGTACATATTGGCGTCTTCTTCATCTCCTTCTGCTACCAAAAGAGGGTAATTAACCATACTGTGAAATTCCCTTGCTAGTTTTTTTTTGTCCGCTTTTGAATTTTAAATAGTCTTGTGTCAAATCATTGAATGTTTTTAAAATAATAACATCATCACTCGAATCACTGTTGAATTCTTCGCTATTTAATTGCTTCGAATTGTGTGGTTGTAGTTCACTTAAAGTAATGTAGCAATATGGACAAGGATACGTGGCTGATGCAGTTTGTTGTCCAATAGCAATTAATAAAAGCTTAAAATCTGCATGAATTTATAAGGTATCTGATTCACCTGCGTTAACTCAAATAAAATTTTTAAGTTTTCATACGTCTCTTTTATCTTCGGCACAATTGCCAGTAAAATTAATCGATACACGCTATTATAATTGTGTTTTTTTGCTACGCTTCCACCCTCAGAGTACGAAGCTCTTTTGTTGTTTTGATTTTGATTATCTTCATCTGTTATAACTGATAATGAAAGTTTAAAGAAACCTTTTCCGCCATCTACCATCAATTTTATTTTAATATCAGCATTAGTCAAATCAATATTGCGTTTGTCATAGAGCAATTCTAAAAGTTCTGTGGCATTAGCATAGACGATAGGTCTCTTTACAATTCCTTCTTTAGAGGTTTCAAATTCACGATAAAATTAGTCATTTTCTTCATATGATTTCTTGTCAGCCCTGAAGTCGATTGAAACATGTCTAAGCCCTCAGCTGTAAAAACTACATTTTTCTGAACTTTATTATTAATGGTGACTTTTAATTTACCGCCTGATGTGTTTAGTAAAATAGTATCGTTCAAATCATCATCACTTTTTCTTTTTTTCAAAATGGTTGAAGCAAGCTGGTTTTGTTGTTTCTCAGGTAATTTTTTAACCAATTCTAAAGCATTATCACGAGCATTGGAAGAAGAAAGGCCTCGACAAGTATGCCTGATTCCCTTACCTATTTTTTGTAAACAAAAATTGCAAATATCAATCGAACTTTTAGAAGGAGCCGTTCTTTTCTCACTGGGTGATTGTTGCACCTCTGCTTTGGCAATGTTAAGGCTATTATTTTGATCGATCATAGAGGAAAAGATACCTTTTTGGCCTTTGCCCTTAATAGCTTTTGTGTGACCCTTGAAACGTGCAGCTGAACATATGTAACAATTACATATCGTTTTATTCCTAGTTCCTTTACTTAAATGCATTTTTTCGTAACTAGGCATTTTTGGAAGAGGTCTTTTTGAATTACCGTTGTCTTGCTCACCAATTGTAAGCCTACAAGAAACGCAAATACTTGAAGGAAACATAGAATTGGCAGTATCAAATCCTTCATTGATATGCTTTTTTATCAAATTACAAAGTTTCTCAGTTATTGAAAACTCTGAACGTGGACGACCTTTAAAAACGATTTTTTTTCCACAAGTAGCACAAACCTTCACTCTATTCTCCTCATGATCACACGTGTGGTCCAAATGTGATAGATTATTCATTCTCAATGGTATACTTTTATTTGCAGCAATTAAAGTAAATATCAATGAATTCAAGAAGAATTTGAATAATTTGAATTTTTCAAAATATTCTTCTCATATTTGTAGCTACAACTGATGATTTTTAACTGTGGGGAGTCAGAAATTGGGCATACGCCATCTAGTGACCGTTAACGTAATTAAAGATTCAAAAAGGTTAATGAGCATAAGTTAATTATTATCAAATGTGGACATAGTATAATATATGTGATACGTATACACATGTACGTTGTGTGTGTGTGTGCGTGTGTGTGTGCGTGTGTGTGTATGATTTTGGGTATGCACGAGTGCGTATGCGTATGCAAGTGCGATAAAGTAATTTTCTTACAAAAATTCGAGATAAACTACGTAAAAAGTGAAAAGCATATTTTCGAAACAGGATCAGCTAGGATTTCAATTCGAACGGTTTTTTCATCATAAAGTAATAAGGAATCAAATGCCACTTCCACTTTTCTTTGTCATTTTAATGCAACCCATCTCTGGTTCAAGCCCAGTGTGTAGACACAGATTATGTGATAATGAGAGTTAAAAGCCTATTATTTTATTAGTTAATTATACCTAGTAATTTGATATTATTGAGTCATTATATATTTTTCGATGCTATTATTTATTATTTGTTGTATATTCATTATCAATGTTAGCTCATATACTTAATTTTATTGTTATATATACTTTTTTATTTTCACAAGGGTATTAAGGTCGATATATTAAATTTCTAAAAATAGTTGAATGCTCATAGATGTTGTAATTTTTTCATGCAACTAATAAAATTAAAGACAATATAAAAGAGGAACTAAGACATTTATTTTCATTTCGAACTGTACATCATCAACGTCACACTTTATATTTGCTTAACATTATATAGATCATCGATCATTACAATATGAATTTATCATCGAAATCACATTTAGTACGTCGTCGATAACTCTAGCATTTTATTTATCGGTTTTTGGTCCGATCAACCAATGCGCAATATCATCAGAAATTACTTGAATTACGTTTCTATAACTACTAGATTTTATATATAATTTTCATGAACATGCTACTTATCTTAATTTATTGGCAAATATCGATGTGGCAAAGATTTGGCCCCTTCTACCGCGGTTCCGACTCGTGGTCGACACTTCCCTTTGCCGACGTCCGCCGGAACTACACTCCCGCAGCTCCACTTTATATTTTAACTGTTCAGAGATTTTACGCAAATCACATTTGCGATCCGATTAATCAATCACTATCTTATTTGTGCACAATACTATATTATTATAAGTCGTGGAGGACCTTCAGACGGTCGGAGATTGTCCGGTCGGCGCGTCGGAGAGGAGAAACACGCTTAGACCACCGTATTTACGTGTCTTAATTTACTGTCCCATCTATTGACAGCTCGTCAAACCTCCTTGATGATTTATCCTTATGCTCGCGGGGGAGATATTTAAATCTTATTTACCCTTCGTATTTTCACCCGTTACAATGTTTGTACAATTCATTTAAATATTTTTCTTTTTTTTAATCAAATACTAATACATTAATTTATAAAAAAGTTTTAAATATCTCTAACAGAATTAGTTCATGTTATTACATATTGAAAAACTTTTTTTTCAGAATATTATACAGTCATCTCAATCATACTCATAATAGAATGCAAATTCTTCATTTATTTTAAATTTCAAATTTATTTGGATCGCCTGTGTATGTTTCAGATATTAGGAATGACTATCAATCCGATGAACGTTATAAATTAGCTTCTAGTAACATTTAAAGCTTTAAACTTACCAAAAACTCCAGAAACGCCTCAAGAGATTAGTTTAAAAAATAGTATTGAGAATATTCCATTGAATGTTATGAAGGAATTTCACGATGTAGAGATGGTTGAATATGAAATACTAGATTTTCAATAACCGTATAAAGATGTTGATATGAAAATTATAGAAGACGATAGCAAAATATTTACAATTGATGAAGATTTACAACAATGTACAGAAGATACAGAAGGATTACATCATGACTATAAAGCAAGAGCCGTGGAATTCTGGAGAAGTGGTTTGACAACAAATTTAGCATTAAAAATGGTACAAAATCGTTTTTGCAAGGTTCAGTCTATAACCCAATTAAAACGTTGGACAAAAACATTAAATAAAGGAGGAACGTATAAAGAGAAAATAGGAAGAATTTGTTCTTTTGTTTTAGAAAATTTTAAAACTGCTGTTGATGCTGGTTATCCGGTTCATGACAAGGATTTACAAAAATGGGCGTTACAGGCTCAAAAGGATATTGGAAACGAAGATTTTCGTTTTAAAGCATCTAATCATTGGTTATCTAACTTTAAAAAAGCTCACACAAAATTGTTAGTAGAAAAATTAACAAATTTGTAACCAAAAAAACACTTCAAGGAGTAGATTATTTAGAAAGAACAGCTGACGCTTTTGTTATTGAAATAAAAAAACTGATTCATGAAGAAGATATAGAAAATGTATTTAATTCAGATCAATCAGGCTTTGAATTAGAAATGTACTCAGGGCGTACATTAGCAGTTGAAGGACAGAATCAAGTTCAATCAATGTTTGGTGCAATCGGTGACTTCTATAACTCATAGTTATACAATTCAGCCACCAATATCAATCGATGGTAGAATTCTTTCACCTCTTCTTATAATTCTTAAAGAAAAAAGTGGTGAATTTGGACCCATTATAGAACGAGACTTATTTAGAACCCCATAATGTATAAGTTATGGCTTCTATATCTGGAAAATTAACCTCAGGTAATTGGAAAAAATCTATTTATTTGATGTTGTAAATGTGTAAATGAATTAATTCTATTTACTTGATGTTGTAAATGTGTAAATGAATGAATGTAAACGAGTAAATGATATTGTAAATGAGTAAATCTGTAAAATTGTAAATTAAATTATGGTATTTCAAATTTTATTCAATTTTAGATCATTTTAAAACGTGGATAAAAGAAGTATACGTTCCCAACGTTGTTTCATTAAGTGTTTTGTTAATAGACTCTTGGAGTGGGCATTGTCCTGCTGTTATGCAAGAATCGGAAGAAAGGAACTACGGGTAGAATATAACCTCTTGATATTTATGGCTTCAGAGTATGGAAGAGATATGTGAAACATTTCTCTGACTCTGTGATATTAATGAATGAGGATTTAAATCGACATTTAAGGAATCATATTATAAAGTTACAATCACTGGTACATAATCACCTATCATCACCGATGTATATCGATTTATTCAAATTCGCGTGGTATAAAAGTGGATACACTGATGTAGCACCTGCGAAATTTGAAGATCCAGTTAATTTTGCTTTTGGTACAAAATCTAATACACACTGCGAAGTAGAAGGATGCTCTAACATTGCAATAGTTAGATGTTCTTGGTGTAGAAAGCCTCTATGTTGGAAAAAATTTTTTTATGACTACCATTATTGTTCATTGTATAAACACTAATTAACATTAATTCAGAACATATAACTATTAATTAATGCACTAATTTATATTGAATAAAGATTATATCAAATTATTAGAAATATAGAAATTTTAAACATTATATTGATATGTAGAAAAATTGTAGAATAAAAAATCAACATCAATATACAACATACAATATATCGTTTGTATGATAATTTATATATATTAAAAAGAAAATCAAATTAATTTTTACATAAAATAAGGTATTTAACCTTTCGTATAAAAGCAGAAAAGCGTCCTTTACAAAGAAAAAAATTGGCTTTCGGTTAATTGGAAAATTTCAATTTGTTTTTGAGTTATTAAAAAAAAAGATTTTTCGGGAGTTAAGTATAAGGGTGATTTTCATCCCTAAAATGGTCGTATAAGTATGTATGTATATATTTGTTATGTTTTTTTCATGTTTTACAATATATTACAAAATTAAGTAAATTATTAAGGCCTATGTCAGGAAACTCGTGTTAGGGAGTTGTTACTAGGTTGAGGAAGTGGACAAAGGTGATAATGATAAAATACCTGTTTGGAGAATTAATAAACGTATATTCTCTTATAAGTCGTTAGCTAGCAGCGACGTGGGGGTGCGTGTTACTCGGGCGAGAGCCACGTGGAGACTACTGGAAGCGGAAATCTTCTCGGAGCGCGTCGCGGAAATGAGTGCACCGTGTGACTCGCGTAGTAAACTCCTTAGGTACAACAGATAACTATAAAAATTACCGACAGGGGTAGTTACCCCCTTAAATAATTTTTTTTTTAAAACTCCCGGAACCGGTCAACTTTTAATTTTAATATTGTTTATAATAGAACGATTTTTTATAAGATTCGGTTAATTAAGAAATTTCTGAAGGTAGAAAAAACGAAGAAAGTCATATATACCCTTATACAAAATAATGGATGCAACCCTTCAGAGTGTAAGCGATTACCACAGAAGCGCAGTTTGATAAGAAACAAATTCGCGTTGGTTTCATCGGAAAATTTCAATTCGTTTTTGAGATATTAAAAAAAAACTGTTTTTGGGGGTAAATTTTAGGGGTAGTTTTCACCCCATAAATCGCCGAATTAGCACGTAAAAAGAATACATGTCTAATACTTTTTTATGTACTACGATATATCACAATATCAAGAAAATCGGTGAGGTACACCACGGGTAGTTCCTTGTAAGTAATCCGAGTATTGGTCATGAATTAACCTTTTAAGTATTTTTGACGGTTCCGATAGTTTTGCGATCGAGCGAATGTCAGAGGGAGTAATCGGTGTTTTTATTTTGCATAATGGCATCAGAAGGGCTTTCTTCCAGGGGTCAGGTAGCGCGGCCTGGCTAATCGAATCATTAAAGAGTATTTTAAGAGGTTGGGCTATTACGGGTGCTAATCGCTTTAATAACTCGACCGTTAGACCGTTATAATCACTGGCCCGGGAGATCGCGCGGTGTAACGTAGAAAGGACGTCGCTAGTGGAAACGGTGCTTATGCTGAATCCTTCGCGAATTATGGGCGGACGCTGAGCTGAGATTAAATCATTAAGTACATTGAGGAAGATTGGTGAGGAGGTATATGAAATGGAGGCATAATGAACATTCGACGAGTCGGGAGAGAAGAATAGAAAGGGAGAAGGGAGGGAAGGTGCGGAGATACCCATATTACGCACTACCGCCCAGCTCCTCCCAAAGTCTGGAGCGATGTCTAGTTTCTTTGAATAGTGATAATTTTTAGCTGTATCAAGCATATTGCAAACACGGGGACGGAATGCACGTAAGTGGTTATAGTGTACTTGCAAGCCCGACTGATTTGTAGTCTTATAGGCTTTGTCACGAGTTTGCATGAGCGCGCGTATTTCTGGCGAGACCCAAGGTTTACGCTTAGACGAGATTTTGATCTATTTTAGTGGAGCAAGGATATCGAGAGAAGATATGATAGTTGTGTTCAGGTAGTCACAGTGCTCATTCAGGCCTACCTGAGTATCATAAGTGGTACGAGATCCAAGTGGAAAAAGTCAAAAGGGTTCAAAGTTCTTCAATTGTTGTTTCTTCATTAGTTACGAGCTTCTATTACTTTGGAAGCGGCCGGAGGCTTGTGGAACTTAAATTCAAGCTCAATACAATCGAGACCCGCAATAAAAGGTGCTTCCGATTTCTTATACTTGATTACTGCAGACTCAGAGTGAGTTATAAAAAGGTCAAGCAAAGTATCGGCCTAGACTGATCTAGAGACGTTACTAAATACAGGGATTGCGCTTCGATATAGGATCTTAAGAAATTTGAGCCTCCATCGTGCACTAACATATTAATGTTAAGATTACCTGTGACAATGACATTATTGTAAGTCGGAAAGTATTCTGAGAGTTTACTGAAAAAAAAGTGAGGATAGGCAGCATCGGGAGGGCGATAAATAACAGCTAATAGAAGTGAGTTGAGAGAATTTTTTATTTATAATAATATGAATTCAGATGTATTATCATACCCCACTACCCTTCTTTCTAATACGATCAACCCTGAAGAAATTGTAGCTTTCAATATTAACGACATCGTCATCTATTCCACGAGTCAGGAAGGTTTTGGTAATTGCAAGTGCATCAAAATTTGAATCGTAACAATGGCAGCAGATTAAGTTAATGTGTGATTCGAGCCTGTTAGCATTAATATGACATATAGATAAGGTGCCTGTGCTGCTTGATCTGCCACCCTCTACCCGACCCTGATGATGTCAATCTGAATTTGTAGTTGGCGCAGTGGGTGGGATAAGTAGAAGAAGGGAAAGGTCTGCTTCGGAATTTATTATTATAGGTGCGGTTCCGCGGGTTTTAACTATGTAAAGTACTAAATTTTCGAGGTATACCCTAAAGTAATAAATTATTTTTTGCCGTGTACGTTTTCCGCTAGAGGTCAAAAACAGGTTGCAACCACAGTTCCTTTAGAAAAATAGAAGCATTTCCGCCCACTCCGAAAATGTTTTGCTATTTTTTGTGCTCAGTACACCTCGTTTTGAGACAAAAAAGTCACGAGCTGAGGGGGAGAGTATCTGAACAGCTATGGTCCTGTATTTACGCGGGGCGACGTGTATCTCACTTGTAGGAGTAGCTGAGGGTGGCCCAGTTGATGTGCTCGCGCCAACAATCGGCGGAGTATTGTTTAGTTTTTTCATTTCACGTACATTTAAAACCGCGAGTTTTAAGTTTGGAGCTTCCAAAGCATCAAGAAGACAATTTACAATATCCGCAGGTGCAACAGCAGCGTATATCGTGAGTAGAGATGTACCAGTCCTCTTCGCAACAATATTCGTGGTAGATCTTACCGCAGTTTATGCATGTGCACACTTTGCGATTAATATGTTGATTGCAAGCTACGCAAACCGGCATGCTACGCACGCGGACTAATTTTCTTAAATTTTTCTAAAATATTTTTAATGCTTGGATCTGTAAGTCGAAGCACACAACACAAAACTATATAACAAACTATAAAATACAAATCGTAGAGCAATTCAAATATAATAACTCAATTAAAAACTCAATTAAAATAACATAGCATATTACTACCGAATATATGAGTCGCAAGTTTCCTTGGTCACGTAGTTTGACCTTTAATTAAGAGATGGCACTACTATCACAGTTCATGATATTGGGTAAGTAAGAGTTTGTTATTAACAACCTTCTGTACTTGCGCGCGGTACTTCGCTACTATTATCGCTTTTCACAACATTTTATGGCGCTTATTTAATTTATGGTAGACACGCAAATAATTTGTGTAGCTATAATATGGTAATACACTCTAATTATGTACCGTAGGTATTTAGCGAGTAAGTTTAGGCATTACGATCCGTAAGCCTTTAAGAGGAGGCCGTAGTGATCTGTTTTACCGACCGAGTAGTCCTTGAAGTACAAATCACCGTTCCGTACTTTTCTTTGCTTGTACTGAATGAAAACACTTGAAACTTTGGGGAAACACTCAAAATTTACTAAGGAATTGGGGACAACCGATAAAGTCTCGAAAAAGTGGAAAAACTTATAAAATATTAATAGAGATTTTCACCATATATTTATGAGTGGCGCTGTGATCGCTCAAGCAAACAATATATCTGAACATTATTTAAAAATGAGAATCAGAATTATTAAGACACCTAAATGACGCACTAACTCACAATAGTTTTTACAAAAAGTTCGGAACGGATTCTGAGGTGAGACTGCGGCATGTGGACGCCATTTTGCCACTGACGCTTGATTTTTGCAATCTTTAAGAGGTGGCGCCACGCGTTCATTTGATCAAGTTAAGCTCCCGAAAAAATTCGGCACAGCTAATCAAGATAACCTCGCAGCACTTTTCGCTGCGTCCTCTGCTGCATGAGCCATTGTCAGAGCAAATTGCAAGCTAAAGGGGGTGTCAAAGTCAATTTTTAACCTATCTAGCTTACGTACCCGAGAATTCTAAAATGTTGGCTATAATTAAAAGAATAAACTGAATTATGAACAACTAAGAGAGCATTGCTCTTCGTTTTGTAATTACGAGGGTAGTTCAATAAGTCTTTAGAATGACCAACAGATGGCGCGCGAATCGCTCCAAATCATCTGTTTTCAGTCAGCACCACTCCCGACTAGATATATGGTGCAGTCACAGTCCACATCTTCTAAGTTTACGTGTTTTTATAACCAATTGAAAAAAAAAAAAAAATTGCTTGTTAAGAAAAATGGAAAAAAACTAGTTCAGAGCGGTAATTAAACATTTTCATTTAAAGGGTTTAACTCCATATGAGATAAAAAATGAATTGGACTCAGTTCATGGCATATCTGCCCCTGCCTTAGCAACGGTTTATAACTGGGTAAATGAATTTAAGCGTGGTCGTACATCAATAAGTGACGAACCACGTTCAGGAAGGCCCGTAGAAGCAACTACTCCCGAAATCATCAATAAAATCCACGATATGGTGTTGAAGGATAGAAGATTAAAAGTGCGTGAGTTAGCTGAGGCCACAAGGATATCTATAGGTGCAGTTGTTTCAATTCTACATGAAAAATTAGGCAGGAAAAAGCTATCGGCAAGATGGGTGCCGCGTTTGCTCTCAGCTGAGAATAAACGCAATAGACTGGTCGCCTCTGAGGCTCTTTTGACGCGCATAAGTCGGAATCCTGAGGAATTTTTTCGTCGATTTGTGACTGTGGATGAAACATGGATACACCACTACACTCCTGAGACAAAGGAACAATCCAAACAGTGGATTTCCACAGGCGAACCAGCTCCAAAGAAGGCAAAGACCGTAAAGTCAGCTGGTAAGGTTATGGCTACAGTTTTTTGGGATGCACGTGGAATTATACTTATTGACTACTTGGAAAAGGGTAAAACAATTACTGGTGAGTATTATGCATCATTATTAGAGCAGCTGAAAGAAGAAATTAAAAAAAAACGACCACATTTGGCGAGAAAAAAAATTCTCTTTCATCACGACAACGCCCGAGTTCACACATGCTTCGTTTCAATGGCTAAAATTGAAGAACTAAAATTCGAATTGGTCGAACACCCACCGTATTCACCAGATTTAGCCCCCCAGTGACTTTTTCTTATTTCCAAACTTGAAAAAATGGCTCGGTGGACAGAGATTTACGGACAACGAAGACGTCATTGCCTCTGTAAGTGCTTATTTTGAGGAACTTCCGAAAACGCACTTTTCTGAAGGATTAAAAAACCTTAAAAAGCGATTGACCAAGTGTATAGAGCTCCAAGGAGATTATGTTGAAAAATAAAAAAAAATTTACCCAAAAAAAATTGTTTTTATACTTTATTCTAAAGACTTATTGAACTACCCTCGTATCAACTACTGTGCAAAGTTTCAAGTAAAAATTTTGCTGCTTACATCAATGGCATTGGAACGAAATTTCGTGATAATACAGAAATCTGCGAAAAGTGATCCGAAATTTCGCTCCAATGCCATTTATATGTGCAATGATATTATTACCTGAAATTTAACAGAGTGGTAGAATGATAAAAAAGAAAGGGCAATACTGTCTTGGTTCTTCATAATTCGGTTTATTTATTAATTGTAATGAATTGTTCATACCTCGGACTGAGATTTGAGGTTAGGAATTTCGTCGGGAAATTTGAATGGTTTGACACCCTCCTAAGCCCTGCATATTAATATCTGCTATTCACTGCCATGTAAGACAAGATTATAAATACTAGACCACAGGAAATAGATGCCTACTATGAGACATTAGTCTTGATTTTTCTAGCTATAATTAGTGGAGCGAACTGCATAAGAAACTAGAAGGCTAATCTTGCTGCAATATTTTTCTTTAAATATCAATGATTGCTAAAATCGTTACTGTCGACTATGAATACGGAGCTATAAAAAAGTGCCAGTAAAATTATTATTATTTTTTTAAATTACTTCACAATGATTTACGTATCTGATAATGATAAGACGGCAATTATATATAATTACTCATAATAAAATCACTTATTTTTATTAATGATTAATAAAAAATGTGATATCACTTATGAGCTCGGCAGGAAGAGTACAAAATATAACCGATGGGATTATTATTATTGAAAGTTACATCACACTAATTTACGAATCTGGTAATTAAAAGACGCTAGTTATAAATAGTTATTCATAATAAAATCACTTTTATATAATCACTTTTATTATGAATAACTATTTACAACTACCATCTTTTAATTATCAGATTCGTAAATTAGTGTCATGTAACTTTCAACAATAATAATAATCCCATCGGTTATATTTTGTACTCTTCCTGCCGAGCTCATAGGTAACATCACATTTTTTATTAAACACTAACAAAAATAAGAGATTTTATTATGAATATATATATATATATATATATATATATATATATATATATATATATATATATATATATATATATATATATATATATATATATATATAGAACGAAATTTGAAAGGTTCAAGTCTGGACTAATATAAATTTCGTTCCAATGCTATTCGTAGAAGTTTTGAAGTTTTTGTTTGAAGCATCGTACAGTGGTAGATAATTGTATTACGGAGGGCAATGACCTCTTCGTTTTGGATAATAAGGTACATATATCGAGTTATATCAAATTATTCATTGTTCGTTCAGTAACATTTAAGGCGGGAAATTTGAATTCCTAAATTGACTTTAACACCCCCTTGAATAGGTATATATTTTAAACAGAGCTTTTATCACATATCTAAATCTAAAATTTCGTCTTTGAGATAACTAATATCGTAAGTTGGTTCTTATAAGAAAAAAGACAACGAAGATGTACGCTTATGTGTACGTTAAAAGTACAAACAAATATCACGCATTAAAAGCTTCAGCAATTGATAATTTTTAGTGTGAGCAGCAAGGTCACCAGAATAGAACCGTTGCATCAAAACCGTTCAAATGTATATGTGATGACAGGAAAACAAAGAAAACATGCTAAACTCTGATTGTAGCAGGTAAAGTATATATTTTATATATTAATACACTAAATGTTGATTTCGGTAAATATCCCCGCTTCGTTTCAGAATAAAGAAAATTTTGAGTGCAAAATTACCTATCATTGCCAAACATAACCTCCTCTTTTTGTATTTGAAATTGTTCCTGAAATCGAAATAACGATGAATATAGTTAGCTATCTATCAAAATATTTATTATTTTTAGAAGATGTGAGGCCAACGTTTACTTTAATATTACACAAATTATTATTTATTTATTATTTAAATAAATAAATAAATAAATATGTACGGAATTATTCTATTGGTTAGGGACAGATATATCTGATACAAAAAATGTAATCAAACCTTTTTAAATGTATTAGATACAGTACAGTACAGATTAGTACAGTATTACTTACATACTTTGAATTATATTACAGAGATTTGCTATATATAATAACTTATTAAACATAAAAACTAATTAAAAATAAATTAATTAAATTTTACAACTGCATACATTAAGTTTTTCTACAGAAAAATTACTTAAGTATTTTATATATATGCAATTTTAACACTGAAAACAATAATTTCTAATTAGGTTTTATGCTTAGACGTTATTATCGAACAGCATATATCAGTATAACTAACTTGTCATACATTGATAAATGTTGAATTTGTTTCGTTTTATATTTCAGATAAGAAAGCTAATATTGAAGAAATGTTAAAGGAGCAGAGGCCTCAGGTACCACGACTGAGTAAATCTGACCTTGAAATAGTAGAAACATCTTTATTGAAAAAAGAAAAAAGTGCAGCAATTAAGTTAAGAAAGGTAAATAACTGTTACTTTACTATATATATATATATATATATATATATATATATATATATATATATATATATATATATATATATATATGCACATTAAATATATAGCACATTTGTATTAGTTTTGTATTCAAGAAGGTCAGGATATGTATAGTATACATGCATGTAGTGGCCTGTCGCTATCAAACAATTAAGATGATTCTGAAATTATTAGACACAATATTTATGATTAAATTATGTCTAACCTATTTTACTTTGAAGTACATTATATGTACAATATGATCTTATGTTTTCAGTATTTATTTAACTTCTCTGTCTGCACGAGTGTTACTAATCTTGTCGCCAACTTTTGTAATTTTCGCGTTCTCGCTCAAGTTATCGTTCCGTAATGAGTACGATAGCTTAGTAGAACCATAAATATATATATATATATATATATATATATATATATATATATATATATATATATATATATATATATATATATATATATATTATTTGCAGTTTTGCTAGTTAGTAATTGTTGATTTTTACCCCCAGATTGCATTGATTCTTCTGAATTTGAAAGAGTTAACTTTGCATGATTTTTTATGTATTTGTAGCCGTAGAATCACGTAGTATTATTAGATTATATAATATGAAAAGATTGAAAATGCCTTTTATTTTAATAATACTTTAAAAGGGTGTTACGGAACAGACCTGATACGGAACTGCAATTTTACTTTGAAACTGCTCTCATAATTCTTAGACTTAACATGCTGACTATTTTGCAAATAAGTTATATGTACTATTAAGTAACGAAAAATACTTTTTACTTGTACTAAAAGATCTAATAAACAGTATCTAGATAAGTGTTACGGAACTGACCTCTACAGCTTTTTACTGAAATCTGAAATTAGAAAACTGTTTATACTCGCAAAATTATTAATTCCCACTGATATAATTTCACTGCAAATCTCTTGTGATTCTATTTGGCATATCAGTACAAACAGTAAAACCTTAATATCTAGAAAACGCAAAAAATGGACTTTAGTTGTTTTTCCGATTCGTCACAGATATTATTAACTCTATAGTTTCTTATGTACACATAGGGATTATTTTTACCTACCTTACGTCTGCGTAGAGTGCCGTTTAATCGAATTTTAAGTTTAGGACACTGGATTTGTTTTAAAAAAAAGCACTAATGTACGTAACCAGCTTTTAAAAATTATAGTGTCGGAATGACCAATTTTTCATTCGATTTGCAAGCGGATGGGACAGGGCCTTTTTCATACGAAATTTCACTAAATAACCACGTCAATTGTATCATACGATTTAAGTATAAATTATTCTAGATTATAAAAGTGATACACGTAGTTGTAGGGGGGAGGAGGGGATCGTGTACTTTCTTGTGGCAGGGGCTCGGCAGGAAGAGTACGAAATATGTGTGTCTATAGTATTATACGGTGTAATGACACATTACTCGTTTGCTGGCACGTAAAAAATACCGAGATTTCTTAAAAATGTGCAGTGTCAATACAATAAAAAATATTGGAAACATTAAAAGCAGTTGTAGAGGCGGAACCGTGAGCTGTTTTGGGTTAGAGGCTCGGCAGGAAGAGTACGAAAACAGTGCATTCATCGAATTATACGATGTAACTTAAAATTACTAGGCTCTTCCGAAATGAAATAAGAAGGCATATTCCAAAATACGCAGTTGTATACAAGAAATTATTTTGAAAGCTATAAAACGGGTTGTACAGGGGGATCGCGAAGTTCTCTGGGTCGGAGGCTCCGCGGGAAGAGTAAGCAGAGCGTGCGTTAATTGTATCATACAATTTAAGGGTAAATTATTCGCTTCCAGTCACCAATAGATATCGAGTTCACTTAAAAATATGAAGGTCCGTGCAATAAAACCTTATGAAAGCATTAAAATGGGTGTAGAGGGGGAAGCGAACTTTTTTGGATAGAGGCTTGGCAGGATTAGTATGAAATAGGTGCGTTTATTACATCATACGATGTAACTATACATTACTTTTTTGCATGCACGAAAAAATTCCGAGATTATTTCAAAATACGCAGTGTCTCTACAAAAATTGTTTTGATAACGTTTAAATTAGCTGTAGTAGACGAATCGTGTACTTTCTTGTGTTACGGGCTCGGCAGGAAGAGTACGAAATATGTATGTCTGTAGTATTATACGGTGTAATTACACATTACTCGTTTGGTGGCACGTAAAAAATGCCGAGATTCCTTAAAAATGTGCAGTGTCAATACAATAAAAAATATTGGAAACATTAAAAGCAGTTGTAGAGGCGGAACCATGAGCTGTTTTGGGTTAGAGGCTCGGCAGGAAGAGTACGAAAACAGTGCATTCATCGAATTATACGATGTAACTTAAAATTACTAGGCTCTTCCGAAATGAAATAAGAAGGCATATTCCAAAATACGCAGTTGCATACAAGAAATTATTTTGAAAACGTTAAAACGGGTTGTACAGGGGGATCGCGAAGTTCTCTGGGTCGGAGGCTCCGCGGGAAGAGTAAGCAGAACATGCGTTAATTCTATCATACGATTTAAGGGTAAATTATTCGCTTCCAGTCACCAATAGATATCGAGTTCACTTAAAAATATGAAGTTCTGTGCAATAAAACCTAATGAAAGCATTAAAATGGGTGTAGAGGGGGAAGCGAACTTTTTTGGATAGAGGCTTGGCAGGATTAGTATGAAATAGGTGCGTTTATTACATCATACGATGTAACTATACATTACGTTTTTGCATGCACGACAAAATTCCGAGATTATTTCAAAATACGCAGTGTCTCTACAAAAATTGTTTTGATAACGTTTAAATTAGCTGTAGTAGACGAATCGTGTACTTTCTTGTGTTACGGGCTCGGCAGGAAGAGTACGAAATATGTATGTCTGTAGTATTATACGGTGTAATTGCACATTACTCGTTTGGTGGCACGTAAAAAATGCCGAGATTCCTTAAAAATGTGCAGTGTCAATACAATAAAAAATATTGGAAACATTAAAAGCAGTTGTAGAGGCGGAACCATCAGCTGTTTTGGGTTAGAGGCTCGGCAGGAAGAGTACGAAAACAGTGCATTCATCGAATTATACGATGTAACTTAAAATTACTAGGCTCTTCCGAAATGAAATAAGAAGGCATATTCCAAAATACGCAGTTGCATACAAGAAATTATTTTGAAAACGATAAAACGGGTTGTACAGGGGGATCGCGAAGTTCTCTGGGTCGGAGGCTCCGCGGGAAGAGTAAGCAGAACGTGCGTTAATTCTATCATACGATTTAAGGGTAAATTATTCGCTTCCAGTCACCAATAGATATCGAGTTCACTTAAAAATATGAAGGTCTGTGCAATAAAACCTATGAAAGCATTAAAATGGGTGTAGAGGGGGATAACGAACTTTTTTGGATAGAGGCTTGGCAGGATTAGTATGAAATAGGTGCGTTTATTACATCATACGATGTAACTATACATTACTTTTTTTGCTTGCATGAAAAAATTCCGAGATTATTTCAAAATACGCAGTGTCTCTACAAAAATTGTTTTGATAACGTTTAAATTAGCTGTAGTAGACGAATCGTGTACTTTCTTGTGTTACGGGCTCGGCAGGAAGAGTACGAAATATGTATGTCTGTAGTATTATACGGTGTAATTACACATTACTCGTTTGGTGGCACGTAAAAAATGCCGAGATTCCTTAAAAATGTGCAGTGTCAATACAATAAAAAATATTGGAAACATTAAAAGCAGTTGTAGAGGCGGAACCGTGAGCTGTTTTGGGTTAGAGGCTCGGCAGGAAGAGTACGAAAACAGTGCATTCATCGAATTATACGATGTAACTTAAAATTACTAGGCTCTTCCGAAATGAAATAAGAAGGCATATTCCAAAATACGCAGTTGCATACAAGAAATTATTTTGAAAACGTTAAAACGGGTTGTACAGGGGGATCGCGAAGTTCTCTGGGTCGGAGGCTCCGCGGGAAGAGTAAGCAGAACGTGCGTTAATTCTATCATACGATTTAAGGGTAAATTATTCGCTTCCAGTCACCAATAGATATCGAGTTCACTTAAAAATATGAAGGTCTGTGCAATAAAACCTATGAAAGCATTAAAATGGGTGTAGAGGGGGATAACGAACTTTTTTGGATAGAGGCTTGGCAGGATTAGTATGAAATAGGTGCGTTTATTACATCATACGATGTAACTATACATTATTTTTTTTGCTTGCATGAAAAAATTCCGAGATTATTTCAAAATACGCAGTGTCTCTACAAAAATTGTTTTGATAACGTTTAAATTAGCTGTAGTAGACGAATCGTGTACTTTCTTGTGTTACGGGCTCGGCAGGAAGAGTACGAAATATGTATGTCTGTAGTATTATACGGTGTAATTACACATTACTCGTTTGGTGGCACGTAAAAAATGCCGAGATTCCTTAAAAATGTGCAGTGTCAATACAATAAAAAATATTGGAAACATTAAAAGCAGTTGTAGAGGCGGAACCATGAGCTGTTTTGGGTTAGAGGCTCGGCAGGAAGAGTACGAAAACAGTGCATTCATCGAATTATACGATGTAACTTAAAATTACTAGGCTCTTCCGAAATGAAATAAGAAGGCATATTCCAAAATACGCAGTTGCATACAAGAAATTATTTTGAAAACGTTAAAACGGGTTGTACAGGGGGATCGCGAAGTTCTCTGGGTCGGAGGCTCCGCGGGAAGAGTAAGCAGAACATGCGTTAATTCTATCATACGATTTAAGGGTAAATTATTCGCTTCCAGTCACCAATAGATATCGAGTTCACTTAAAAATATGAAGGTCTGTGCAATAAAACCTTATGAAAGCATTAAAATGGGTGTAGAGGGGGAAGCGAACTTTTTTTGGATAGAGGCTTGGCAGGATTAGTATGAAATAGGTGCGTTTATTACATCATACGATGTAACTATACATTACTTTTTTGCATGCACGACAAAATTCCGAGATTATTTCAAAATACGCAGTGTCTCTACAAAAATTGTTTTGATAACGTTTAAATTAGCTGTAGTAGACGAATCGTGTACTTTCTTGTGTTACGGGCTCGGCAGGAAGAGTACGAAATATGTATGTCTGTAGTATTATACGGTGTAATTACACATTACTCGTTTGGTTGCACGTAAAAAATGCCGAGATTCCTTAAAAATGTGCAGTGTCAATACAATAAAAAATATTGGAAACATTAAAAGCAGTTGTAGAGGCGGAACCATGAGCTGTTTTGGGTTAGAGGCTCGGCAGGAAGAGTACGAAAACAGTGCATTCATCGAATTATACGATGTAACTTAAAATTACTAGGCTCTTCCGAAATGAAATAAGAAGGCATATTCCAAAATACGCAGTTGCATACAAGAAATTATTTTGAAAACGTTAAAACGGGTTGTACAGGGGGATCGCGAAGTTCTCTGGGTCGGAGGCTCCGCGGGAAGAGTAAGCAGAACGTGCGTTAATTGTATCATACAATTTAAGGGTAAATTATTCGCTTCCAGTCACCAATAGATATCGAGTTCACTTAAAAATATGGAGGTCCGTGCAATAAAACCTTATGAAAGCATTAAAATGGGTGTAGAGGGGGAAGCGAACTTTTTTGGATAGAGGCTTGGCAGGATTAGTATGAAATAGGTGCGTTTATTACATCATACGATGTAACTATACATTACTTTTTTGCATGCACGAAAAAATTCCGAGATTATTTCAAAATACGCAGTGTCTCTACAAAAATTTTTTTGATAACGTTTAAATTAGCTGTAGTAGACGAATCGTGTACTTTCTTGTGTTACGGGCTCGGCAGGAAGAGTACGAAATATGTATGTCTGTAGTATTATACGGTGTAATTACACATTACTCGTTTGGTGGCACGTAAAAAATGCCGAGATTCCTTAAAAATGTGCAGTGTCAATACAATAAAAAATATTGGAAACATTAAAAGCAGTTGTAGAGGCGGAACCGTGAGCTGTTTTGGGTTAGAGGCTCGGCAGGAAGAGTACGAAAACAGTGCATTCATCGAATTATACGATGTAACTTAAAATTACTAGGCTCTTCCGAAATGAAATAAGAAGGCATATTCCAAAATACGCAGTTGCATACAAGAAATTATTTTGAAAGCTATAAAACGGGTTGTAGAGGGGGATCGCGAAGTTCTCTGGGTCGGAGGCTCCGCGGGAAGAGTAAGCAGAACGTGCGTTAATTGTATCATACAATTTAAGGGTAAATTATTCGCTTCCAGTCACCAATAGATATCGAGTTCACTTAAAAATATGAAGGTCCGTGCAATAAAACCTTATGAAAGCATTAAAATGGGTGTAGAGGGGGAAGCGAACTTTTTTGGATAGAGGCTTGGCAGGATTAGTATGAAATAGGTGCGTTTATTACATCATACGATGTAACTATACATTACTTTTTTGCATGCACGAAAAAATTCCGAGATTATTTCAAAATACGCAGTGTCTCTACAAAAATTGTTTTGATAACGTTTAAATTAGCTGTAGTAGACGAATCGTGTACTTTCTTGTGTTACGGGCTCGGCAGGAAGAATACGAAATATGTATGTCTGTAGTATTATACGGTGTAATTACACATTACTCGTTTGGTGGCACGTAACAAATTTCGAGATTATTTCAAAATACGTAGAGTCTCTACAAAAATGGTTTTGATAACATTTAAATTAGCTGTAGTCGATGAATCGTGTACTTTCTTGAGGCTTGAGGCTCGGCAGGAAGAATCCGAGATAGGTGCGTTATTTATATCAAACTTTTAATTAAAAATTACTAGGCTCCTGCGACAAAATATAACGAACGATATTCAAAAACATTTAGTGTCTATTCAATAAATTATTTTGTGCATTCAAAGTATTTGTGAACGCAATAAAAGTAGTTGTAGAGGAATACACAAATAGAGCATATGTCGGTTGTTGAATATATTATACAATAATTGTCCAATGTAAAATTATAAAACCCATGATTTCATAATAGTTTTGTGTAATAATAATAATTATTCATTATAGATGCTTGGAAAAGGATTTGCTTCGTGTTCGGAAGATAGCTGTGTCTACGGATGAGACATCCAACTGTGGTTCTATGAAACAGGACGTTTCAGGTGACTCGATCCCGTTGAGTAATATTGCTTTTAATAACTCAGTTAGCGTACTTAAATGTACTAAATGCGTTACCTCCAGTATCTCTGATTATTTTAATGTATATAGAAACGATAATAGTAATATTAGTGATAATATTTCTAAATTCGAAATTGTAAATAATAATGCAACTTTATATAAGAATGGCATAGATACTTTTGAAAGTATAGACACGAAAGAATCATGCACTATCGCAAAGGAAATAAATGATTTTGTAATAGGTATTCCTCAACACTGCGATGTAAACAATGTCAATACTATTAACAACAGTAACATGAGCTCTGTACACGTAACTATTAATGAACGTGAAGTTTCAAATAATGATTCCAATGCAACGTTATATAAGAATAGTATAGATACTATTGAAAGTATAGACGCGAAAGAATCATGCACTATCGCAAAGGAAATAAATGATTGTGTTACAGGTATTCCTCAACATTGTGATGTAAACAATGGCAATACTATTAACAATTGTAACATGAGCTCTGTACGCGTAACTATTAATGAACGTGAAGTTTTAAATAATGATTCCAAATGTTGTTTTGAAAAACAAAATGCCCAAAAACATACTTTTGAACAAACATCAAGCGTTGAGTTTGATAATATAAATAAAAATACAGGTAAGGATAGTAACTGTAAAGGTGTTTCTGAACATATCGATAAGGAAGAGGTATTCACTGTTACGAATAAAATAAATGACTGCGATAAAATTGTGTCGGAACATTGTTATCAGAATAATGGTAATCAAACAAGTTGATATGTTTAGTAATAATGAAAAAGGGGAATCAAAAATTGAGTCACAGCTGGTTATAGATGAAGTAACCGTAAAAGAAGATGAAGAGACAGACAATGAATCTTTTCGTGCTATAGTTGATTTTGATTACATTACCAAAGAAATCCATAGGACTTTTGACAATCATGCGCAAGGGATAGAATGTTTATTTAGAGATTGGATTTTGGTAAAGAAGAGGTGAATTGGCTTACTAATACAATTTTTTTACAAATGTAATATGTGTAATTATAAAACTTCTATATGGTCTGAGCCAGTAAATGACCCAGTACACAAAAATATTAATAAAGCTATTGTGACAGCAACTATAGTAACTGGAATTGGTTATACACAAATGATGGAATTATTAACGGGCATTAACATTCATTGTATGACTGATAAAACTTATATTAAAAATCAGCAGGAGGTATACGACGATTTTCTACAAACAGCTTTGGTTCATATGAAGCAGGCGGCTGAAGAAGAAAAAAAACTAGCTATTGAAAGAGGCGACGTTACTAAAGATGGTATACCTTTTACAAAAGTAGTATCAGATGCGAGTTGGATAAAAAGAACATATGGAACAAACTATAACTCACTTTCTGGTATGGGTGCTATAGTCGGATATTATACAGGCAAAGTGTGGTTTGTCGGCATTCGCAATAAATATTGCACAGTATGTGGAAGAGCTGCATCTAATAATGTAGAACCGAAGAAGCATAGGTGTTTCAAAAATTGGGATATGAATGCTCCTTCAACAGCTATGGAAACTGATGCAATTCTCGAAGGTTTTAAGTGCAGTATGGAAATGCATGGACTAATTTATAAAACACTGATCGCAGATGGCGATATCTCTGTTTTTAAAACCATTTCGGATAACAATGTTTACGCCGATCAAGGAGTTGTTGTCGACAAAATTTTTTGTACAAACCACTTATTGCGCAATTTGTGCAAAAAGCTTCGTGGGGTTGCTCATACCACACAGCGGAAGGGTGAAAGAGTTGTTGGCTTCGTAAATATGCGAAATGAAGTGCAAACACATATTAAACCAATTCGAGACTGTGTGAAAGAAGCTGTAGCTCGTCGTATTGCCGAACCACTTTCGTGGGATGAAAAAGTAAGAGCGTTAACAAATGATATTTTAAATATTCCAAGTCATGTTTTTGGCGAGCATAAACGATGCCAACAATATGGCATGACATGTGAAATAGGAGAAACGATTAGCAAAAAAGAACAAAATAATGTACCGTTTCTAAAAGTGCATGGTCTCTACGATATGGTACAATATGCTATAAGATATTTAAGTTTATATAGCGATAGTTTATTACACAGGGTTACAAATAATGCAGCTGAATCATTCAATGCTATAATATGTGCTCAAGCATGTTCTAAGCATTTAAATATTAGTATGAGAAGTTCATACCACACAAGAATCATGGCAGGCGTTGTACAAAGCAACACTCAACATGCTCTAACAGAAGTTTATAAAGCTACTGGTACAAAAGTTCCTACGCTCATTACCCGAGTTGAAAAAAAAGACAATCAAAAGTATTAAGAACGAAAGTATCAAGACATACAAATGGCAGAAAAAGAAAGCGACAACCGATTAGATCTACAGATAAGTTCTATGGTCCAAATTGTGAAAAATCTGACAAATCGGAGAAAGTTCTGGACGATGAGCGAGGGAGATTACTTACTGAGTTATATACAGAGCAAATGAATCGTAAAGATGTTGAACGTGAAACGGTTAATCAAAGCAATTGTGAAAAATGGAAAAGTCTCCGAAAGAAAATGTTAACAGGTTCAAATTTTGGAAAAGCGTGCCACTGGAAATGGAGTACGAATTGTGCACGCGTTGTGGAACCAATAAAGCAACTTGATGAAGCAAATGCCATGAATTATGGTGTTCTGCACGAGAAAGTTGCAAAAGAGAAACTAGCAAAGTTACTGAGTATCAACATTGATAGCTGTGGATTGTTTATAGACTCTACGTATCCGTATTTAGGCGCATCGCCAGATGGTACGATTGATGATGATGGTTTGGTAGAAATTAAATGCCCTTACAATGCTGCTAATCTGACGGCACTAGATGTTATTAAAAGCATTCAAAGTGTAAGAAAAGCGTTTGCCAAGAGTAACTTAAAAAAATTAAATAAGACCCATGACCATTATTACCAAATACAAGGTCAAATTACACATTACCAATAGGCAGTATTGCTTGTACGTTATTTATACCCCACAAAGTATAGAACACATCAGAGTGGATAAAGATGATAAATTTTGGACTTGTAAAATGGAGCAACAGCTAGTTCAATTTTACATGGACTGTATGCTACCTGAAATACTTGACAGCCGTCAAAATAGGAGAATGCCTATTAAAAATCCGGCTTATACGGAGTTAGCAATCACAGAAAGAAGGCAAAAAAATGCAAAAACTGATATTACAGTGAACCAGATAAATAAGACATTGAAAAACAATAAACAAACACAAATGAAACAAGAAAATAAAACATTAAAAAGCATAAAAAAAAACGCAAAAAGACAATCAAGATAAAACATTAAGACTCACAAAAAAGATACAAAAAAACAATGTAGATGAAACTTATATTGTATCAAATGATAATGATGTAAGTTATGTAGCCAGTTATGTAAAAGAAGTAACTCTAGAGGACATATAGAACTTTAAATTCTATGCTAATTATAGAGAAATTGACTTGCAAACAGTGATTAACAATGTTTTACCTGTAGATAGTGAATTAAACGACGACGCATTAGATTATTTTATACGTTTGTTACAAAGTAAAACAGATAGTTTTGAAATGCAAAGTGTTTTATATGTGGATAGAATAGCGTGCGTCAATCCCGTTTATTCTCCTAGTATTCAGATTCTCGGAGGAAACTCATCTAGACATTGGAAAACTGTTTACTTTGATTGCACTAATTTATATGTATACGATAGCTTGTTCGTTGGTAAACAATTGTCACAAAGTGAGATGCATTATATTAGAAAACGCTTTCCTACGTTCAATAGTAATAATATAATACTTGAACAAATGAATGTGGTGCAGTCAGATCCTTATATTTCTGGAGTGTATATGCAGCCGCAGTTGCACAAACTGTTGTATTAGGCGAAAATCCAGCTAAAATTTATTATTCAATTAATGCAAAATTACTTAGAGAACATTATGTAAAAATAATAACAACACGGGAACTATCACCATTTCCAATAAGAAATGGATTATAAGCACTATAAAATATTTGTATTCGCAAATAGAAGGTATGTGAAAAATATGTAGAACATTATTACGCCAGCATTGCGTGAAAATCATTTGAAAAAAGTGTATAAAAAAATTAAAACACGTTTAAAAAATGTGTATAAAATATAAAAACACGTTTGAAAAGCGTGTATAAAACATTAAAACATGTTTAAAAAACGTGTAAAACACTAAAACATGTTTAAAAAACGTGTAAAACATATATAGAAAATGAATTATATGGGGAGATGAATTAATTTTCAATTGGTTGAATCTCACAGGAATGGGCGTTGGAGGAGCCCTTCCAAAAAATTAACCCTTTCCAATACCCCGACCATTAAAATGAACACACATACACCCACGCACGCACACACAATAATGTGAAAATATATGTGTCAAAAGACATTTGAAATAATGGTACATCATGGGTAGATTTAATTCAAGTCGGAAAGGGTTAATAATTCATTAGGGATCATTCATAACTAATATCATGCTTGAGGAAAGAGGGGTTCTTCATTATAGTGATAGTGTGTACTAAAGACACAGGAAAATTAGTGATTTTTCATCAGCGTTCGGGGAGATGGGCGGAAATTCTCAAAAACAGTGTGAC
This sequence comes from Gastracanthus pulcherrimus, assembly GCA_949152435.1. NCBI lineage: Eukaryota > Metazoa > Arthropoda > Insecta > Hymenoptera > Pteromalidae > Gastracanthus > Gastracanthus pulcherrimus. The sequence goes on along the minus strand of OX424576.1, from coordinate 114,573,715 downwards.
GTAATTTGTGAACGACCCCTAGACATTGAGTATTATATTACAATTATGTTATTGTATCAATGAAATTTCGAAATAGGGTAAATGTTTCTATTACTGTGGTCGAATTTTTTTATTAGTTAGGCTGTATAAATTCCGCAAAGGACCATTTGCAGTAATATCCACACTTACCCAAAACATTATTTCACCTTCCTGTTTTATTCCAGAACTCGTATGTATATATATATATATATATATATATATATATATATATATATATATATATATATATATATATCTAGACATACCCTTACGCACGTTACCAGCGTTGGATCTCGTTCAGAAAGTCCAAACGCTATGTTCTGGTCGTTGACTATACTACTAGACTAATAGTATAGTCAATGACCTGAACGTAGCGTTTGGACTTTCTGAATCTTTCGAGGTCCAACGCTGGTTACAACAGGTTCGCGCGACTCGTGCCGACTGCCCGAGTCTCGGCTCCCGAGTCCCGGTTCCCGGCAATCGTCCGCTTGTTACATCTAACCTCTACGCGTCAAGAAAGACTTCAGAGATATTTTGCACGTGCAGTGCAGGTGCAGTACAGGAGGGTAGCAGGAGAACGCAAGGAATAAGTATTATCTTATATTTATCTACTCTTTCAACTATCTTTTATATATTTTTGCTGCTTTATTTGTGCCAGATTATAATCGACAACATCATCTCCATAACCCTTTTACCTTTCTCTTAAACTTAGTGAGACGATACAGAAAGTTACAAGATAAAATGAATAATTTCTCAGATAAACATTTGAACCTTTTTAGTAGCTTTATTCTTATAACCTGTCTATTTGCAGTATAAGTTACCTGACCTGTATATATAGGAAAAAGTATCTCAACAATTAGTGGCACTGTACTGACACGAGATAAGTGCAGCCCACCTTGCAGGATTGCCAATCAAAAATCCTTCTGCATTTGTGTCGAAAAAGAAGAAGTATCAATTTGACATCCTTAGAGACTTTATCACTACTCATCATTCGATGAAGTATAACTCTATCACTGCTGCATCGAATAGGCACACTCTGATTTGACTGTACCATTGTGCAACAATTACAAACAATTTGGTTTGGCAGGCGAGGGCAGAGTTTTGTACAAAGGTACTCCAACTGTCTACAGCTTGCGCCGATCCAGCAATGCATACTACTCTGTCCTGAAGATCGTATGAGTCTATACCATGAGTGTAATCTCGTTTTCAAGGTAAATATAGACAGCTGCTCTAGTTCAAAACTCTAAACATCTAAATACTTAAAGATAAAATTTGCTGAAGGAACAAAATTTCCTAATAAGACCATTTTTTAAAATTATATAGTAAGTTTGTATTATGGGTTGAATTATTAATTTGTATGTTTTTGTAATTCTTTGATATATATATTAAGTTATGATACTGTTTTATCAGTGTAGAAAGAATAAACTATTATTCATACAGCAGTGTAATCTAGCCTTCATTTACTTAGGTATGTAACGGAACAGGACCAATGCACCAGGGTCTTGTTCAGCACACAGGATCCAGCAAGAACGATAAATGACTTGAGAGCAGAGCAATGTGTAGAAAGCCCACTATAGGTACAAATCATAGAATTATTTAAAATGCTGGTTACAGTCGCAAGTACAAAGAGTCTATTTGCCAAGAATCACAGTGAAGCCAGCTTAGTCAGGTGCTTCCTAATAAAATTTAGTCAAGAATTGCTAAGTAAGCAGTTGTGAAGACGTGGGTGAAGTATAATAAAATATTCAAAATTAGTTATGATAAATAGTTTGTGAATAATGAATACCAATTTAAGATCCGACATGATTAAGGTTACAATAAGAGACTACAAATATTTCTAAGCTTAGGATATGATTTTATTTTGGCTGTTTAAATGCAGCTCTGCATAAAAAATATTAAATTTCTGTCAGTTAATTAGTACTTATATTTTATAGTTTTTGCATGTACTTACTTTAATCAATAGAATCTTCATTCATCAAATTTTCCTTTAGCCACCGTGTTCGTGTTGAAAAACTTTTCAGTTTATTAAATGATCCTAATATTTCTTTATGTACCTTGCTCTAATAGCAATAGTATCTTACAAGAATATAAATATTTTTTACTATTTAACTGTTTTGGCTAATCTGTGCTCTATTTTTAGTGCATCGATGGTGATTGATTAACACTTGTCGTGTATCCTGTACCAATTGACTATTATCATATAATCATATATGATAATAATCATATACACAAAATCAGACTATTACCAATTATCAGAAATTACCGAGTAGGCGAGCGAGCCGCTGAAGTATTCACGGCGGCGCTGTGCCGAAAGCCAACCTAGCTCGAGCCGAAAAGGAGTGACGTGAGCTCGTCGAGGGATGTTGCCTACTACGAACCGGACGCATGCGTTCTGAGTGCGTTGCAACTTGAGACGGCGAGTTGCGTCAAGGTCGCTGTAGACAACGCACGCGTAGTCAAAACTCGGAAAAATCAGGCTTTCTACAAGGTGCTTTTTTATGTGCTTTGAAAGGGCGCGTCTGTAAAATTTAAGCACGTAAAGAGCGCCATAAACTTTCCTAGTGACGTGTCTAGCGTGCAGTTGCCAATCGAGGGTGGGCGTGATCCAAACCCCGAGGTTGCGTGCTTGAGACACGTATTCCAGCAAATGACCGTCCACGGATAATTTAGGAATACGAGCTAAATTTATAGTATTGATGTAGGCTTGACTGCCGAGCATCATTACCTTAGTCTTGGCGAGGTTAAGTTTGAGACCGTTGTCTCTCGCCCACTGAGCCACTGCTTGAGCATCGCGGTTCAAAGAGCCAAGGGCTCCTAAGAGATCAGACGGGTAGCAGTGAAGCTACAGTTGCATGTCGTCTGCAAAAATCATGTACTTGGCGAGCCTAATGACGCTTGGAAGATCATTTATAAATATCGCAAAAAGAAGCGCACCAAGTACACTGCCCTGCGGGACGCCGGAAGCAGCACTAAGTCATTCCGAGATGGAGCCACCAACATCGATGACTGCTTGAAGGCTTTCGGCAAGGTAGTTAAAAAACCATCGCACGACCCGATTCGACGCGTTTAATGCTCGTAGTTTAGCCAGAAGCAAGGAATGCGGTATGAAATCGAACGCCTTGGAGAAGTCGAATAGCACTAGTATAGTGAGCATGCGTTTGTCTATCGCGTGTCTGACGTCATCAAGTACGCCTAGAAGTGCTGTCTGGGTGCTATGACCCGACCTGTACCCTGCTTGCCGTGGATCAAGAAGTCTGTTGACCTCGAGATACCCCAGAAACTGTTTGTTCACGACGCGCTCTAGGACTTTCGAAAGTTCTGGCAGCTGAGCGATCGGCCGTATGTCGGAGGGTGAGCTGGGGGTTTTAGTCTTGGAGAGTGGTACTAAGAGTGCCTTCTTCCAAAAAGACGGAAACGAGGCGTTGTTGAGAGACGAGTTGCAAAGGTCGGTGAGAGGGCCCAGTAATTCGGGTAGTAGAGCCTTTAGCATTTCCACTGACATTCCATCAAGGCCTGAGCCTTTAGATGATGAGTTGAGTAACGCATTCTTAACCTCATTTTGTATAACCGGAGAGAAGTCGAAGTGAGTGGAAATGTTAGTGTTAAAGAGAGTCTCCCTGACCTTTTGATAATCGGTCTCTGATAAGGGGAGAGAATGACTCACGGTGGAGGCATAGTGCCTGTTTAAGGTCGCGGGGTCGAAGTATAGAAATGGGGATGGCAAATTCGACGCCGACATCCCCATGTGTCGCAGCTCGCGCCACTTCGATTTAGAGTCAGGCGAGTTGACGAATTTCGTTTCTAAGAACGTAAAGTTTCGAACCTGGTGCGGTCGGGTTGTTGGCCGGTGGTGCGAGAAATCTTATAGGCGCGGTCGCGTTGTTTCATTCGAGCTCGTATAGTAGGTGAAATCCATGGTTTACGCTTCGACGAAATTGTTATCGAGCGAAGTGGTGCGACGGCGTCATAAGCTGCAACGAGAGCGGTAGTGAGGTTCCGTTCGGATTCGTTGATGTTATGTGAATTGGGTCCGAGGATGAGGCAGGAAGTGGGTGACGTGGCGAGAAATGTATTTGAAGCGAAGGGGGGTGAGCGGGAGACGCGCGCGAAGTTGGTACGTAGTAAGGAAATTAGTGTTTCGTGGTCGATGTTTTTTAGGTTTCTCGTGCGTATAACCTTAGTGAAGGTTGGAGATTTGGTGCAGCAAATGTCAATTTCGATGAAGTCGTGGCCTGCAATAAAAGGAGCCTCAGATTTGGTCAGTGATTGGACTGAAAAGAGGTCCTTGACAACGAATAGGTCAAGCCATGTGTGGGAGCGATTGGTGTGATGGGTGGGTTCGGGCGGGACTAGAGAAAGGGAGTGCGATTCTATAAGGGCGCTTAGGTGGTTGGAAGCGGCGTTTGGGACGGCCATGTTGATGTTGAAGTCGCCTGTGACGATAACGTTTGTGTAATGTGGGAGGTAGGTGGAGAGACAATTGAAGAAGTGCATAGGATATGCTGCAGGGGGGCGCCGATAAACAACAGCTACAAGTATTTTTATAGAAGTGTTTATTAATTCACATATAAGAAATTCGGGCGTATTATCGTATATAGGATTAGATTGCGCTAATATTTTTACTTTGTAATTATCATGCACATATAGTCCGTCGCCTCCACCTGCTTTCCCATCGCGGTCCACTCTAAAGAGGTTAAGCTTGTCGATCGCTAGGTGAGCATCCAGCTCATTTTCTACCAAAAAGGTTTCAGTCACGGCGAGAATGTCGTATGCACGAGCGGAACAATGCTGCTCGATAAGGGCGAAGTGGGCTGGAGTGTTCAGTCTATTTGCATTAAGGGGGTATCCCTATATAGATGGGCAAAAATAAACTGAAACTTTGCGAATTTTTTTTTGAAAAAAATATACAAGATTTTAATTTGAAAATTTTTTGGTTTATTATTCAAACATTAAATATGCATTTCTTATTTTTTTTATTACATTATTTTGTTTATGCTAGTGATAAAAAAATGATGAACTATGAACTTTTTTTTTCTTCCTACAATTTTGTGTGCAGACTTGTCGTCGTCGTATCTCTCTGAAACATAAAAAAAAGTTTTTTGTTATTATTAGGTCTAAATCTCGTCGACTAACCTAAATTAAAAGTATAAAAAAATTCCATAACAAAATGGTGGACTTTTGAAAAAAAACTGTAATTTTTTTTTATTATTATTGCAAAATTGTGGTTAAATAAATTTTTATTTCAAAAACAAGTAGGTTCATCGACTAGATTATGAAATTACCTTCAAAATTGCGTTTTTTTTTGTGATAAGTTGAAAACTCGCCGAGAAACTGTGCACACAAACACGGACAATAAAGAAATTTTCTTTTCGAGAAAAACGCGTTTTAAAGTTCGCAGTAGCTGAAATCGCATTTTTGATAGACTCACCATTATTTTTTCACTTTTTCCTTAATCGGCTATGCCAGGGCCATAGACGAGGTCATCTTCTTCCTCTTTATGAGCAGCAGTTCTTGATTTTTTAGCCAATCTGCCTTCTTTAGTGGCACTCGCACTCTTCAGCTCCTCACGCTTGAGTCGCTTTTCATCCATTTTCTTCGCGTGGTTGTAAGTTGGCATTCCAATGGTGAACTCAAGGATCTTCATTGTTTGCAGGATAGATTTATAGCCGTCATTGAATAATTCAGCAGCAATCCAAGCTGCAATTTCAACAGTTTTTGAACCACAGTGCAGATGCTTAGGAGCCAAGCGCCATACAAGAGCATTAAAACTTTCATTTGCATTTTGGGTATGTCCCCCCAAGCACTTTTGCAACAAATCTTCTCTTGACAAATCTTCATAAATAGGCAATAAATGCTTTTGTAAATCTTGATGAAGAGCCGGGGGATGGTCAAACACGTTGGCTCCGACTACCTGCGATTGTTGCCACTCACACCAGCTGTCGATTCCCGGAGGGCAGTACTGATGCTGTGCTTTTTCGTTAGTCGAGCACATATGATAGTATGTAGCCAAAATAGCGTCTCTCATATCTTGCTTTGAGTTCACGTTCCTTCTTATGGCAAGTCCGTAATAAGTACTTAACTTTTTAATAAGGACATCGGTAAGTTTGCCTTTACCTCCCAATTTTTCATTTTTTTTTTAATTACGAAGACGCGTTCCCATTCTCCTTTGTACGTGGCCAATGCACTCACATTTTACCACCTGGAATTCATCTCCGTAAGGATTCCTTTTCAAAACGGCAGTAAAAGTCTTCGAGTCGCCGTCGCCGATATAAACGCTGTATCGTATGCCGTAGTCATCAAACGAACGCTCAAACATTTCTAAAACGGCGTCGACCTCCATCTTTCCTGCAGAGCCTTCGTGATTTGCAGCACATTCGTCAGCATGATTTTCGTGCCAATCGACATATTCTTAAGTGTTTTTCTTATGAGGGCATGATAGACACATTTTGCAGAACGTACTTTTGACAATCAAATCGACAATTTTCCCACAATTATATAATATCAGCGTTGTCACGCCGATTTTCGAAGAGAAGCCTCGTTTTTTCCACGATCCATCGCCGGATACTTTCATTTCAAGTAATGGCTTTTCTGCTTGCTCGTTCAATTTTTTCTCTTCTTCGACAGTCTTTTGACTTGTTATTTTGAAATAAATTTTTGTCGCTTGATGAATGTGCTCCAATATACTGTCGTATGCTGTATTACTAAGTCCTTCACGAAAATCCATCAAATTCGAAAATAAATTTATTCCTTGCAAACCAATGCCTAAAAGTCTCATCACAAACACTATACGACGATTTACTTCAAACCCATTGTTTATGTGAGGGCCAGAAGGTATAGTAATCATGCCACATTTACACGAAACAGTAAGTTTCCAACCGAAACCACGGAAGCCAGCCTCTTCAAAATTCACAGCTCCTTTGCAAGTTTTACAGCACAGCATCTCGGAAAGTACCGAGAAAATAGTTACAAATTCGATGATCCGATATCGGTGAGATTGATTGACTGGAATGTCATTCGCAGTTGCTGCTGCTAATTTTCGTGCACTGGCAATGACACATTTCACTTCGCCTTCTTCAGTCGTATGCTGATTACCGTGAAAAGATCTCTTCCTACGACTTGCACGATAGTTTTCGCTATGTTGACCTTTCGGGTAAGATGTCATGATATATTTTGTGAGAGCGCTGTAAACTACACAACAGTTACAGTACAACTGAGCCGACTGTAGCGAACCAACGCTCCAAAACAAGTTTATACCTATACTCTACACTGCCTGTCCTATTATAGTATTAACTCGAAAATTCTTGCTAGGGTACACACAAACACACTCATAAATCGGAGAACATCTGCTCTTTTCATTGTATAAGTATCCCAGCTCAGCGGGGAGCCATTGTATCCGAACGCTTACCTGCCTACCTGCGCCGGGCGTACCGCGCGCTGAAGAACGTTAGCGAATATACGTATAGCGGCTGAACGGATTCGAATTTTGCTCTGAAATTTTAAGAGCATACTTTTGAAATGTTGTACTTTCGATTTATGCAATAAAAAAAATCGATTTTTTGATCGATCTATATACGGATACCCCCTTAATGTGGCCTATTCGTAAGAAATCGCGATTTCGTGCTGGCACCGACAGAGCTAGAGACTGTCATGCAGTTGTGGGCGCGGCTAAGGTCTCGGGCAAGGGTTCGAGCGCCGCAAGGTCGGCCTCGTCATAAACAGGGATGAGAGGTGAGTTTCGTGTTTGTCGCATGCAAACGACCAAGTTTTTCACGATTGGTCGGTCGTAGCGGAGAGCCTTGGACGCAGTAAGCGTTTTACTATAAAGTATATATACGGGCTTGGGCCACACAGAGCTTATGTAGACTTTGCCTTTGCCGCCGACTCCGAAGATGGTTTGCGCGTCTGTATTTTTTAGGCTGCTCGCTTTTTTTAGAACTGCATCTCGTATGGTTGGTGACGTAAACTTAATTACGAAGGCTTGAGCGGGAGGAGGCACGGAAACGCCGCCTAAATCGTTAGCCGAACTGCCATCTGAAAGAGCAGGGGACTGCTCTAGATGTGCCTTGCCGGGCCACGGTCGCATCTCGAGTGAGTGGAACATGAGGTTGGCGAACCCAATTGCGGAGAGTACTCTTTCGGATAGTTGAGGTGGTTGGGCATCGGCAATAACGGGGATACCAGAAATTCGTATTTCGCACAGTTCTTCCAGAGTGGATTTCTGAGAAACGGCGGCGATCTCGGACCTTAAAACATTGAGATCGGTAGTGTGCTTAACGTCTACTTCTTGAAATTTGCTCTCTAGGGCACTGACGCGGGTTGCAAGATGTTTAATTTCAGCGGCATTGTTTTCAAATGCTGTCTTGTTCTCGGAGTTTGCTTTTCGGAATTCGTTTAAAAAGGTACGAAAATATGCAGGAGCATCTGGATCGGACATTTTTGTGGGTGCTGTGAACAACTGTGGCTGAATCAAACGGCGCGGTGTTAGTATTTTTGTTGAAGCAGCTGGCGTGAGAAAAGTCGTAGTGCGGTGCTGTTTGTTACGCGACGTGTTGGATGGCGAGGGAGGGGAGATGGCTGAGCGCTTGAGGGAACCTGGATTAGAGAGAGGCAGGGGGAGTAGTGGTTGCGGGGGGAGTAGTGGTTGCGAAGGTGTAGTAAAAACAGCTGATCGGCCCGCCGCGCAACAAAATATGATGTTTGGGGCTGCATGTCACTCTAGAGCACATCAGTCTTTGTGGTAGAGTGTCTTGCAGAAGCTGCACTGTAACGCGATATCGCGGCGATTTAGTGGCGCATTGCACTTGCTGCACGCGGATTTTTGCATTGCAGGCACGAATTGTTAACGCAGAATGGCACAATGAACTCGCTCACGGAACGAAACAGAGCTGTGACTCGTAGTTGCGATACGTCACTAAGAGTCGGTACATAAGAAGTAATTACTATAACGCCACCTGTTCGTGGAAATTTAAAGTACCACGTGCGAAATTCTAATTACCGACTCACGCGAGATCGCACCACGCAACGCAAGTCACGATGGCCGCGGGGCTTGCGCACGTTGGACAATTGACTGGTTTACCACGAATGTTTCTAGCTGCAATTGTAATTCGCATAAACGATGCACTGTGACTCGCAATTAGTATGCACGGAGATAAATGCGCTTACGAATATGTAGGGATTTAACACAATTTCGCACACACATACTCTTATGGCTAGAGCCGCAGTATTGTACTCAGTTTATGTGTGCTGGTACTTGCACAGTCACTGAACACGTCACTCGCCGATCGAGAACAGATGCGATGAACAGGTGTGTGTGGTGATAGACGCAATGTAGCAATTGGCTCTGCGAGGCTGTTTAGGCGGCTATGGCTGGGTGGTGACGGTCAGGACGATAGTCAGCAGCAGCGACGATGACCGGTCAGCATGGCGGCGGAAGAAGCGGCGAAGTCCGTGTTTTTGGCGTGCAGAAAATGCAAATCTCTGTCTTAGTGGTGAGGTCGGCGTCGCTTGTAATTGTGTAAAGCGAAAGCCAGCGTGGTTAAGTTCACTCTAGAAAAAATCTCGCCTCGTACAAGGCAGTTTATCTGGTGAAAAAAGGTCGTAAAGACGGAGCGACGCGTCTAACGAACTTACCCGTGTACCAGAGAGAGAGAAAGAGAGAGAGAGAGAGAGAGAGAGAGATAGAGAGAGAGAGAGAGAGAGATAGAGAGAGAGAGAGAGAGAAATTCTTTTTATTTATCACTTATGACAAAAATTGACAGCTGTATGTACATTTGGTTAAAATTTGTTATCACATTATCAGTCATTACAGTTAAAATGTTTGGATCGCTATCACAGGTCCTCAATTTATTGTCTAACATATCGTAATGTATTCAGTACTATCACATATTGTTTCTTCAACTTAATAATATACAAATAAATAGATAACAGTAATATATACACATACACATTTATATTGCACATATATCTATCGCGTCGAAAAATAAAACGCCTTGTATTCTTCTTTCGTTCATACACTCATTCACCCTAATAATTCCACTTACACTTAACACTTAACACTTAAAATAAATTAAAGACTACACAAGAATAAATAATACGCTTAGAATAAATTAAGACTACACAAAAATTTAACGAAAAACAATGACAAGATTTTTAGTCATGGTCTTATGGAGTCTTGTCGCCGTGTAGTTCTTTAAGGTACCTACCTAAAGCCGTTTTAAACTTACATAATGATGACAGACGTCTTACACTGTAGGGGAACACGTTCCAGAGGCGTGCACCTTGGGCCCTAAAAGAATAGAGGCCCTTATCCGTGCGCGACCCCGGAACTCAGAGCTTTTTCATACGCCCCCTACTTGAAGTCCTAGCCTGATTTTTTTCGAAGAGAGCAGTAAGATAGCCTGATTTTTTTCGAAGAGAGCAGTAAGATACGTTGGCTGCCACATAACAACCGCTTTATAAAGCAGCAACCCCATAAAATACTCTCTCCTTGCCTTGATATCTAACCAGTCCAGGCTCTTCCTGTAAGGAGTGATATGCTCATCCCACCTAATGCCACATATATATCTCACACATGAATTTTGTAAACGTTGCAGTCGTGTCTGAAGCTCGCCTGACACATCAAGATAAACTACTGGGGCCTGCGGCGGCTCAGTCGGTAGAGTGTCGGATTCCCACGCCGGTGACCCGGGTTCGAATCCTAGTCTCTGCCGATTGATACGAACACCTCTGTAAAAATTACATGTGCTTTGTTTACAAACACACCGCAGACCCCCGTCGTCGATTAGCACCACATGGGAGCACAAACATGGCGACGTTAATTAAAAAAAAAAAAAAAAAGATAAACTACTGAGCAGTAATATAGGTGAGATAATACCAATGCACATGCCAAGTACTTACGAAGTGCCTCAGTAGTGCATGAACGAACGAATTTCAGGCTATAAAGAGTCCTGTTTACCTTCTTGCTAACCGAATCTATTAATAGCTTCCACGTAAGTCTTCCGTCCATTACCACACCGAGGTTAGTGACTGTGTTAACAATGGGTACGAATATGCCGTCCTGCACCTCAATGCCCTGCAAGTCAAGGCTCTGGATCTGCTTGACGTTGTAATCGGAACCAAAGATGATCGCCTGTGTTTTGCTGACATTGAGTCGCAGATCAGCGGCCGAGGCCCATTTCGACACCGCCCGCGCTACTGTCGACATGCGCTTGATACCCTCACGAAGATTCCGCAAGGTTACCTGTGTGTAGGTTTGCAGGTCATCAGCGTAGAGTATATGTTCGACGTTGCGTACGTTAAGTGCGTCTTTTAGATCGTTAACGAATAAGCTGAAGAGCAAGGGACCCAGGACCGAGCCCTGCGACACGCCAAAATTGGTGGTGAGCCAATCTGATTCTCCGTTTATATTAGTAATTACTTTTTGCCTACGACCTGCAATGTATAACTTAAGCCACAGGGGAACGCTCCTGGAGAAATCCATGCGTAACAGCTTACGCAACAGCTTTGAATGTGAAATAGTGTCAAGTGCTTTGCTGAAATCGAATAATAATAAAATAGTCAACAGTTTCTTTTTACTATTAATTCCTCTTCTGATGTCTTCGGTGAGTTTCAGTAGTGCTGTCTGAGTGCTATGATGTTGTCGAAAACCTGTTTGCATCAGGTCAAGAATATTCTTTGTCCTCAAAAGTCAGAAATTTGGTCATGGACAATTTTTTCTAGGACCTTGGAAAGGAAGCTTAACAGCGCAATAGGGCGGAAATCAGAAACCGAAGATGGAACTGGTCTTCTTCAAAGGCACAAGGTTAGCTCCCTACCAAGTCCCGGGGAAAATGCCATTTGAGAGGAAGGAATTAAAGGTTTTCGCAACATGGTGACCCACTAACGAAAGAGCCTTGGCCACCACACTTTGTGGGATGCCGTCATCACCTCTAGCTTGTGACGAGAAATGGGCAACAGCCAGGACTACGTCAGAGAAAGTGATTTCTCTGAAAACAAAGCCGTCATCGCTGTGGCCACTTTCACTATGGGAGACCGACAGCCCAGCAAAGTGGGCATTAAGCTCATCCGGTGAAAAACCATGAAGCTCCTCGCTTGTCTTTGGCAGGAGTCCCAAGCTCTTGAGTTTCTTACATATGTCTTTCTTTGTATCAAGAGCTTCAAAAATACGGTTGTGTATAAAAATCTCCCGTGCGCTTTTTGTGCATTGCTCAGCATTAGACGCGAGAGACTGACACTCCTGTGATAGTTTGTTGTCTTTGGTCCTTGCGTAACGTCTTTGTACTATGTCTCGTTTCTTGTACAGATACGCGAGGTCAGCGTCAACCCATGGGGGATTTGCTTTCTTTTTCAGTGAAAATTCCTTTAAAGGTGCTACTTTATCAATCGCAGCCATGAGATTGACGCTGAGGCATTCAAGTTGGTAGTCGATGTCTGTATCTGAGCCATCATGCGGCGACCAATCACAGTCAGCAAGGTGACGGAGGAGGTCGTCTTGCTATATGAATTTAAAATCCCGATAGCTAAACGAGTTAGCTACAGGGGATACAACTGTTTCAACCCCAATCTGAACCTCATTATGTTGTGGTGACTGGGAAAAGGCGCCGCCTGATTACTACTACTAAGCACTATGTCATTGTCATCAGTCATTATTACGTCAATCCATGTGTGAGAATGTTTGAGGTGATGAGTCGCACCATGGTCTACTATTCGAAAATTAAGGTCATCAGCGAGTCGCCTAACAAATTTTGCATCGTCTGACGTCTTGAGCAAATTCGCATTCAGGTCGCCCATGCGTGGAGAGTTGATCGATAACATCAAAGCTCTGGAGAAACGGGACGTGAGGTGGTCTATAAATAAGTGCAACCAAGATGGATGGTAGCGTACCTTGCTGCACACTACACATGATATATTCTGGAATAAGCGGATTTCCCTCCTGTGTATTCGATGAACTGCACAGAAGGTTAGCTTCGAAGGTGTTATGAATATATAATACTAACCCGCCTCCAAATTTGTTACGGCGACCGTCTACCCTCATCTTTTGCGGAAATTGGTGACTAGGGCTGTCGCTCCTCCGATCAAAGCAGGCGGATGCTTATAATGTCCTCTTTCCAAAACAGTGGGAGGACCCTGAGCAGCACAGTGTGTGCAACATCAATCCTATTAATATCGTCACCATCATAAATACTTGAAATAATTACATCTTTACACGTATTGATGAAATTACATCTTTACACGTATTGATGCTGCTGCCGAGCATGGCTCCTCCATCGACCGATTTAACCCGCGTGCTAGTCGGAGTGGTGCAGCTCCACTTACTTCATAGATGTTTTCGCTATTTCTATTACTATTTTTATTACTACTATTTTTATTGGTATTAACGCGTTTGTCATTCGGATAAAGTAAAATACTTGCGCCGTGGATGTTGCCAGTACTATTTACATCGTCATTATTATCACTGTTCGAATTAGAATTATTATTATTATTAGTATTGTCATTAACAGTGGTCAACGATAAAGCATTTTCATCATTTCTAGGGAGCATGCCAAGTCTGCAGGTTTCTAACAAGTTTGATGTTTCTGTATTTGGGTGCTCAATGTTCTCTATTTTTCTTACTATTGTGTCATGATTATTATTACTTTCATTTATAAAATTGTCTATTGTTTGTCTCATAGTGGCTTGAAGGGTGAGATTGTGATTTTTTAGGTCGCATACTTCTTGACAGAGAGGTTGTTTTTCGCTCTTCAACTCTTCAACAGACAGCGTTTCGTCTATGTTCTGCAACTTGGATTCAATTGAAAGCGTTAAGTTGTGTATTGCTGATAATGAGCTTAACACATTAACAATTGCATCCAATTTGTTTTCAAGAGAATCATTGTGCCTAACAAGCGCACTGTCAATATTTTTAGAGGTCGAGTTGACAATCTCCACTAGAAACGAGACCGTTGTTCCCTTTTTAATCGAGGTCGCATCCAACATTCGCAATGCCGATGCGTTTTCTGCGTTCACGCTGCTGTTCTGCGTCCCGAATGACTGCGATGCGTCCTGTCCTCGCGTTGAAGTCTCCGCTCCCATGGCCATAGCCTCGCTCGGGGATTTCCCACTGTGCCCGGCTACCATGCTGGAAATGGGTGGGCCGTGTGACGTCACCGGAGACGACGACGCCAGTCGGAGCTTACTATTGACGGGAGCGGGACATAGCCATGGCAACGTGGAAAGCGGGGAGCTGGAGGGCGCGGCACTGCGTATCGGATTGGCCCGCTGTGCAGCCGTCAGCCTCTTATTGGCTGGAGTTGACGAGACTAGCTGTTTCTCTTTCCCACTCATAGCGGTGTTGCTCTTCACGCCTGGAGCTGGGGCTGCCGACTCGAGCGAACACTTCCTCGACTCTATGAACTCCTGACACGCTACAGCTTTAGGCTGTAGCTGAAGCGCGATGCGTTGTGCGCGGGTGAGTGCAACGAGGAGTTTGCATTCCGGGTGACAACTTATGTTACACAAGCAACATTTACGTAGTGCGTTGCTGCTCCTGTGAATCTCACCGCAGATGGCGCACTTGTCGACGATGATTGTAGTGGTGACAGAGTAGAGACGCTCTGCAGATGAAATGGGCGGTGTTGTTACTTGGAGACAGCAGATGTAACCTCGGTGCGATGTTGGTTGTTCGTCGAGTCGGCAGATGGCGTGCTGGTAAAGAGGGCGCTCTGTGCACACTGCTCCAGCTTCGTGGGACCTCTTTGTTCTCGATGGCCCGTGCTCAACTCCTGCCACTTTGCCGCTTTCTCAGCTCCTAAATGCGCGCCACTGTTACTAATTTGAACGTTAATTAAAAAATTCTAGCATATCTGTTGAAAAACGTTCTTAATACTTTTTATATAAAATGTTCTGCTATTTCGAATAACGTAGTTAGTTTTCGATAAAACTTATATTTTTTAAGATTTTTGCAAAACACAATTTTTTGGACCTTTATTGTTAAATAAACAATATCCTGTAAACTTAAGCAAAATAAACTTTTTACCACATATTATTAGTACCTCGAAGGAGATTGCCGAAAAGGCTTATAACTAATTTGCTTCAACTAATAAGTGAAAATAAAGGATTTAATAAATTGGAGAGAGTTGGGTATCCCAGCTTTCACCATTTTAAGAATCCTTTTTTGCCTAGAGCAATGATTCTCTATTTTTCTACTTTAATTATATTAAAGTATATGTCTAGAAGTATGAAGTTATGTTTTTCAGTTGTGTGGGAACTAATCAATTTCAGTTATTTTGCGTTTACGAAACATTTCAAAACATAAAAAAACACATACACCGATATTGAATATATTTAAAACTACGTTAGTTACTGCATCAGCATTTTGTGCAAAAAAATCTTATGTGTATCCGCGTGAATTACCTCGTCCGGATACGAATTTAAATTTAATTTAATATTTAATTTATATAATGTGTAACACCACATTTTGTGTGGGTTACACAAACTTCCAGTCTGGCGAACGAGCTGCTCAGTGCAAGTCCGATGCTCGACAGAACTGGCCTATACAACTAATAGCACACTACTCACCCATTACAATCACTATACACATACACACACACACACACATTATTTTCTTCTACGACACAGAGCAAGCGAGCTAACCAACACCCTGAAGCACCTGAAGAGGACGCACAGGTACCATCCCATAGAGCCTCGCATAGGTTTGAGCTGACTGGTTTCGGCTGGGGTGCGCTGAGCATGCCCTGATGTCTCCTCTCCTTACTCCCGTCCTTTCAAACCAACCTAAGAACATACGCATAGAGATTAGAACTGAAGAAAATGAGCAAATTGGTATTAGAATAATACCCACATGATTTTATGCCCTGAAAGGTATGGATGGGTCCACCTTGGGTGGAGCGGCTGCTTCTCTAGGTACTTTGGAGGCCTGCAGCATACACCCTAGAAAACATAAAGCTGAGTTAGCCTACAGCAGATACGCACATCAAACTGGAACTCTCTTACCTGGTTTGGAGGGTTTGTAGAGGCAGTATGGTCTCTCAAGTGCAGTAACGTAGCTCAACTCATAGCCCGCTTCTTCATAACAGCAGCAGCAGCAGCCTCTGAAGCACTCTCCAGTCACCTACAAGCAACCTAGCATTAGCAAGGGGTGATTACAGTGATATACCAAGCACTAATCTCACCTGATAGCAGTGGCAGTTGAAGAATGCAGTGTAGTAAGCTGCAAGTAAATATAACCTCTTCGAGGTTAACCGTGCCCACTGCTTCTACTGCAAGTACGCAGTCCTGGGTCTTGCAGTTCTCGTCTTCGTGCCCCTTCATCGGCACAGTTGTACAGATGTACCTCCTGCTGCATCCCTCGTCGTACTTCCTTGCCCTGGTCACTCGTTCTTCCTCGTCCTCCCCAACACCGTCTGCAAGCCGTCGACTGCGTGCCACATAGCGTGACGTCGCCGCGAGCAGACGCTCCCCTTTCCTCCTTCTTAGTTCTCTTTCTTCCTCACCAGGCACATGCGCTGCGCCCTTAACCGGGCTCGTTCCGCACTACCGAAATCCAAGTGTAGCGCCGCGGGGACGAAGCGACAACTCGCTCACTTCGTACTGAGCCGCGTTCACAGACACTTCGGTCTTTATACCTGCTCCGTGCGAAAATATCAGAATCCACTTGCTCCGCACGCGAGTCTATAATCGCTTCCGTACTTCGACATTATCGTCGGCCTCGTACCGTGTGTGCCGACCAACTTGTATCTTCGCAGGAGGCCACACCGGATTTGAAAAGAGTAAATTGCACAGAATATTATTGTGTTTAACAGCTTTATATATATATATATATATATATATATATATATATATATATATATATATATATATATATATATATATATATACAGGGTGTCAATTAAGTCCCGGGACGGCTGAATATTTTCTAAAGTACTGCTTTTCTGGAAGAGGTCAAGGTCATTCCTTAAGTAACTTTGAACAAGGAACCCAACGGTGACCTTGGATTTGACCTTGAACTTCATTTTCAAGGTTATTTTGAGGTCAACCTCATTTTTTCAAACGGGAACCCCTATTTTTTATAGCGGAATCGGAAAGAGCGGAAAATTTTACATCCGGATATGTATTGAGGTATGGGGTTGAGGTAACCCTAAAGGTATTGAGGTATGGGGTTGAGGTAACCCTAAAGGTATTGAGGTATGGGGTTGAGGTAACCCTAAAGGTATTGAGGTATGGGGTTGAGGTAACCCTAAAGGTATTGAGGTATGGGGTTGAGGTAACCCTAAAGGTCAAATAGAGGTCAAATAATGACTTCTTAAAAATCTCGCGAGTTCAGTGGTAAAACAAAACAAACAAAGGTCATACCCTAGGTAAATCTTTACGGGGTACCCGACGGTGACCTTGGATTTGACCTTGAACCTCATTTTCAAGGTTGTTTCGAAGTCGACCTCATATTTTCAAATGGAAACCCTTATTTTTGATACCGGATTCGAAAGGAGCGAGAAATTTCAAGTATGGATGTGTTGAACAAGGGATGTAATTGTGACCTTCAATTTGACTTTGGACTTGACCTTGAAGGTCATTTAAAGGTCAACTGGTTTTTTTTTTAATCGGAAATCCCAGTAATAATTCCGGAAACCGATAGAGCGAGAAATTTTACATTCAGTCCTTATTCTCACTTTTAGCGTTACCCAGAAACAACGACGTGGACGGAGTAAGATCTGTTTCCTTCGGGGTGCTAGAATTGATAGAGCAATGATTCGCGATTCTGCTACTCATTTTTACAATCGTCTAGCTTTCTGTCAAGAAGTTGAAGGTTTTCAGTTTGAGCATCTCCGTTAAACTTTGAACCTTTGAGTGAGAGGCAAGGGGACTCACGTTAATCAAGCACCCCAATCGTGAGAGGCAAGGGGACTCACTAATCAAGCACCCCAATCGTGAGAGGCAAGGGGACTCACGTTAATCAAGCACCCCAATCGTGAGAGGCAAGGTGACTCACTAATCAAGTACCCCAATCGTGAAAGGCAAGGGGACTCACGTTAATCAAGCACCCCAATCGTGAGAGGCAAGGGGACTCACGTTAATCAAGCACCCCAATCGTGAGAGGCAAGGGGACTCACGTTAATCAAGCACCCCAAAGGAAACAGATCTTACTCCGTCCACGTCGTTGTTTCTGGGTAACGCTAAAAGTGAGAATAAGGACTGAATGTAAAATTTCTCGCTCTATCGGTTTCCGGTATTATTACTGGGATTTCCGATTAAAAAAACCAGTTGACCTTCAAATGACCTTCAAGGTCAAGTCCAAAGTCAAATTGAAGGTCACAATTACATCCCTTGTTCAACACACCATACTTGAAATTTCTCACTCCTTCCGAATCCGGTATCAAAAGTAAGGGTTTCCATTTGAAAATATGAGGTTCAAGGTCAAAACCAAGGTCACCGTTGGGTTTCTTGTTCAAAGTTACTTAAGGAATGACCTTGACCTCTTCCAGAAAAGCAGTACTTTAGAAAATATTCAGCCGTCCCGGGACTTAATTGACACCCTGTATATATATATATATATATATATATATATATATATATATATATATATATATATATATATATATATATATATATACTAGGGGGTACCCCTATGCTCGCTCCGCTCGCCAACCCCCAAAGCATCATGAAATTTTATGTTTTTATGAAGGTTTTCTATTTTTCCACACCACCCGGGAGGTAAATAGATTGGCGCGTTTTTTTGTTTTGTTAATTAATCTTTTTTATACATTCAAATTTATGTTTTATTTAATTCATTTATAAATAAATATATGTAATTCATACTTACATTTATTTATATTTAGTTTTAAGTATTGTATTTTTTAACATATATATTTATTTTAATTTTGTTTTTTATTTGTGAGGAGGGCATGAGGAGGGCTATGAGAAGGATACAAAGAGGATGGGCGAGAAGTGGCGAGGAGGGCAAAAAATAAGATCAAAATAACGTATTTTTTGAAACGATATTACCTTGTTTTGAGGAGGAGAATGAGGAGGGCAAAATAAGGGGCGAGGAGGGGCGAGGCGGGCGTAAATCTTATAAGATTTACAAACAACTATATAATATAGAAAGATATGTATATATATATATATATATATATATATATATATATATATATATATATATATATATATATACATATTTTGTAAATCTAGCGCCGCGCCGCTTTTCCACGTGTATTTCACCGCCATATATTCTGTAGAATTCGCGTCCCTGAGTATTAACTTCTTCCCCTCTCGATTATTTACCGTTTCCCACCGTACCTCGGTGCACACCGTAGTTAGTTTAAATGCGTAAATAATTCTATGTGTCGATAGAACACTTGTAAAATCGTGCGACGAATTCACGCAGCTGGCGCTCAACTGTTCGTGTGCATAATTTATTTAAAATCTCGAGTAAAAATAATGTTAAAGCCTGCATGTGCTACGCAATAATCTTGGCTAGTATAGCTAAAATTGCTCGACAACGTCGCGACGGCTTGTAGCTGGCCATTTTTGCATGTGCGCCGCGAGGTAGTCTCGCAGGCAGCCATCTTGTCTTTCTTTGACGTTAGGCGGTAGGCCACGCTAGCATTATTTGTCATGAATAATTTATGCTGATTATTTTGCATTTGCACATTGGCATAAATACAATAAAATATATCCCCACATTTATACGCATGTCCTAAATAATTATGATTGTATAAATACAAATTTAGTGTAATAAACAGTAAGTGAGTGCGTTGTAAAGTTTCGACAAAAATTTTTTTTCGAGTATTAATTTTGAAAACTAATTAAATAAAATTCGTGATAATTATCAACAATTTCGAAATTTCTGTGTAATATCAAAACGATAATTTTAGAAGGTAGTTGAAAAATAATTTTTGGCCACACGTGTTCATTAGATACAGTATAGACTCTACAATCTACTTCAACATTTTTTTAAAAATCAGTTTAATTAAAAATCTTTTTGGACTCAATTGTTATTCCATTTGTTTAACGATTTTAAATAATAGTTCAACAAATAAAATTTTGTTTTGAATTAAAAATATTTACAGAAATTAGTAAATGTGATTAGCAATGGTACATAACTGGAGCAATTATAATCAGATTTAAATACATTTTTCTTATAAATACAGGGAGTGGAAATTATTTTCAATTAAATAGACGTTGAATAGATACTTTTATTTTTATTATTCCTTTAAATTAGAGTATTCACAACATAAATTTAGTATATGAATATTAATCATCATTACTATAATAATAGTATATTCATATAATACTAGTATATTCGTATAATAATAGTATATTCATATAATAATAGTATATTCACATAATACTAGTATATTCGTATAATAATAGTATATTCGTAAATTGCCACGACTTTACGAAAATTTTTCTGGAACTTGAATAAAAGCATAAAGTTTAGAAACCTCACTCACTCGAAAATAAAAGGTAACATTTTTATTACTATTATATGTTCATAATTTTATATTTTACGTACATTTACCCTATATTTTATGTATGTTATGCACAATTTCGTAATGTATATTATTTATTTTCTCCGCCTATCGCTACTATAAATTCCCACCTTCCGATCAATAACATTTTACACATATTTCCCAGGAATCCTATAATCACTATAGTGATTTAATCGTTGCAAAGTGGATTTATCAAAAATAAGTGAATAGTTTTTTTCCCTTCGATAAATTTTGTTTTTTTTTACGAATAGATAACACCTAATCTACTTTCGTATACTTTGTATAAAATTTCGTATAAAACTTTTTTAATATTGAGTTCAAAAATCTTGGAAATTGAAACTTGTATAGTATATTATTTGTGGTAAATATTTGTATTAAAATTCGAAATAAATATTTCCTATTTACCTCGTATAGTCGGATAAATATTTTGTGTAAAAGTGTAATTTACTATTTAGACCTGGGTAAAGGAATTGTAAAATTTGCTGCTTTCATGGTAATTAATTGTAAATTTAAATTAAAACTTTGATCATTTTGATTTTTTTTCTCGTTATTACCTATAAAATTCTTTTTTTATTATTTCTTAATTAGGTAGCAACCCTTGATTACATTTGCAATATTCTTTAATTTTACACGAAAATTCTATTTTTTTTGTAAAAAAAACGCTAGCTTACAATAATCTACCTTCGATAAAATAAGTGTACCATATTATTTTGAATTAGTAACATTCCACCTATCGAACACACATCCCTCAGCCCATACCGAACTTAAACAATATCACGACCCTATCGATCCCTACCCGACTACAAATTGCCAGTAGTTGAGTTTCACCTTGTGTATCCCTACCGCGTGCATGCAGAAGTACATGTATGGAATTTCCGTTTAGTTACCTTGCTTTTGTTTGTTAATTATATTTTTTTTTGTTGTTTGTTTGCATCATCAATCCCACTTAACAAAATTTCCCAGTCTTCTTAAATAATAGTAATTTGAGAAGTTGTACGAACAAAAAGATTATCATCGTGTTTGTTGTTAAATATCTTAAATCAATAAAGTTCGTCTGGATTTATTTTTGTCTATTTAACCTTTAGACATCCGGAAAACCAATATTTCGGCGCATCAGAACATGTTCTTTAATTTTTGTTTTTACATTAAAATATTCATTTTTTTAATGTTATTTATTATTTTTAATTCAATTTATAATGAATTTACCCATTCCCGCCCCTTTTTACTACCCTATATCACCTAATTCTACCTTATAAAAGCGGTACGTCGTTTCGTTTGCTTAAGGTTATAATTACAAACAAATATATTTTATAGAAGGTTTCTGATATTACTATTTTAATGTAATTTATCCCCCTCACCCCCTTTTCACCCCTTTTTACTCCACTTATACTTTTTGATCGAATTTTTTTGAAAAAATACATTTACTTGTTCGCATGTGGCTATAATTATAAATAAATTTATTTTCATGGCAGAGATTTCGATGCAAGATATAGATAGCGGCTCAGAAATATATTCAGGAATCATTATTTCGTATGAGAAAATGTAAGTTTTTCACTAGTTCAAATGTAAATTTGTAAATAAAGGCTTCTAAACGTAAATTTAGTATACTTGATTTCGATTTTTCGAAACTTTTGATTTCGAGATATAAATACATCATCGAGATACTGTTCATGTACCATCATTATTATTATTATTATTTCATTATAATTATTATATGTGTATGCATGTACACTGCACGCGAATTGTATGAGCGAATATATATATATATATATATATATATACGCGTAGGGGAATCTCACGCTGCGTTAGTACCAGAGCCGCCGCTAGGTGGCTACGCCGTTCCCAACGTCAAAGTAGTGACGTTGAGAGAATAAGTATACCTCGCGTTCGGGTGGTCGAGCAACCTTTTGGGATCGCTTACTCGATCATCCTACAAACATAAAGGCTTCGGCCAACTCCTCTGCTTACATATATATATATATATATATATATATATATATATATATATATATATATATATATATATATATATATATATATATATATATATATATATATATATATATATATATATATATTACTTTTGCAATACAATGAATACAGCAAATGAAGCTTGGAGTAGTGGAGAATCAGAACCTGAAGCAGATGTTACAGAAACAACTGATATATGTGATGACGATTTGAATGATACCACATATGATAAAAATTTATCTGAAATAAACTTTGATCCTTATTTTTATCCATCTGTAAAAAATTTTACTGATAAAGCTAGAATTCGTGCTCATGTGTCGATATAAAAAATTACTCCATTTGAATGTTTCAAATATTTTTTTGATCAGTTTCTTGTTAATCATATTATAGAACAAACCAACCTTTTTCAAGAACAGAATCCTGAACCATCTCGAAAAAAAATGAAAACGTGGACTCCTGTAACAGAAGATAAATTATGGAAATTTATCGCTTTATCAATAAATATGGGTCATGTCGTAAAAGGAGAAATAAAAAACTATTGGAGTGAGAATCCACTGCTATATATTTCAATCTTTAGCCAAATTTTGACTAGACATAGATACTATCAAATTCTGCGATATCTTCATTTTTCTAATAATGAAGAAATTTCTAATCATCCTTTAAAAAAAATCAAACCGATAATTGATCATTCGAAAACAAAATTTTCTAATACTATTTTTGCTGGAAAAAAACTTTGCATTGACGAAAGTTTAGTTTTGTAGAAAGGAAGACTAAAATTCAAACAATACTTACCATTGAAAACAAATCGATTTGGTATGAAATAGTTTGAATTAGTTGACTGTGAAACGGGATTTCTGCTAGATTTTATCATGTATACTGGTTCAGATAACGATTACGAAAAATTTGATTTAGGCGTTTCTCGAGATATTGTTGCTCATTTGATGAAACCTTACTATAACGTAGGTCACGAGTTATTTACTGATAATTGGTATACGTCGCAACAACTTGCAGAATATCTTCATGATAAAGACACTGGTCTTTGTGGAACAGTAAAAAAAATCGAAAAGGAATGCCTACTCTTGGTTCAAAGCTCAATCGTGGTGAAGTAGAAGTCGCTCATAATGATGTTTGGATGGTCATCAAATGCATGGATAAGAAGGAAGTTTACGTACTAACAAGTATTCATGAACTTGAATATTGTGCAACTGGTAAAATACACTACAAAACTAATGAAGATATTATAAAACCAAGTTGTATTTATGATTATAACAAACATATGGGCGGAATCGATGATATTGAAATGCATGAAATGGTATAGAAAATTATTTTTTCATCTAGTAAGTTGATGTTGGCAAATGCCCATAAGTTATTCAAGATGCTAACTACGGATGCTATTTTGTTTCCTAATTTTCGATTGAGCATAGTAAGAGACATTTTGTACTTAGGTTCTCAAATAGAATCAACATCTCTAAAGCCAGATATTCGACTATGTGGTCGTCATTTTCCCAGTAAAATGCAATCCGAAAACAGTGATAATAAGTTATCACGTCAATGTAAATTATGCACTATGCAGAAAAAGAGAATCCGATCTATATACGAGTGTAGAGTATGTAAAGAAACTCTATGTGTTGTACCGTGCTTGGAAATCTATCACACCAAAAAATAGTTACCGTAATTTATAAAATTTTTTTGAATAATAAATAAAAACTTTAAAAAAAATCATAAATTTAGAAAAAAAGGAAAAAAAAAGACACATAACTCTGCCACAGTCGGTCCCAAGCCGTTCACGAAATGCAAAGGGGTGGTTTTCATCCGGTTACAGGGGTTGTTTTTACGTTTACAGTAATTTTGATGTCAGATTTGGATTCAGCATCGAAAAATACATAGAAAACGTGTATCTGTGCATCTAAATAAAGAAAAATCAATTTACAAGGTAAATGGAGTGGTTTTCACCCTGTTATAGGGGTTGTTTTTAGATTTACAGTAATTTTGATGTCAAATTTGGATTCAGCATCGAAAAATACATAGAACACGTGTATCTGCACTTCTAAATAAAGAAAAATTAATTTACGAGGCAAAGGGGGTGGTTTTCACCCTGTTATAGGGGTGGTTTTTAGATTTACAGTAATTTTGATGTCAGATTTGGATTCAGCATCGAAAAATACATAGAACACGTGTATCTGCACTTCTAAATAAAGAAAAATCAATTTACGAGGCAAAGGGGGTGGTTTTCACCCTGTTATAGGGGTTGTTTTTAGATTTACAGTAATTTTGATGTCAGATTTGGATTCAGCATCGAAAAATACTTGATCAAAACCCACCATCTACCTTTTTACCCAATATATTACTGCTTGCATACCTCATACCCGCTTATGCTTAGACAATCGTAATACTTCGCTACAACTTTTGGTTACTTTACACACTGCTTATTAAAGATTTATTTTTCCTATTGTTGCTTGCCTTCGCTTGATTTTAAAAAAAAAACTTTTTTTTCTCATTCTATTTGCTTGAGTTTTGTTGTATTTTTTCTGCTCTGTTCCTCTATTCGTTTTTTTACCTTTTATAAACAGCATTAGGCTGTGAAATTAGAAAAAACCAGCATCTGAGAAATTCGGTAGGAAAGCAAACAAAATTGAGCTAAACGTACCTCCCTCCCCTATACAGCTTAATTACCTGAAATGGACCCGTCAAAGATTAAACAAATCAATTTAGAGAGGACTCGTATAACAGAACTGTTTAATACTTATTCGCATGAATTGGTTCCAAATAGTCTACGACGATCAAGGCTCAATACAGAGGGCACAGGAGCACAACGGCTTAACAGATTAGTACGATTTGACCTGCGAAGCCTATTCAGTACAGATGATGATGGCACTATACCATCAAATCCGGTAGGAGCAACGGGGGGCGGGGCTATGCAAGGAGGGGACAGAGATTCATTAAGGGAAAACCTAAATCATCCGATAGTCCGTAACAATGTAGATCCGGCCTCGATAATCTACAACATGCAGTATTCGCAGGCAAATCTAAATCATCCGATAGGCGGTAACAATGTGGGTCCGGCTTCGACAAACTACAACTTACAGTATTCGCAGGCGAACCTAAATCTCGGGGGGACTCAATTTCCACCTATACAGGCAGCTGACATACAAGAACATACCAGAAGGACAATGGGAAACACTTCGCCGAATTCTCTGCCCATAGCTGCACCATTAAGTAACTCTACGCTATATACCCATAATCCACCAATGAACCTAACACAAGATACATATCCTACCGTACAAACCCCCCAACTTTCACAAATAGTGAACTACCGTACCGTACAACCCCTCAATATCCACAAATACCGACCAACCCTATCGTCCACCCCTCACAATCTACATAAATAACTAATTACCCTACCTACCAAACCTCCCAACCCACACAAATATCACCATACCCTACCATCCAAACCTCCCAACCCTCACAAATACCTACCTACCACACCGCCCAAACCTCCCAACCCCCACAAATACCATCATACCCTACCATCCAAGGGCCCCAACCTCCAGAAATACCGACCTACCCGACCATCCAGATTCTCCAACAATCACAAATACCAAAATACCCTACCAGCCAAACCCCCAACCTACACAGATACCGAACAACCCTACCGTCCAAACTCACCAACCTCCACAAATACCAACCTACCCGACCATGCAGATCCCCCAACAGTCACAAATGCCGAACTACGCTACCGTCCAAACCTTCCAACCTACACAGATACCGAACAACGGTACCGTCCAAACCTCCCAACCTCCACAAATACCAACCTACCCGACCATGCAGATCCCCCAACAGTCACAAATGCCGAACTACCCTACCGTCCAAACCTCCCAACCTACACAGATACCGAACAACGGTACCGTCCAAAACCCCCAACCTTCACAAGTACCGACCTACTCTACCGCCCAACCCACTTTCACAAACACCAATATATCCCACTTTCCACACACATCAACCGACACAAGCAAATACTATCCCTACCTTACAAACATCCCATCTCACACCAATGTACCCACCACATACCAATCAAACATCTCATCCTGTACACCAACAGTCTCAGGCGGCCGCTCAAATTTACCAACATTCGCATACACCCACGAACCAGTCAGCACAAAACTCGCAACCACAAACATCAATGTACCATACCCCGCAATCTACACAACCATTACAAACAGAAACACGCCCTACCTACCAATTTAACCATCACCAACAAGCAGTGAACCATATATCCACTCATCAAACTATACCACCTAATAACTCGCAAATTCCATCGGATTCAAACTCGCAAAATTTAAATTTATCGCATCCAAGTACTGCACTTATCCCACAGACACGGAACCCCTCACTTCCTTGCCAAGAGGTCCACAATAACGGCTCGGAAAGGTCCCAAATATTTCCAAGCAGTACAATATACCCCGATAATTCGTCGTACACAGCGAATGCAGTAAATTCTACAAATAACCCATATTTACCACCTAACCTCGTAGACTATCCATTAATGAACCCTAACACTCAAGTCCCAATACCTAGTAATCCATATTGGTATTACCCCTTCGCACAGTTTCCCCTTGGGCATGGTATTCCCCAAGGAGGATACTCTTACAATACATCGAACACCTTGCCATACGGTCAAATGCTTCTTGACAATCCCGAGCGAGTACATCCTCAGAACTCGAATAATGATTCCTCGTTCCAGCGCGAAACCAGAGTAGCCAGTTTCATACAAAAGTATAATGTAAGCTTTAATGGAAAACCAAAAGCAGATCTAGGGGTATTCCTCTCCCGAATAGAGGATTGCCGGAGAAGTTGTAACATCTCTGATCGGGACATCTTGAAAATGATTTTTATTATTTTAAAAGACAAAGCTTTGTATTGGGCACGCCCGTTGATACAAAACTGGCGAACATTGGAGGAATTCAAACATGCCATAAGACAACAATATGGCAGACCGGATTTCCAATTACAATTAGAATATGATATTAGGTCAAGATCGCAAGGACCCGAAAAATCAATTGCTACGTTCATCGCAAATATCCGAGCATTGATGAATCAATGTATCCCCCCAATGACCCTCATAGCTCAATTGGGTAGAACTTATCGTAACCTACATGAGGATTATTTCACCAAGATAAATAGATATCAATTCAGCACATTTGAAGAATTACAGGCCTTGGAACAACAAGAAGAGATGCGAAGGGATCGGAAGAAGAAATATAGACTCCCACCGCCACCTGAACATTCGTTGTGCCCTCAATTAGCTTGTAGACCACCACCAAGAAAAAACCGCATTGCCGCTATCGAAACGGTACAACAATACAGCGACTCAACAGACGAAGAAGACACTAACGAAGTTGCAGCTGTCGACAACATCGTAAAAACAAAAACAGGCCAATTGGTCGAATTCGCACGGAAACAAGATGTCGAACACACATCAGGCATATCGAAACAAAAAAACTGGAATAATGGCAATAATAAAAAAAAACCCTACCGCCTCTAACAAGCCCACCCAACCCAAAAAATTAAGTAAGGAAAGTCCAACAACTGGAAAAGTATACCCATGTTGGGTTTGTAAAGACACAGGCCATTGGGCACCAGGCTGTCCCAAAAAGACAGGAAACATCTGTTATAAATATGGTATTCGTGACGTAACGATACATACGTGCCCAAGATGTAGACCAAATGCGGGAAACGATCAAAGAGGGAAACAGTAAGGTCCAGGTTAACCTCTAAACTCGGGCAGGCCCAAATACTCACGCCAAAAACAACATCGAAAGCTTCAGGCCTAGTCAACTCAGGTTATGGAGAGAACATACCGATGCCTATTGGCCCGGTTGGAAACTATGATAATCGTCTGTACCTCAATATCGAAATAGCAGGAAAAGTCTTCACTACACTCGTAGTGGAACAGTTTCCTCCTTCATAAGGATAGAAGCGGTGAAACAGATAGGGACCGAAATAATACTACAGTTCGGATACATGATAATGCCAAACGGCGAATTAGAAAATATCGAAGGTATTACAAAAATTTCATTCCACGTCGAAGGTAAAGAAACACCCGCGGACATCAGAGTATCAAAAACAATGACCTACGACATCATACTGGGCATGGATCTATTGTCACTGCTGAAGATGACGATAGACCACGAATATCGAACTTGGCACACGGACAAAGGAGTAGTGAGAAAATTTCATCCGAAAAATCAGGATCCGGGAGCTTGGGCGGAGCGGCTGCTTCTCTTGGTATTTTGGAGGCCTGCAGCATACACCCTAGAAAACATAAAGCTGAGTTACCCTACAGCAGATACGCACATCAAACTTGAACTCTCTTACCTGGTTTGGAGGGTTTGTAGAGGCAGTATGGTCTCTCAAGTGCAGTAACATAGCTCAGCTCATAGCCCGCTCCTCCATAACAGCAGCAGCAGCAGCCTCCGAAGCACTCGCCAGTCACCTAGAAGCAACCTAGCATTAGCAAGGGGAGATTACAGTGATATACAAAACACTAATCTCGCCTGATAGCAGTGGCAGTTGAAGAACGTAGTGTAGTAAGCTGCAAGTAAATATAACCTCTTCAATGTTAACCGTGCCCACTGCTCCTGCTGCAAGTACGCAGTCCTGGGCCTTGCAGTTCTCGTCTTCGTGCCCCTTCATCAGCACAGTTGTACAGATGTACCTCCTGCTGCATCCCTCGTCGTATTTCTTCGTCCTGGTCACTCGTTCTTCCTCGTCCTCCCCAACACCGTCTGCAAGCCGTCGACTGCGTGCCACATAGCGTGACGTCGCCGCAAGCAGACGCTCCCCTTTCCTCCTTCTTAGTTCTCTTTCTTCCTCACCAGGCACATGCGCTGCGCCCTTAACCGGGCTCGGTCCGCACTACCGAAATCCAAGTGTAGCGCCGCAGGGACGAAGCGACAACTCGCTCACTTCGTACTGAGCCGCGTTCGCAGACACTTCGGTCTTTATACCTACTCCGTGCGAAAATATCAGAGTCCACTTGCTCCGCTCGCGAGTCTATAACCGTTTCCGTACCTCGACATTATCGTCGACCTCGTACCGTGTGTGCCGACCAACTTGTATATTCGAAGGAGGCCACACCGTATTTGAAAAGTGTAAGTTGCACAGAATATTATTGTGTTTAACAGGTATATATATATATATATATATATATATATATATATATATATATATATATATATATATATATATAGATATTTTTGTAAATCTAGCGCCGCGTGCGTGTCGAGCATCGCGTCGCGCCGCCTTCCACCTGTATTTCACCGCCGTATATTCTGTAGAATTCGCGTCCCTGAGTATTAACTTCTTCCCCTCTCGATTATTTACCGTTTCCCACCGTACCAGCCGTGCACACCGAAGTTAGTTTAAATGCGTAAATAATTCTATGTGTCGGTAGAACACTTGTAAAATCGTGCTGCGAATTCGCGCAGCTGGCGCTGAACACCCTGTATATAAATTGAATAAACCACAAGTGTTCATACTTTTACCCTAAATTCCTGTGTGTAATTTATTTATAGTATAGCTAAAATTATTGTCCTAAATGTTAAATTATCCTAAAGTGGAAATTTTTATATTTTACTATTAAAATGACATTACTGCTTATAAATAACATTTTCTAATTTAATATACTGATAAGTATACATTAAAACTTTAGTAGCAAATAATTAGGAAAACTATTGAAATGTTAAAAACACGTTTCTCTTGAAATTATTGAAAAGAATGTGTTATCTGATTTATTTTCAAAAGTGCCAAGCGAATGATTTTAATTTTTTTAAACAACCTCTAAATATGTCTAGAAACCCTTTAGAACAAAAAATCGGATGGGTTAATATTTATTATTTAAATTTGGTTCTTGAAAACCGAGAAATCCATACGTTTGATTGTTCGAGATGATGTGAGGAACCTGTAAAAAAAAAGAACGATGCCTACGATACACAGGCAATCAGCCCCCCCTAAGTACAACCTATAAGACCTATGCCATCGTTTAGAGCCACAAAAAACATGAATTTAACAAAAAATCAGAATCCTCGACTCAAGTAAATTTGAGATATTACGGATCAAAGCTTTCACCCCCTAAAAGACAGAAAGCAACCGAAAACCATAAAACAGACACTTGGCACAACTTTCAGCAATCAAATGGGGACTCAAATGAAAGATTTAATCGAAATCTATCATTTAAAAATGACTTCAACTTGGGGCTTCAAATAGGGTGCGTTGGCACATTTTTTTCGTGAGCGATACGGCAAATGAAAGCTGACGTAAAAGCTATCGATTTGAGCCATCTCCCTTTGGGGGACGTGTTCCCTTAGTAGTATTTTAAAACTATTCTTAAAATACCAGAATCAACGCTTACACCATCCTTATCGAATTCCCCCACTTGTCACATGTTTCAGCAATAGAATGAGGGCTAAATGAAAGATTTCATCGAAATCTATAATTATAAAATGACTCCAAATAGGGACTGCTGCATTTTCACTATTTTACAGGGGGTTAACAGTTTAGAAAGAAACTACCCCTAAGGATTTTGGTCAAATATGATGCGTTGCTACAATTTTTTTTTTCAAACGAGGTGGCAAATGAATGCTGACGAAAACAGCTATCGATTCGAGCAATCGATCTTTGGGGAATTTGCACCGTTAGTAGTATTTTAAGACTATTCTTAAAATACCAGAATCAACCCTTAAATCGTCCTTATCGAATTACCCCAATTTGCATACTTTTCAGCAATCGAACGAGGGCTCAAATGAAAGATTTCATCGAAATTCGATAAAAACGATTTAAGGGTTGATTCTGATATTTTAAGAATAGTCTTAAATACTACTAAGGGAGCACGTCCCCCAAAGGGCGATGCCTCGAATCGATAGTTTTTTACGTCAGCTTTCATTCGCCGTTACGCTCGTAAAAAAAAATGTGCCAACACACCCTATTTGACCAAAATCCTTAGAGGTAGCTTTTTTTCTGAACCGTTTAAAAGGGTAAAAATAAAGCAGCCCCAATTCGAAGTCATTTTAATGATAGATTTCGATTAAATCTTTTATTCAAGCCCTGATTCGATTGCTGAATGTTGTGCCAAATGGTTTTTTTATGGTTTTCTGTCTTTTAGGGGTTGAAAACTTCGATCCGTAATATCTCAAGTTCCCTTGAGTCTAGGATTTTTTTAAAATTCATGTTTCTTGTGGCTTTAAACGATGGCATAGGTTTTATAGGTTGTACTTAGAGGGCCGATTGTCTATGCGTCGTGGGCATCGTTCTTTAAGCCCAAAATTTTCTAATCTGCACAAATGGTTTGAGTTTTAGTGCGCGGCGGTCAGCCGCTATAATGCTCGAGCGCTTGGCTTTGTCTTACCATCTGTATGCTGCTTCTTTCAATTATTTTTGTATTCTGAAAATCAGCTAACATTTGTCCTATAATAGTTGAATATAACTGCTCACATCTGCAGCTGATTTTGCTAAAAGAGCGTCTTCAAAGGCGATACTCAAGATTTTTCAATCAAAGCTGCAGTATAGACTTTGAAGCCATTTTCTTAAGCTAAATCAGCTGCAGATGTGAACAGTCATATTCAAATATTAAATGACAAATGAGAACTGATTGTCATAATACAAACATAATTGAAAAAAGCAGTATCCAGATAGTGAAACAAAACCAATCGCTAGAGCGAGCCCGGCAGGCGCAGTATAGCGGCTAATTGCTTCGTATTGAAACTCAAACCATTCGTCCAGAGTAGAATATTTTGGGCTAAAATTTTGTTTGCATGTTCCTGATATCATTCCAAACAATCAGTCGTATGGATTTATCTCGATGTTTTTGCGATCAGAAAATGAAAGTCAAAATGAACAAAAATTATTTTCAAAATGGCGGAAAGAATTTTTTTGATTTTTTTAATATACCATTCGATTTACTGTAAGAAATTAAGTTAATAAAAATTTATTCAAATTCTGGTCATGTACCTATCAGTAGGCTGAAATTTCACGCGGGCCTTTCCTTAACGCTTTTTTGCAGTTATTATTTAAGGAAAATAGAACTTACAATACTTTGATTAAGCAAATTGTTACAACGTGATTTAAATAAAAATATCTTACATTGTCTGTTGAAGCGATGGGTTAAATTAATGAGCACTTTGATGACAGCAAAAAGACATTCTCTGATGACGGCTCCATTTGAACTTTTGTCGCTGTTATCATTTGTTGGATATTTCAAAATTTCTTTTCCGCAAAAGTTATACAAACTAGCTAACGTAATCACTAAAATACTATCATTATATTTCAACAAGTATACTTGATTTTCTTCGTTCATATGAGTTACCTATTTAAAACATAAACATTTGTAATAACGTTTCATAGATTTATAAATACGGCAAGTTTTATACATACATTTTCTAAAACTCTTAAACATCTATCAACTTTTCGCAATTTATCCAACAATGGTTCATCCCAACCAGTACTGGAAATGCCAGAGGTATTGATACGTCGATGACACTCTGTTATAGTTTTTATAATGTGTTCCAAGCCTCCAAGTTCTCGTAACTCTTCTTTGAACCATTCCCCAGCTCGTCTGGATGTTAAACTAAGTAAAGTTTCCATTGCCAATTGTCCGACCTGCGCACAATAATATAACCCATAAGAAATTTTAATCAATACAAGCTAGTTGTAGAAAAGAAGTACTGAAAATCGTATGAACTGTGAAGGACTTAGATTTGCGCTTTCTATTCAAATATGTGTTTTATATCGAAATGAAGAAAAAATAATTCTTTTCAATTTAAAAAAAAGAAAATTTACAGATTTTTTTAAACCCATACGTTTAAAGTCATTCGGAGCTAAGTATAACCATATTTCCATATATATATATATATATGATACTCTAGGAAATCGAGAGCAAAAAAAAATTATTTCAGCAAAAATATTCCTTTTGGTATGTAAAATTGTCGTAAATTTTTTCAGACCTTCTTAAGGGAAGAAGATACCAGTTCTTGGTCAAAAACCGATTTATTTTTTATTTTTTTATACTAGTTCTTAACTCTTTTTCTTAATACTGAAAGAGTTTTCACAAGAAAATTTGACTTCTGCAAGCTGTTTTTTTTTTTAATATTTTCGTTTCTATTTAAAATTGAATGTTTTATAACATTTGCGTGACGAAAAAGTTAAATAAGTACGCCCTAAGCCAGGCTAAACGCGAGTGAAAGTCGAAAACCTATGTCAGTGGTACACTAAAAAGAATGTATTCCATAATACAAAAAAGGAATCATAAATAATTACGAATTAACTTTTATTTAATTATTACTACTATTTTACTTTAGTCATTTTTAGCTATCTTCATGATTTTTGGTGTAATGGTTCGAGTGTTTAAACCCACTTTTTTAAGGATTTTAAGTTTTAAAATGAGTTTAATTAATCGAAAGGGGTATTACAAGGTTTTGGAACCATTTATTATGAAAAATTCAGGAAATTTGCTAGAAATTCCTTTGTTGCTATTTTTTAAAGTGAATTAATTTTGTTGAATAAATGGGGATTAAAATTTGCTAAGAAATGAAAAACATGACTACATGCTCATATTTAGTGACGCGTATTTCGTTGATCAAGACCAAACCACCGCCGTCTCCAGAGCCGAGCAATCAAATTATTTAACATTGTTATTAATAGGGGGATTATTGTATTGTTTGTTGGAGGGAATCAGGAGAAGAAGAACACCGTCACACACACACAAACACACACACACACCATCACACACACACACACACACACGCACACACACACACACACACACACGCAGATACACACACACAGATACACACACACACACACACGCACGCACGCACGCACGCACGCACGCACGCACGCACGCACGCACACACACACACACATACACACACATCGAAATATTCCAACGATCAGAATCTTTACATGGTAAGGTATATCCAAACTATGTTGGTGATGGAGATTCAAAGACCTTTAAAGGTCTCACCGATGCAAAGTCCTACGAGAACATCACGATAAAGAAAAAGGAGTGCATCGATCATGTCCAAAAACGAATGGGTACTCGTCTCCGAAATCGTTGCCTTGACGGATTCACTCAAAATACGAATGAAAGCTTTAACGCAACCGTGTGGTCTATGGCACCTAAATCTTCCTCCAGTGGCACACATGTACTTAATACAGCAGTATACATTGCTGTAGGTATCTACAATGATTGGCTGTCACGTATCATGCGTCTGATGCAAAATTTGGGGATGAAAATAGGGCCAAACTGCTACAACTTCTGCGTGGAAGTTGATGAGCGTCGCATCAGATTTTCCGAGCGATCGCTTACCGATGCTGCAAAAAAGGCTAGGTTGGACTTAAAATCAGTCAGGAAGGAGAATGATGAAGAGAATATCAATTTAGATGACTAAATTTACGATGCAAGAATTGCAGATTAAAGGTAAAATGAAATTTTTTAAGAGTTAAGTACTTGTAAAACTTTAAACGCGTTTCTCTCAAAACTACTTTTTTCAAACTGGGCGAAAACGCTGCTCAGAAACCGCTCGATGGATCGCTTTCAAATTTTTACTGTAGCTTCACAATCTCATTATTTAAAGAAGTACATAGCCGTTTTTTGATTACTCTAAAATTCTTTGTGAGTTGGACTGTTAATTATCGAGCGACCCTCGACATTTCTTCAGAGTCGGTAAAATATTTATTTATTATCTATTATTTATAAAATTCATGGGAATATACATGAATTGCGTTGGTGATGTGACACCATGTCGTTAAAATCAGTGCACGGCGCGGAATGGTGATACGTAAAAGGCGGAAGGATTAAGGGTTTATAGGAAATTTTATTAGCTTGGGGAAAATGGGGTGATTCGGTCGTATAAGTGGCGTGCGCGGGCTGACGTAGCCATCTTAGGAAAAGCGACCGATAACTTTGTAATTATATCTGTAAATTATTAGCAACCTTTTGAGTATATATATAAATAAAGCCTAGGTACTTAAATTGCTTAAAGTATAGTATTATTATTTAGTAGTTAAATAATTCATCCTGATTTCCTGTATCACGGAACCTCCTCGGGGATAGAGTTCATGCTAGGGTAGTCGCGCTTAACCTCGCGCCCTCTTATTATAACTAAATTCGGTAAAATGTAGAGCCAACCCTTGGAGTGAATATTGAAATAATTAATTAAAGCTAAACTGAATAAAGTAACAAAATCCTATGTTACAAATTAGCCTTGATCAACTTTGAACCTAAAGGTTTTAAAAAACTATAAAAATTCAAATACATTCTACACACTAAAAAGAACATTTTTACTGAAAAAATAAAAAGAAAATTTTTTTGAAGTTCATTTCCCAGAGTCATTTATATATGGGTGAATCCAGCAACTTTTTAAAAAAAGCTGCGTAGGATTTTAAAAAAATTTCGTCAATTTTCTATATAAAAGTAGATGTTGAAAGAAGCCCCCAACAAATTTTTTAGCCTTCTTTATTCACTATGGTACCCTATGGAATTTTTTTCATTTTTGAAATTGACCAAAAATATGAATTTTCAAAAAATTCCATAGATTTTCAATTTTAACTATTTTTAACGTTTCGAAAAAGGATTTCTTCGTCTTTTGGCCAACTTTCAGGCAAAAATGTGTCCGGTTTGTAAATACTTGAAGGCTCAATTTGGCAAGCAATAATGTGCATGCGCATTTTTCTAATTTCTAGGTTATGTTTAAAGTCTTGTCATTTCTACAAATTTCAGTCTCATGAAGGCGGGGCACATGACACTCTGTGTGGGTATGAAGAGCATATGCAACCTGTATAGAATTATCGCTTGCTAAACCTAAAGAAGCTTTATATTAATTTTTATGTTAATATTCTAAAAAAGCAATATGGAGAGTAACTTCTTTTATGAACTTTAATAAACGAACTTGAACTTTAACTAACTAATTTAAACTAACTAATTTTTTCCTTTTTTGCTTCGAAGACTTTGAAACTTCGTTTTCTTCGAATCTTCGTTTACTTTGAAGAATTCGAAACTTCATTACCTTCAAATCTTCGTTTCTTCACGTCCTGCGAAGAATTCGAAACTTCGATACTTCGATACTTTGACAATCCGAAGTTCGCTTCGTTCCTTCGAACAGCCGACGTTTTTAACCAATATCTTTATGTATTTACTTATAAAAATTTCGAACAAACATAACACAAAATTTGTTTTTATCATATATAGATATGGGAGATAATTGGATTTACGTTGATCAAGGAAATTTTTTCAAAAAATAACGTTCAAATAAGTTTCTTCCATTTTTTTCCACACCACCCTGGTAGAAACTGTACCCAGCCGTTCGCCAAGTGTATACCAAGTCGCAATGATTTTGCCAACGAATTAGCCATCGGTTGGTTAAAAATCCCGCTTATTTCGACATGGAATAACCATTGTCGTTGGCGAACTGAAACTTTAATTTTAAAAATCGAAAAAAGGAAATTTGTCACGATTTTATAATTAAAACAGTTCATAAAACATAGACTCATTGATACAAAGTTGCAAAATCGCATACAGAAAAGAACTTTACTTTATAAAAGTAGGTTATAATAAATATACTGCTCTTAGATTTTGAGGTTAAATATATATATATATATATATATATATATATATATATATATATATATATATATATATATATATTGTTGTGACCGAGCTCAAACGTTGCGCGATTCGAACACCGAGAATCGCGCATAGCAACCCCTAGCAACGAGATCAACGACGTCGTGGATGTTATTGTTTATGTTCAGTCTGATTCTCATAGCTGTTGAGAACAGTTGTGTTTACGTTCGAATAAAGAGTCCGAGTTCAAGTGTGCTTTTCTATAAATACGTGTTATCATTCTCATTACTCGAACCCGATCATAACATTTTGGGGGCTCGTCCGGGATAGTGTTTTTTTCGAAAATGTGATTTAGTGGAAAGTTTATGCTTTTACGTTCCGGCAAGATGTCAGTGGTATCAAGAACACCAGTTTCATCCCCGAGAACTCTTTCAACTGAGCAGCCTCAACCGTCTCTCACTGAAACGAATTTGGAGATAACAAGCTTGAAGAAACGTGTAGAGGAAATTACTCAAGAACTCCATCAACACAACGAGGATGCATTGAATTTTCAAAGGGAACTCCATGTTCGAGATTCGGAATTGTTGGATGCTCGTCATCACAATGAGGAACTTGAAGCACAGATTAAGCTACTGAGGGATCAACAAGTTCGAAGAAAACTATTTGGTGACCGAGAGCAGAGGGAGAGGACTGACTTGAACGAAGAGATATCGATACTTCAGACCCTGAATAACACACTGCAGGCAGAACAGCGAGAACAGCAACGCCAAATTAATCATCTAAGTCATTTACAGAATAGAGATATACATTCACATACAACAGAAACAGAGAACGCTAGAATTAATGACACTGAGTTATCTTTAAATCAGAATAGACTTAGGTTAGGAACTTCTATTATTGATCCTTTGATTACTGATGTTCGTGGTTTAGGTTCAAATGTAGATAATTCTGTTTTACTGAACACTAGACCTATCCACTCGGGAACGGATTTTATTTTTTTAATTGAAAGCTGATGATTATGATGGATCATCACCTCTTCGTGATTTTTTTGGTTCAATTTCAAGTCATCGCTACAGCAAACAATTGAACACCTGCAAATAAATCAGCAGCTCTTATTTATTGTTTGAAAGGAAGAGCAAAATCAATTCTCGTTGAATCTGATTCGACTGCGTCAAATTTTGATGATTTAGTTTCCCGTCTTGAACTTCGTTTTGGTGATAAACATTTAGCACCCACTTATTACGCACAATTTCAGAACAGACGTCAACGTTTTGGTGAAGATTTCCCAACATTGGCTGCCGATCTTGAGAGACTTTCTGCTTTGGTTTATCCGGAATGTCCATTTGCAGTCCAAGATAAAATCGCTTGTGCCCAATTTATAGTTGATATTTTTGATTCATCAATCAGAGAGATCCTTCGTTTAGAAAGGATAACTTCTCTAAAAATTGCTCTTGCTCGCGCTATGGAAGTGAAGGTTATTCGTGATTTACATAAGAGATCTCAGACTTCAAGGAAAACGAATGACACATATAAGACTGGAATCAACTCTTCGAATTCACAGTATAAAGGTCCTCAATCTTCGGACAAACACAGATCTCAAGATTTCTTTAAGGATATTGAATGTTGGACGTGTGGTAAAAAAGGACATTTTAGATCAAATTGTCCAAATCAGATCAGCAACCAGGGAAACTAGGTTATGTTGAACTTTCTGGAGCGAGTTCAACAGAACTCGACAAGACTCCAACAAACACACTCTCTTGTCTGATTGATTATAATGTTGGAAGAATTAATAGGAACTCAAATAAATTTTATTTTGATGGTTTAATTAATGCCAAAACTTGTATTTTTAAAGTAGATTCTGGTTCTGATGTGACTATTATAAATCCGAAATTTGTAGAGTCAAAAGATAAAAGAATTCCTATTAATTTTACAACTCTTAAGTATCCGACTGGAGAAAAGGTACCAGTTGAATTTTTGATTTCAGCTTCGATAAAATTGGGTGACCATTCAGCTAATTTAGATGTTTTTGTTGGAAATATTATTGATGATTGTACACTTGGTAGTGATTTCCTTGATACAACTGGTATTACAGATTCGATAACTAAAATTATTTTAAATACTCCAAGTTCAATCATCAATAAACAGATTTCGAGAATAGTTGATTCTAGTGAGGATGTACCAGAGACATTACAAGAAATTTTTGACAAGAACTCAGAGAACTTGGATCAAGATCAACGACGGAAGTTTGCAGATCTTCTTCATGAATTTGAAGAGATTTTTCAAGATGATGACGTTACTGGAAAATGTAATTTGGTTGAACATAGAATTCAATTACTCCATAATCAACCAATTAAACAACCTATTCGAAGACCCCCTATTCATCAAGTTAAGGAATTGGATGAATGTATTGCTGAGATGCATTCTCAAGGAGTTATTGAAGAATCAGACAGCTCGTATTGTTCACCTGTAGTTCCCAAGAAGAAGATGGATGGAAAAATTCGTTTTTGTAGTAATTTTCAAAAAATTAATGCAATTACAATTAAGGATTCGTACCCTTTACCAAGAGTTGACGATACTCTTGATAAACTTGCAGGATATTCGTGGTTTTGCACTTTGGACTTGAAGAGTGGATACTGGCAAATCAAGATTCGAGAAGAGGATAGGAAAATCACGGCTTTCTCAATCGGAAAAGGACTTTGGCAATTTACAGTTATGCTATTTGGTTTATGCAACGCATCTGCGACTTTTCAACGTTGAATGGAAAAATTACTCAGAGACTATCTTTCAAAATTCTGTTTAGTCTATTTAGATGACGTTATGGTATTGGGAAAGTCGTTTGATGAGTTAATAATTAACCTGAAGAAAGTGTTTGTTTGTTTTCAAGAAGCAGGATTACGTCTTAATAAGAAGAAATGTGTTTTCTTCAGCAGGCAAATTGAATATTTAGGATACATCGTTTCAGAAGAAGGAAAAACAGCTAATCCAAAGAAGATTGAATCTGTTGTAAACTGGCCAATTCCTCATAACAAAAAGGCTGTGTTGAGTTTCGTGAATTTCTGTGGTTATTATAGGCGACTTATTAAAGGTTTTGCTAACATAGCTAAACCTTTATATAGGTTAACTGAAAAATCGGCTAAGTTCATATGGTCAGAAGAATGTCAAAAAGCTTTTTTAAGATTGAAAGAGGTTCTTACAACACCTCCAATTTTGGCATTTTCTTCTCTTTCTTCTGAATTTATTTTAGATACTGACGCTTCTGACCATGGAATTGGGTTGGTTCTTTCTCAGAAAGAGGATGGAATCGAACGTGTCATAGGTTATTATAGTAGAGTCCTTCCAAAATCAGAGAGAAATTATTGTGTCACTCGACGTGAACTCCTTGCTATTATAGAATCGTTAAAAAATTGTCATCTTTACCTTATCGGTAAACCTTTCATTATTAGGACTGATCATTCTTCTTTAACTTGGTTATTGTCGTTTAAGGAATTGGATAGACAATTGGCTCGTTCGTTAGGGAAATTGGATCAGTACAACTACAAAATTATTCACAGGAAAGGCAATTTACATGGAAATGCTGATGGACTTTCAAGACGGCCTTGTGAAGATTTCTCCTGCAAATATTGTTCCAGAGTAGAAGAAAAATTCAATAATGTAGAAACAATTTGCCGTATAATTTTTGAAGAAAACACATCAGAAGAATGGAAGAATAGTCAGGCAGAAGATGAAGCTATTTCTTTCATTTGTCAAACGAAAGAATTACAGAAGAAACCAGAATGGCAAGAGATTTCATCGATGGACGAATTCACCAAAATCTATTGTTCTCTGGGATTCTTTAGTACTAATTGATGGGATTTTGTATAGAGAATGGGTTTCAACGAATTTAGATTACAAAATCCGTCAATTAGTTGTTCCTCAACATAAAATTAAAGATATTTTGGAAGAAGCACATGATTCACCATCTGGAGGACATTTCGGAGTAAACAAGACTTTAGATACAATTAGAAAAAGATTTTATTGGGCTACTTGTAAAAGCGATATAGAAAATTGGTGTAAATCTTGTGAAGTCTGTGTTTCAAAGAAAGGTACTCCAGATAAAGGTCATGGTGAGATGAAAATTTATAATTCAGGAGTTCCATTTGAAAGACTTCAAATGGATATCTGAGGCCCATTTCCACTTTCTTCTTTCGGCAATAAATACCTCTTAGTTGTATATAAGGTAATAAAGAAAATATTATCATTTTTTAACTTTTAAAATATTCAAATGTTTTTAACCAATATCTTAATGTTTTTACTTATAAAAATTTTGAACAAACATAACACAAAATTTGTTTTTATCATATATAGATATGGGAGAAAATTGGATTTACGTTGATCAAGGAAATGTTTTCAAAAAATAACATTCCAATAAGTTTCTTCCATTTTTTTCCACACCACCCTGGTAGAAACTGTACCCAACCGTTCGCCAAGTGTATACCAAGTTGCAATGATTTTGCCAACGAATTAGCCATCGGTTGGTTAAAAATCCCGCTTATTTCGACATGGAATAACCATTGTCGTTGGCGAACTGAAACTTTAATTTTAAAAATCGAAAAAAGGAAATTTGGCACGATTTTATAATTAAAACAGTTCATAAAACATAGACTCATTGATACAAAGTTGCAAAATCGGATACAGAAAAGAACTTTACTTTATAAAAGTAGGTTATAATAAATATACTGCTCTTAGATTTTGAGGTTAAATATAAATATGTCAAAGTCAATAGCAGGAAACAAAGATGAGAAGACATTAGACAACTGTTCTGTCAGACGCTTTGCTCCGTTTTATACATGTGTATTGCACCCATGTGTAGACTTTCTAATGGGTGGTTATGGGTGGTTTAGAAAGAGAAAGAGCGCTCTTGTTAATTCTGTCTGTCTCTTTCTCTACGAGTACCACACGCTTAATACGGCATCCGCATGGCCTATGTCTATGGCCCGCATGTGCGGGGCATGCACACTATAAAGCGTCGGCTGTTCGAAGGAACGAAGCGAACTTCGGATTGTCAAAGTATCGAAGTATCGAAGTTTCGAATTCTTCGCAGGAAGTGAAGAAACGAAGATTTTAAGGTAATGAAGTTTCGAATTCTTCAAAGTAAACGAAGATTCGAAGAAAACGAAGTCTTCGAAGCAAAAAAGGAAAAAATTAGTTAGTTTAAATTAGTTAGTTAAAGTTCAAGTTCGTTTATTAAAGTTCATAAAAGAAGTTACTCTCCATATTGCTTTTTTAGAATATTAACATAAAAATTAATATAAAGCTTCTTTAAGTTCAGCAAGCGATAATTCTATACAGGTTGCATATGCTCTTCATACCCACACAGAGTGTCATGTGCCCCGCCTTCACTTTTTCGCTTGATTAGGAAAAAAAGCTAACTTAAACATAATATAAAAAGCCGCTGAGAATTCAATGGCACTTAGCTTCCTCAAACTAAATTAATTGTTACTATTAATTGTTCCATTAATATGAAATTCTTTGTTCTAATAAATTAATTTTTAATTACTATATCTCTTTCTAAATAATACCTCAAAAAGGGTGTGCTTTTTTTATTATTGATGGTTTGACAAAAGATGATTTTTTACTAAAATTACAGAACGATAGGTAATAATCCTTATCACATCAATTTTCTCTCAGTACGTAATTTATTGAAACTTTTTAAATATTTAAATTAAATGTAATCAGATGTTAGTACGTAGATTCACTAAATTCCTAATCATCTATAATTTTGTGAACGATTTGCCATCCTAGATTTCCGAGATATAACTGTTTAAACTAAATATGACTTTTTTGTGTATAAAAAAAGAAGAGAAGGAGCCTATCCAAAATTTGCGGTTGTAAAAGATAGGTAATTTTATGCTCTTTTAATTCATTTACACTAAATTGATTATAATATATCTAACATACCAAAAACTCGAAAAATTAAAATCAGAAATTCAAAAAATCAAAATATTATTATAAAAAAACGAGTTGATGAATCTTTAAATTTCTTTTTAATTTTGAATCTTCATTACAAGACGAAAAAAATGAGCCCTATTTCGACAAAAATGACCGTGTCATTCCCGAAATATAAGTGATAAAAAAAATGTATTAAAAAATACATA
Organism: Gastracanthus pulcherrimus; assembly: GCA_949152435.1. Taxonomy (NCBI): domain Eukaryota; kingdom Metazoa; phylum Arthropoda; class Insecta; order Hymenoptera; family Pteromalidae; genus Gastracanthus; species Gastracanthus pulcherrimus. The sequence goes on along the minus strand of OX424576.1, from coordinate 114,530,489 downwards.
ACCTCAAATATCTTAAAATAAAGTTTCAAATCAAATGCTATCGTTTCACTCTAGTTATCGCAGGTGACAACAAATCTATTTTTTTCACAAATGGATTGTTTTCTCTCCAAAATAGTAAGATAAAGCCTAAGTAATTGTACTGAATATTCTTCTTCATATTGCTAATCATTTCTATTTTTTTCAAAAATTTTGTTTCTTTTATTTCACAGATATAACCGTTTGAAAAAAATGACGATTTCGTGTATAACAAAACAAGGGAAACAGATTATTCAAAATTTTGTATCGGAAAAGATAGGTAATTTTATACTCTTCAAATGCATTATCACTCAATCAATGATATTATTTCTAAGGTATCAAAAAACCCAAAAACTAAAACTGAAAAATCGAAAACCGATAGAAAACAAAACAACATCAGAAAAAAAATTTTTATCGTGTATATTCAGAGAAATGTACAGAAAAAATGCTTAGTGACTGTTACCAAGTGAAACTTGGTTAAAATAAAAATAGCTATGCTTACAAAGCACATGTTTCTTCGAACCAAAGATGCTTGGTAACTTATACCAAGTCGAATTGGTTAATAAATTACCAATAAATTTTTTCATAATAACACACATAATTGGTAGCATATGCTGATGCCCAAGGTCTACGAAGTCTGTTGTTGTAAGTACTACGAGTCTTGGTCATCTGAACAAACTATTAAGGTAGATTGTTACAAAGTATACATGGTAATAGAAGCATGAAATTAACGTAACTCGTGCCAATTATAAAAATTACGTTTATTAACGGATTTTGTGAATTATCAGAGATTTATTATAAAATGTAGCTAAATTGTGGGTTCCTTGAAAGTAGATAAGCTAAGCGCGTTCTCGGCCACCTATATAGGTATACTTGGGTAGGCCATGCAGGGTAGACCTCTGTGTACCCTAATCTCACAGCTCATAAACTATAAGAGCTAGAGTCCTAAAATTTGTTGTGAAAGTTTCATTTATCTTAACAAAGCAAAAAAAAAGTTGGTTTGTAAGCCTTTCACAGGCACTTTCTTTGAAAATGACACATTATCATAGCTATAGTATATCAGGTTGCATCATTCATTGTAATAATTGTTATAAATTGTCTATGTTACTCAAAAATGTCATATAATACTTGAGCATACTCATTTAAAACTCTGGAAATCACTTTTTGCTTATAATATCAGATCTTTCAAATTCAGGGTATTGATCGATTTGTACCTAAATCTCAGCTTTTTCTTTGTGTATGTGTGTGTGTGTATATATGTGTATGCGTCCGTCCGTGCGTGCGTGCAGCTGATAGCAGTGTAGATGAATCTATTCCGTCCACTTATGATAGTAGTCATATGATTGCTACTAGTTCACTAAAATTACAATCGAATTTTGGTTCAATGGACAATCAAATATGGAAGATTTCTTTGAGAAATGGATAAGTAGAGATCATAATTATGGATTTGACGATTGAGATGATCCTAATACATTAGTCGATCGTCTCCGAGTAATCATGGCTATGAATCCATTTGGGATACACAATAACGAGATCCACTTGATCCTCAGAGACTTACGCAAAGCAAGTTACATATACTGATGTAATTAGATTACGTTAACGATATTCAATATAACGTTACGATTGATCGTGTCGTCGCCAACAGTCACAAGATACTTATGCAGGAAATTATCCAGTATTATGGATTCAAGTTCTAATTTATACACTAAGAAGAAAATAAACTGTATACTAGTAGATCAGAGTATTCTTTTGTACCAGGAAACCAACTGTCAGATATTAGCTTCCTGTGATTAGACGAAGTGATGGAGCACATACAAAAATTAACGTCTGTAGTTAATATAAAAATTCAAACTTCAGCTTTATTGTCTCTCTTGATTCGTTAAATTTCCCACCTCTGGGACCTGGAGTTAAATCACAAGCATATTTACGCATGCGCAAAGACCAACTTTTCTAGTTAACTCAGTGCCCGCTGTCACATATTAGGGAAACACGCTTCAATTCATTTCCTCGTACAATCACTTTGGAGTCTCAATACACAATATTTGGTCGAGGTTTTGAAATGACTGGATACCATTAACGCTTGTATATTTACATTACAATCATTCACCTTTGTTTCGCTTACAAACATAATATTTCAAGCAAATAAGACGACTGATACTATATAGTACAAATCATAATATTATATTATTAATGTTTGATAATCAAGATAGTATACGGAAGGACATACGGTTTACCAAGTGACCTGGGAAACATTGCTCTGTAAAATATCGTTTTTACAATATTACTTTATCGAGGTTACGAAATGGCTGGATACCATTAACATTTGCATACTCGCGTTTCAATCATTCACCTTTGTTTCGTTTATTAATTAATATATTTCAAGCAAATAAGATGACTGAAACTAATACGACTACTAATCAACATATTATTATTGTTTGATACTCAATGTAACAAACGCAAATATAGTTAATTTACCAAGTGAACTTGTAATCGTTGCACTATAATATATCGGTTTTACAATATTATTTTATCGAGGTTACGAAATGGCTGGATATAACCATTAACATTTGCATATTCGTGTTTCAATCATTCACATTTGTTTCGCTTACAAATTATTATATTTCAAACAAATAAGATGACTGATACTAATACGAACATTAATCATTATATTATTATATTTTGATAATCAATGTAACAAACGCAAAGATAATTAATTTACCAAGTGACTTTGTAAACGTTGTAGATATCGTTTTTACAATATTACTTTATTAGGGTTATTTCATGACCAAATACTGTAATATAGGAATGCACTTATTACATCAACTTTCTTTGATATTTTTGAAAATTTTTTATTGGACTTTCTTATTAATATTTATATTTAGTAAATAAGGTGAAACAATTTTATTATTATTTATGATATACTTGATATAACAAGCAAAAAAAAGTCACTTTATAATTCCCCACGTAAAGCAGTATATGCATGCAATTACATAACTGATACCACTAAACCTTAAGATCTATATACTCTAAACCCGACTATCCCAGGCACAGCCATTCCAAATATAAAATCGTTCAAATACAACTTTTTAATCCCATGGGGTGCTTAGATTGAAAGTATACTATTTTATTTCAACGTATATTATTTAAAATTTAGATGATTGCTTCTAACAGCAAATTGTAGACGAGATTGTTAGAGTGTCCCATATACTCTTTAACAAAAAATCTACTATATTTATTAGAACAACAGAAACAACTACTCCGCGGGCAAATACCCCTCCCAGCATTTGATTACACTGTTAATTCATATTTTTCTATTATGGTATTGTAAAGATGGATGTCTTAACAATAACCATTATATATCATAATAAAATACCTTCCATTTATATACATTATTTTATTGCATGTTACACGCTTAGAATTCAACTAACATTTTGTACTACAGCATGTTATTTCCATGGTAAAGTTTGATCTTTTAATATAACCTTTATAACTACAGTAAACAAGTGGAACTGTTTATATTATTATATATAATTTTTTATTATATTTTAATTTTATTATTTAATAATGATAATAATAGATATTGTAATTAAAAAAAAAAACAACTTTAATAATTTAGAAGATACTTATATCCAAAATTAATTTTTTCAACTTAAAATATTATCCGTAAATTGGCTGTCTTATAGTCGCTGGAAAAGCCAAAAGGGCGCACACATGTTCGGAACAGAATGGAGGGATTTTATGGGCCTTTTTATTTTTGTTTTGCTGCCGCGCGCGGACGACGAAGTCTTTCTCGACTTTTTATTTCGCGACTGATATTCGTCCTGACCAGTCGTAAAGTGTTAGTGCGTGTAGCGGGTCGTTCGGCTCGGAAAATCTAAAATTTTACAAAAATCACTTCCCGATTTGACAGTTTGTCTTGCTTTTCAAGTCCGACTTAATAATTCGGTTTTTAATATGATTTTTGTTTGAATTTATCATTCTATTGTAATCCTAAATTTTGCAGAAGAAAAATGTGGTGTTTGTGTCACATTGTTTCTACAAAACGTTACAGGTATGAACAAAGTAATTAAATTTGGTTGTTTCTTTGATATACTGTTAAAAAAATGTTATTTTTTTTTTAAATATACGTGCTTCTATGTTAGAGACTGCCTGATCATACTGATGAGGCCTACAGGCAGTCTTGAGGCCGAAACGCTTTTAATCTTTACATTTATAATATTAAAGGACCTATATATTTCTTGCTTTGAAGAGGTAGACTCTTCTCTGTGAGAATGAGCCTTACATATAAATACAGTGAAAAACTAATAATACGATGTAATAGGTTTAGCAGAAACCTACTTTAAAATCGTTTTCTCTTTATTGCTAAAAAGAAATTTCAATTTGCAGGATAAATACAAAAAAATGTTTGGGTTTTTAATGTTAAATTAAATCTACATATTTTATGAATTAACAGTTTAATTCAATGCTGGGAGGGGTATTTGACCGCGGAGTAGTTGTTTCTGTTGTTCAAATTAATATAGTAGATTTTTATTAAAGAGTGTATAAAACACTCTAAATATGTAACATTTTTTATCCGTTTAACAAGTTTACGAGAAACTTGCAGGTTAAATACTGTTGAATATGGCACACATCGTGCATAACTAGGAACACTACTGGAAGGTGTTTTCCTTCATCTGTTATTCTGCTGCCCTTCCTTTACTTACTTCGCTCTGCTACTCGAACGCTGCATGCGTGCGCGCGTACTTTTGTTCATTCTGACTGGAAGTGCTTGACAGACAGTACGAACGTGTTTTACATATAAGATCGAAAGAGAGCTGTTCAAGTTCCATTGTGTTCTTGGCTATTCAATAAATCCTTTCTTTGTGATTTAATATAAAGTGTCGTTTATTGCGGCTCATTACCTCAACAATTTTAAAAGGTTATGGGCCCAGCACGCTTTCACTGCGCAGAACGAGGCTGCTGCAGGAGATGATGAGGACGTCCAGGATTTGGAAGGGAGAGATACACAAGTAAGTGGAAAATCGTCAGGAGTCGAATTATCCGTGAGTGAAAAGTTAGAAAGAACGTGATAATTTAGTAGTGCGTGGTTGTGACTTGAAAGTGAATTTAAAAGCAAGAAACACGAATGAAAAACGTCTTACGCGCGATATCTTTCCAGAGAGATTATAAATTAAATTCACATACTAAATTTGAACATTTTTTAAACTTTTTTAAATCAGAATTACGATCGCTTAATTTGTTGCATATTATAGATGATAACGAAAGTTCAGATATGGGAATTAGCAAAAGTATTTTAAAACAACAAAGACATGATGTTCGAGACAGATTAATAGGAACATTAGATATGAATTATTATTCAAAAGTTTGTGAAATTCATGATCCGAAAAAAATGTTAGAAAAAGTTAGAAAATTAAAATTAAATGATAAAAATTTAACGTCTATAAATCTACGACAACAATTATATAATATAAAATATAATCCTGAAAAGGGAAAAGCTTCGGCTTTTTGGAATAGGTTCGAAGATATAGTCCGAATGTACAATAATTTACCGGGAATTAATTCTCTGACAGAAGATGAATTACGTGATTCATTTTATAATGCAATTTTGAAAGCAATACCGGAAATTATACAACTTAACTTTTTAAATATGCAACAAATAAATAAACCCTTAATTTAGTTTTAAAAACTTTATAATACAGCATGAAAGTGAGACCGGAAGAAATTTGGAAACGGGTTGTGCCATGACAACCAAGTTGAAGTGTTATAATTGCGACGAGTTTGGACATTTTGTTTATGATTGTCCGAGGCTAGGTACGGACTTCAAGTTGTGTTTATCAAATAAGCAGGATAAAAGGTATGAAAATAAAAATTATAGTCAAAATAATCGAAGCGGTCGTGTTAATAGTAGAGGTAGGGGCGGTTTATAATCACAGGGGTACGAAACGTTCGAACGAAAATCAAAATAATAAATCGAACGCTAAAAGAAGAAGATATTACAATAAGAGAGGAAGAGGCAATTAAAATAGGCGCGGTCGTGAAGGAAAACAGCAGAATCAATATGAAAACTCAAGCACGCAAGATAAAGGCCAGCAAGGCAAAAATGGGTTGATGAAATCAGATGTGCGAACGCTTCGAAAGAAGGGATATTAAGAACGGAGGGAGTAGGTGATGTAATCTGTAAAACGAATAAAAATAAATTATTAAATTTAGATAATGTCATTTGGGCTGAAAATTTATCCGAAAATCTGATTTCATCGCAAAAGTTTATTGATCAAGGTCCGAGTATTTATTTAGATGATAAATGTATTGATATCTTTGATCAAAAGTAGAATGAATCTCTTTTATCTGGTATATATAAAAAACCATTTTGGATAATAGAATTTGAAATAAATAACTCAGAACATACTAAATATAATCCGAATAAAATGCATGCTTATACAGTGCGTCTCATAACTATAGAAACACCAAAAATTTTTACATTTAAATCTGTGTATTATACCTTTTCTTAAAAAACCTGTAACTTTCGAAGCAAAAAACCCAGGATAATTTTAAAAATAGCAAATAAAAGGCAATTTTATTCTCTTTTAGACGTTACCAAAATATTGTGTCTACATTAACTTATGAAAAATTCACGGACGGTTTAAACAAAACTTGAATACTAGATAAAAAATTTACATTGATTTAAATGGGTCTAAAAATTTAAAGTGTTTCTATAGTTATGAAACAACGATAACTTCTTTAATGTTGATGCGAAAGAAATATTCTAGTAATGTTTTAAAGAGAATATATTTTCCATTCATTGGCTTTTTGCAAAATTATTCTCGGATTTTTGCTTCCTATGTTACAGGTTCTTTAAAAAAAGGTATAATATACACATTTAAACGTAAAAATTTGTGGTGTTTCTATAGTTATGAGACGCACTGTATAGTAACGCGGAGTATGACAGAGAAAAAAATATCGAATGAAGATAACGAAAGTTTAATGAATATAAATTTGAAAATGAACGAGAGAATGAATTCGAAAGAGAAAATGAAAGTAAAATTGAAAATTCTAAATTAGAAAATTGTTTGGATTTTGACGTTACTGTACCAGACAGAAACATAATAAAAATTAATCAAGTTTGACTTGGAAAAAATTCAAATTATAGCATATAATTCGAATGTAATAAAACACAAATTGATGATAAAGCTATGTTATGGCACGTACGAATGGGACATGCGACTATTGAATACTTAAAAAAATTACAGATTAAGAATCCTGAAATTAAAAGTTTGAAAGAATGTAAATTTAATGAAAGTATTAGAAATTGTGAAGTTTGTTTAATATCAAAATTAAATAAGTTGCTCTTTTGAACGACACGTACTAGAGCAAGAACCCTTACAAATAATACATTCGGATGTTATAGGAAAAATAAGTCCTTCGTCTCATCGGAAAGGATATAAATACGTAGCTGTATTTATTGATGATTATTCGTGACTTGCTATGGTATACGCAATGAAACCGAAAGATGAAACGGGACATTGTTTTGAATCGTTTGTAAAGAGCGCACGTAACATTTTAGGAAGAGATGAAAAGGTTTGCTATCTGCGCACAGATCAAGGCACCGAGTATACCGGAGGTTATACTGTTAAAGTTTTAAAGAAATTAGGTGCTAAACACCAGCTAGCTTGTCCGGATACTCCTTAACATTACGGTACATCGGAAAGATTTAATCAAATGATACAACGCAAGGTTCGTGCAGCAGTTTACGCGTACAATTTTACACCACATACGTCGAATGATATGATTTCCCCGCTTGAAAAATTTAATCCACAGGTTAAAGTTGATTTAACTCAAATCAAAAGATTCGGATGTTTGGTATATGTGAAAATGTTACGGAAGATCAGACCAAAATTTCGATTTGTAGGTTTTAGAGCGATTCTAGTTGGATATAAAGAAACCTGTTATTTATTATTAAAGCCAGAAGAAGGAAAGTTATACGAAAGTCGTGACGTTAGATTTAATGAAAGGCTTGTTTTTAGAGACAAGTATATTATTATTAGAAAATTCTAGGTTGAGTCTTATGCCAGACTCATGTCGCTTGGGTAATCCCTCTGCGACCCTACTGATCCTCTGGACGTCGGGTACCGATTTCATATAAAATCTCGCCCAACGCCAAGAGTGAATATTATTTTCTGCCCTCAGTTATTTTGACTCCAGGTGGTTCCAGATTACTTTCCAGAGGGAAAGTATCTCCCCCACACTGCTATTAGCTATATCTTATTCAGTGAGGCAAAATTCCCCAGTCACCATTCTCCGCTTGCTCATGATTGCTGGTCACTTGCAGACAATATGCGATGAGGTTTCCCCTTCTTCCAAACAAAACCTGCACATTGGACTTTCTGCCAGCCCTATGTTGTATTTATGGTAATTTAAGGAACCATGTCCAGTAAGAATACCAGTGATGGTTCTTGCATCCGCTCTCTTGAGTTTCAGAAGGTCTTTGCTCCTCCTCTCGTTGAGCTCCGTGCCGAGCAAGGCTTTCGCTTGACGGCAACCTTTAGCCCTGGTCCAGTACTTCCCATGCTCTTTGGTCACCCAGTTGTTCAACTCGTTCGATCTCCTCTTAGCATTGATGCCAATCATTGGTTCTGGTCTGATGAATCTCTCTTTGGCGCTTAGTTTAGCAAGCCTGTCAGCTATCTCATTTCCGAGAATATTGCTGTGTCCAGGAGTCCATACTAGTGTAACGGTGTTTCCTGAATTTGCCAAGTTGTTTATTGCCTCATGGCATTCTGCCAACAACTTGGATTTCGTTGTGTAGACAAGTATAACAAAGGTGAAATAAATAACTGGGTTAATGTTGATGTAAATTTAAATTCAAAGAAATGGTTTATCGAATTTGAGTCCGAAAATCAACCGACCGAAACAGAATCGAAAGAATTTCTGAATACAGAAACGGAGGGAGTAGACAAACGAAAGGGAGGACGACCGAGAAAGACGACTGATGAAAAAAAAATACATCTAGCAGATGAGCAAATTCATGCCTTGATTGCAGACATTAATGGTGATCCTGCCTCTTACACTGATGCAATGTTGGTAGACAGACCGAAAGAGATGGACAAAAATTAAAAGCCTAATATTATTGACTCACGTTGGGTACTAAAGCGAAAAATTGAAAGTAACAACCAAGTGAGGTTTAAAGCTCGGCTTGTGATTAGAGGTTTTTAAAGATAAAAATGTTTATGTTTTACAAGAAATATATGCTCCTGTTTCTCGATTACCTCTAATCCGAGGTGTGCTTGCAATAATAAATAAATATAATCTAGAAGTCTGTCAAATGGATGTGAAAACCGCTTTTCTCAATGGCACACTGACAGGTAAAGCATATATGGAAATTCCGGAAGGAGTACCGTGTTCGAAAGAAACTAGATTAAATAAAGTCTGCAAACTATTGAAAGCATTGTATGGTTTGAAAGTTAGTCCGAAACGTTGGAACGAAAAATTTACGGAACTAGCTTTAAAAATCGGTCTATAATCATACGAGAATCAACCGTGTTTGTTCACTTGGCGAGATAAGTGTAGATTTTTAATTCTAGTATTATATATGGATGATATGTTACTGACAAGCAATGATCCAGAAAAACCTAATGGAATCAAGCGAAAGTTAATGAAAGAATTCGACATGAAAGATTTAGGAGAGCCAAAAATCTTTTTAATTCTGGAACTAAAACGAAAACGAAAAACGAAAGAATTAAAATTAACTCAAACTAAGTATATTGATCAAATGCTTCGAAAGTTTGGTTTTGAAGAATTATATACTAAAAGTACACCGATGATTACAAATCAGGTAGCCAATCGTGAACGAAAAATCAGAGAAGAAAGTGAAAAATTGAACGAATCTATCGAAAACTATAATGTTGAAAATATTCCATTTCGAGAATCTGTAGGAACGTTACTGTACTTGGCAAATGCTAATCGTCCTGATATCTGTTATACAGTAAATGTGTTAAGGGGTTACTCTACGATCTCAGCAATAATTTTCAATAATTTTTTTTTCATAGAAAAATTTATTTAAAATATTCAAACTTTTTACACATACAAGAAGAGGTTTCATATTTATAAAATATATTTTTTATTTTTGTTTTGTATGTAAAATCTGGCTGATCCGGCTGCCTGAAGTTGACCCTACTACAATCTGGTTGACGTGATATCTCCACTTTGAAGAGCCTGAAAGCAAAAAAGTGGACGGGTTATTAAAAAATAAGCTTTTCGCTATAGCCGGTAGCTCAATAAACAAATTTGATGAAAAATAACAAAATGACGGAAATATAAAATTTTTTACCTTTTTTTGCAATTGCCATTTTGTTATTTTTCATCAAATTTTGTTTATTGAGCTACCGGCTATAGCGAAAATCTTATTTTTTAATAACCCGTCCACTTTTTTGCTTACAGGCTCTTCAAAGTGGTTATATCATGTCAACCAGATTGTAGTAGGGTCAACTTCAGGCAGCCGGACCAGCCAGATTTTACATACAAAACAAAAATAAAAAATATATTTTATAAGTGTGAAACCTCTTCTTGTATGTGTAAAAAGTTTGAATATTTTAAATAAATTTTTGTATGAAAAAAAAATTATTGAAAATTATTGCTGAGATCGTAGAGTGACCCCTTAAGCAGACATCAGAATAATCCTACCGAAAACAAATGGAAAATGATTAAACGGGTTTTTGCATACTTAAAGGGCACTAGAACGTTGGGCTTAACTTATTTAGGAAGATCGAACGATTTACAAGCTTTTTCTGATGCAAGTTTCGCCAATTGTAAGAATTCTCGAACGACCAGTGGTTTTGTTATTAAACTTTATGGTGATTCAGTTGCTTGGCGAACACGAAAACAGAATTATGTGGCACTGTCAACATGTCAGACTGAGTTCGTTTCGATGAGTGATGCATGCCAAGAATTAATTTCATTGAATAATTTTAATAAACATCCATCTTTACAATACCATAATAGAAAAATATGAATTATCAGCTTAATTCAATGCTGGGAGGGGTATTTGCCCTCGGAGTAGTTGTTTCTGTTGTTCAAATAAATATAGTAGATTTTTTATTAAAGAGTGTATGAAACACTCTAAATACGAAACATTTTGTATCCGTTTAACAAGTTTACGAGAAACTTGCAGGATAAATACGAAAAAAGTTTGAATTTTCAATACTAATTACATTTACATATTTTATGAATTAGCAGTGTAATCCAACGCTGGGAGGGGTATTTGCGGAGTAGTTGTTTCTGTTGTTCTAATAAATATAGTAGATTTTTTGTTAAAGAGTGTATGAGACACTCAAAAAATTTCATCTACAATTTGCTGTTAGAAGCAATCATCTAAATTTTATCAAAGATAGACGTTCAAATCATTTTTAAGAAACGAATGTTCGTATTAACAACGTACAAACATTCCAATAATTTTCTGTGTCTGGGGTAGTTGAGTTTATTAATCACCAGATCACCAGATGTTCAAGTCGTTGGTCAAATTTGGTATTGGGGAAGACAACTACCGCGGCAGCGGTGGCGCTAGCGAGAGGGTATACACATCTGCGCCATGTTTTGTATTTTAACATAGGAAACTATATTTATATGTATGAAAAATGGTCGACGTCTGTGTACGCACCAGAGAAAACTAAATTTAAACTCCCAATACATAAGATTAACTTATATTTACCTTAAAACTTTACAGATGTTTGAAATTATAGTAATTTATAAAAAAAATATTTTGTAGGGGAGAGTACAGTAGTCTCGCGTTATTTGCCTGCGCTCGGGCTCTGGGGTGGTGCTATTCCTTGAAATAGCAAAGAAATTAGCGAGAGCCAGTCGCGTGCGCTTTTTCCCCTCCATTCCCTTGTTTCAAAGTCGTACGACACTAGTAGCGATCTGCAGCGGGCGGAAAGGTGGGGACAGTCGCGTGTGTGAGTACGTTTGTGTATCAGGGGGCATGCCTAACGGGCAATTAACCAGCAGGCAAATAATGCGAGACTACTGTACCCCAGTATGACCACCCATAGCTATTTTAGCTGTAACTTTTGTGTACCAAGGTGAAAATGAAAATTTCAAAAGGGATATTAAAAAAAGGGAATTAGTTGCATGAACGAACCTTTTCGACGTAGTAAATTAGTTTTTGTTAAAATTAATAATCTAAGTTAAGTATTAATTAATAGTGAAAAATGAGGTTTCTGAGTTTTTGGAAAAATGTCTCCCAGTATGACCACCTAATGTTTATAGAAGAGTATTTTTGCTCTAAAGGCTTAAAAATTGTGATTTAAAGACAGATAAAAGTTATAAAATAGTATTTTGTTTAAATCTATTTTAATTTAAATCGTATCATATATGAAGTAATTAGTATTTAATTAGCTTATATATTGGTCACATATTTAACCCTCAACTTACATTCAAGATTTTCATGTTTTATACGGCTTATTATAAAGGTATTATCAAATGATTCCATGAAAAAGAATTTTAAAATGATTGCTTTTAATTAACGGGAATTAAAACAGTACTTTTTAAATGTGTTTTTTTAAATCAGATAAAAAAAAATATCTTGAAAATTAAACCATATATTGTTTAAATAAATTCGAAAGGACTCCTGTAAAAAAAATATTGATATTTGAAAAAAATAGCTTACTATGCTCTTCGTATTTGTATAAACCTTATGAACATAGTTAACAATGTTTATAAAAATTAAAATAATACTTAAATTTTTTATTTGTATGGCTCTAGCGTTTACTTTTAATATTTGAAGAACTAACAGGCGGAGTAGTTGTTTCTGTTGTTCAGGGTATGTTTTGAATATACTGAATACATTTCGTCCACAATAGTGTTGTTAGTGTCCCTCAAATATTATCTAGTTAATTTTTCTGTTAGAGGTTCTGTTTTAATCTGTATTCAGAAAATTGTATTTTGAAAAGTACCCTAAGGGAATATGGAAGTGAAATAAAAATCCCTATCTTACCGACATCACATTTATAGTTTATTTTTATCTGCAATAAATAAATATTTTTTAAGAAAACGCCATTCTATGCCCACTATATTCTCACCATATTCAGATAAATATTTAGGAGATTTCATTATTAACGATAACAGAAAAATGTGTTTAAAAATGTTAAAGTATTTCACTATAGTTATACAGGGTGGACCATTTTAATCTATTATGGAAAATATCTCAGAATTATGGTTGGATACAGAAAAATGGTTCAGACAAAAGCTGTAGAGGTCAAAGAGGGTCAACTTTTGGTACCAACGACCTTGACCTTGAACTTGTTTTTGAAGGTCATTTCAAGGTCAAGATCATTTTTTTAAATGAAAAGACCTATTTTTGACTCCGGATTTGAAAAGAGCAGAAAATTTTACGTTCAAAATGATATTTTCAATAAGGTCATAGAAGGTCATATGAAGGTCAAATTTGCGAAAATTGTTAAATAATAGGTGTTAGCTTGGAATAACGATTGTAAACATCAAATGCTCTTTTCAAATCCGGAGTCAAAAGTAGGTCTTCTCATTTAAATATGAAAAAATATCCTACGGTAACTGTGAAAGTGTCACGTTTGGAAGTTTACGATGAAGTCAATGGGTTGTAAAGGGTCAGGTTTGGTAAATTTTCCTTTGATGATTTTCCAACTTACTTGTTATGTATATCATATAATTAAATAAAAATTGAACATTTGAGTTATTTCTATACAAAATTATACACTCATTAACATTTGTTTAAATTTTCCGATCTAGGTACCGTTTTACCCCCAAAAGGGGGTAGGGTAGGTCTGTGTTAAACCCATAAAAAAATGTTTAAAAGCAATCATTCTGAAAATTTTCATGCTATCAATACTTAATAATATCTTAAATTTTACCGCTGTAAAACCTCAAAATCTTGATCCTACATGTCACAATAAATCACTATTTTCAATACCATATTTATTGAAGGAACTTTATTCCTCACATGATTCTAGGTGACATGATAAACGAAAATTTTCTTTTCGATTGTTATTCGACTCTTTTTGACATGTATTATCTTTTTTAAGGTTATTATGAAGGCTCTATTCGATACTGAAAATTTGTTATAAAACAATTTGACACCTCACTTTTAAAGACGTAAAGATGATAATCTTACATCAGTAGTATTAAAAAGTCAATAAAAGATATAATTAAAATTATCTTATAACAATTATATGACATCAAAGTTAGTGTAAGAAATAACCTCAAAAAAGGTAAGACGTTTCTAATCGCAACGCGCAAGATAAGTATTTTCTAGTTGTAACGCGTGTCATAGCTCTTTTCTAATCGTAACGCGTAAGATAAGTCTTGTCTCTTAGAACCCATCGAAGTAAATGCCTATTTCATGCTTGCGTTAAAATCTTTTTTTTTTATTTTAAAAATGATCATTGAGAAAAATTAATTATAGTTTTTCAGCTTCGAAGTTTCAAGGTCAAATCTTGAAAGTTTCAATAATTGCTTATTCCCATTGAAATGCTCGTAAAAAATATATTAAAACAAGTTGTATTATTAAAAAACAAAAAACCCGACTGCGTAAACATTTATTTTTGTTTAAATTTGTTTTAATATATTGCTTATTCATTTTTTGGCAATTTGAAAATCAGATTCGTAATCAGCGAACTCAAAAATTCTTTAAACCATATACACATTGTTTGAGTACAGGTCTAGCCCCTTATAATTAAAAAAGTTAAATTAACATATTGGTAGCGTGATTGTGTTTAGTAAGAATAGCATCCATTATATTGTTTTTTTACGAAACCTTATATCTTTAGTGACACTCCTGATATCATTATGAATCGATTAACACCCGATTTATCAAATCGGTTGAGCTAGGGTAATGATACCTGACATTATTTTTGTAGACCCATTTTAAGGTATTTTAATTCGTTGCAGAAAGGTGCTATTTTCATAATTGATTTTCAGCCCAGGGAACTTGACGTGAAACGCATCATATATTTCATAATAAAGGTACAGTCTGAAAACAACAACAAAAATGTTGCCGATTGTTGCTGGCAAATCAACAAAATTTGTATGTTTGGCTCACTAAATCGGCCAATCCTACTTACACAAGTATATTTATTGTTATAAAGGAAAATAGTAACGATAACTATGTATGACCGTTACAAGCCTTTAGACAAACTGCAATAGCGACACTATCACTCTACAAAATAAGCTATTAATCTACATAGTTTTATCACGGGGATAGGGGAAATTTCTACCAGGTATATTATCACCATGAAAATTATTATAAAAATGATACAATTCATCAAGCAATAAACTATTGTAAATATGTTACTTACAGTAATATTATCTAAATTCAAATGCTTTGCATGTCCTTGTGCTTGAATATCTGCACATAGTTGACGAACTTTTTCTTTATTTTTTTGTAACTCGGTATGACTTAATCCACAATCATTTAAAGCATTTTTATGACTGGCGTCGGATTCCAGAAGGCTTAACATTAATTCTAGGCAGTCTCTGTCTAAATCCATCGCAAGACGATCCTGGCTTAATACAAACATAACTGTTGCAGTGCACAAAGCAAGACTCTACAAATAATGAAATATGTATAATTAAATGATTAATATAAAATCTAATGTGTCATATAATTATGTAAGTACACTGGTCACGCGACATAATGCCGCTGCCAGGGCTATAGGAGCGGAAAATTCTATGAATCGGCATTCAATTCGGTTCTCTCTTGTAGCGGCAGTGTCCCGTTAGAACTCGCACACACAAAGTAATGATCACTTATTAAGAATGACGGGGGACAGTAGCAACAAAATCTGCTCTACGTCGTCCACGTTGATGGTCTGGGAGCGGCGCATGAGTGTAGGAAAGTGCATGTGAAGGGGAAGGTCTCCGAGCGGTACTATAATTAGAGATATTATAATGCGAGACCACTGTATTACAAATAACAAGTATTTTAAATTCTCACCGAGAAGAAATAATTTTTCTTTGAAAGTTAAATCGAACAATGGTATAATTACTTTTAACAATTTTATTCTTTTTTGTTACACTTGTACGAAAACGCGTTTTTTATGCCCATATAGCGGGACTAAAATGGCCGTTTTCCGACCTGCGGGCTTCGTCAAGTACATTTTCGAAAATAAGCTCTAAGAGGCTTTAGGCCCCGTACACATCGGGTACCATCTGGATGATACCACATATTGAGGTATATTCGGGGCGTCAGGGAGTTACAATTTCGAATACCAGTTCAGAGAAATATTAATATTACATGGGTCTGTACCGGAAGTATTATTATTTAACTCAAACGTAACCTCAAAATAGCTTTTTCTTCATATTTATTGAAATAACTCGCTAAATATGGATTTATGAAAAAAGTCACTCGAATAAATATGTATAGAATCAAATTTTGGATAGGATTAGTACTTTTTGAAAATTAGAAAATGAATTTTAATAGTTCAAAATGGCCATAGAAGGGTAAAATTTGAAAAATTTTTGAGCATAAAAACAATATGTCAAGAAATGTTGAATATTGCTAATAATTCATTTAGGGATGCTTCTAGGTGTGTCTAAAAAGATGGGCCGGGTCGGATTTCCAAATTTCAAAATGGCGCTCTATTGCAACATTTCTTATGCAACATTTTGGATTCACTGTCACGTCTGTCCCTCTGGGAATTTTTTAATTCAACCGGGGGCAAATTAGAGGTTTTAATGTATCCTTTATGCATGTAAAATTAAAAAGTTTTTTTTGAAAATTACACCTTTTTTTAAAGAATAACAGGAAAATAGCTTTTCGTAAGGGGGGGTATCTTCGGAGTTTGTAATATTTAAGTATTAAAAGTAAGTGCATTAGAATATACTTAAGAAAACACGAATTTAGCAAGATAACGTTGCGATTCGACCAATAGGAGCCGAGATATTCTTTTTGAAACAGTAATTACAGGTCATTTAATGAATATTTTTGCTTGAAACTTGGATTGAAAGTAGTAGACTATATACTCTAATGGATGAATTTTCTTTCGATCATTCTGGACAACCGGTTCGGAATAAATAGGTGTGAAACCGTGCGATGTCGCGCGAAGCGGTCAAAAAGCAGTCAGTGGAGCCGCTGGCTCATGGCCGCTTGCTTCCTCTCTCGTGGCAGCACGATGTTGCGGTGTTGGAGGGGGACAGGAACAGGAATTCGCGTCGCGCGAACTCGCAAAAAGTCCTATTAAAGAATACAGCCTACTACTGTCATTCCAAGTTTCAAGTAAAAATATTCATTAGATGGCCTGTAATCACTGTTGTAAAGAAAATATGTCGACTCCTATAGTACATTCTAATGCACTTACTTTCGATATTTAAATATTACAAACTATGCAGATAACGCCCCTTATGAAAAGCGATTTTCCTGTATTACCTTAATAAAAGGGGTAATTTTCAAACATAATTTTTTTAATTTTGCACGCATAAGTACACGTTAAAACCTTTAATTTGCCATCTGTTGGTGAAAAAAATCGATTTCCTTATTGTTTAAATCGATACCTAAGATATTCAAGAATATGTACATAAAGTCACAGAGTCCAATTCTAAATATTTGCGAAGATGCGGAGCCGAAAGCAGAGGGGCGTCGAGCAAGTGTGCGAGCTTTCGGCTAAACTTGAGCGCGCGCTCAGCCCCTTGATCTTCTACTCGGAATTTCATACGTGAACAGGTTCAACGGTCTTTCAAAACAATATTTAGAGTTTGTAGTAGTGTCGTGTTGAGCCATAATAACTCTCTCTGTACGTGTCGACTTTGCTGCTTCTAGCATCAACGGTTAGTTTTGTTCTGATTATTGACGAGTACACGTCGTAAGAATATCATGTCAAGTTATTTGGAAGGTTAAAAATCGACTTCCGAGCGTGCTTCGAACACGCGTAAACGTAATGTTCATGGTAATCGATTCACAACTCGATCAGACGATGAAGAGTTGGATACAAGCAGTAGTGAGAGAAAATTGTCAATTGCGAGCACCGAAGATATAATTGTGAATTCATTGTAATAGAATTATTGAATTTTTCACAGTTTTTCATGAGATTACTGATATTGTATTCTGCAGATCGTGCAAACAAGACGTAACATTTGCAGAGAGTAGACATCGAGGCTTAGGTTTTAAAATTATTCTGTCGTACATGTGCGGTCGAAGAGAAATAATTTCAGGACCGTTGATAAATACCGGTTACCAAATAAATAGATTGATCGTGTTCGTTATGAGGCTTCTTGGTGTTGGACGAAAAGGCATCAATATGTTTTGTGATTGCATGGATCTGTGTCAAGGTTTATAGAAATCAATGTACGATAAGATAGTGCAGCATCTTTACTCAGCGTCGGAATCGATGTTCAGAATTGTCAATAAGAAAGCTGTAAATGAGGAGCTAGAAAAGAATGTAGAAAATGGGAGAACCGAAACTCATTTGAAAGTATCCACTAATGGATCGTGGAAAAAACGTGAATTTACTTCATTGTACGATATATCAACTCTCATTGCGTACTACTGTGGCAAAGTAGTCGACCTCATCCTGAAAAGTGCATACTGTCACTCTTGTACCCTAAAAAGGAAAATATTAGACGACGACTTTGAAGAATGGTGTAAAGAATACAAATAATCATGCTCCTCATATCACGAAGCTCCAGTAAGAAATTGTTTTTTGCGGGTATTCTGAAGATAAATCAATATAGCGACGATTGCCCTGTTGCAAAAAGTGAGTGCATCGGTCACGTACAAAAACGGATACGCGACTCTGAAATAAAAAGAAGCAAGGGAAGCTCGGAGGTAAGAAGCTCCTGACGGAAAGTCTCATTAAAAAGCTAACGATCTATTATGGCTTGGCAATTAGAAGAAATATTAATTCTAACCAAGAGATGAAAAAAGCTATAATATCAACGTTGGATCAATATTGTTCCACAGATAAATCTCGTCGGCATGAGAATTGTCCGACAGGCGCCGACAGCTGGTGTGAATGGCGCTAGGCTGAATTCATGAATCAACTGAAATCTCTTAAGCATCCTGATCGATTGATTGACGAAAAAGTTGATGAACACATTTGCTCAATCTATAAGGAACTTTCAAACGATGAACTTTTAATGCGATGATTAGGCGGTTACACGCAAAACTCCAACGAGTCGTTTAACTCGACAGTCTGGCGCATGAATCCAAAACATCTGCATTGTAGTCAAAAAGACATTGAAATTACCGCCTACATGGTTGCAGGTATGTTCGACGAATGGTATACAGCGATTTTGAGTACCATGCAGTTGCTAAATTTGAGTATTGGCCAGCAATGCAAAATATTTGCTGATAACGCTGACGCGCAACGGCTGGAGACGGAAAACAGGCACCGCTCATTTTCCAGCAATGCTCGTTTTCCAGTATGGCTCGTAGACTCAAAAAAATGCATAAAAAAGAGTTTTTTAAGAAAGCTGAAGGTCTATTATATGGATCACGAATAGCTGATGAGTAGATTATTAGTCTAAGTAGTAGAAAATTGAACTTTTTCTTATCGTAAATTTTGAAGTGCGTTTTCTCCAGTTTTCATTTTTACGATTTCTCTAAATTGGCTGGCGTGATTGCAAAAAACTAAACAACCTATTGTTATCTTCAGTACTGTATCTTCTTCTATTCAAAGTAAAAAAATTGTTGAAAAAATCTTTTTAAATGACTTTTATAGCAAGTTGAAGTGATTTTTTTTTCAAAAAGCACTTTTTTAGACCTGGAAAAAATTAGAATTTTATAATTTCTTTCGGTTTTTCTTAGTTCACCCAGAAGAAAAATACATGAAAATTAAAATTCTTTTTGATATTACTGTTTCAGCCAAGAATTACGAGCTGCATCTTTCCCGCCAATTGGAGACTTCAGTAGCGAGGCGCTTTACGAATGTGCTTATAAATCGGCTGTAATTCAGTGTTTCATGTTAAAAGAATTTGTATGTAAAGTTCAAATACACATGAAACCATCCCAAGAAGTTTGTTGGGCTCAGTTGTTTTTTTCCCTTTGAAAAACATTCGCGAAAAAAAGTTCTTTTAGGCCTTCTAAGGCGGATTCCCTCTTAAAAAATCCCAGAGGGACAGACGTAACAACGAGTCCAAAATGTTACATAAGAAACTTTGCAATAGGGCGGCACTTTGAAATGTGGCAATCGGACACGGCGCATATTTTTAGGCACACCTGAAGACATCCCTAGATTAATTATTAGCAACGTTCAACATTTTTTTACATTTTTTTTATGCTTAAACATTTTTCAAATTTTACCCTTTGACGGCAATTTTGAACTATTAAAATTGATTTTTGCATGAAAACGCGTTCTTTCATACCCATACAGCAGGATTAAAGTGATAGTTCTCCAACCGGCAGGCGAAAAGAAGGGTCAACGGGTAAAAATTTACTTTATGCCCGCTATAATGAGCGTAAAGGAAAAATTTTAAAATAAGCTGTAAGAGGGATTAGGCACCCTAAACATCAGGGACCATCCAAATGATACCACACATTTAGGTGGGCCTAAATACTCTAGTAGACTGAGTTTGCAGTATAATATGCCTGTGTTGCAACGTGTTGAAGAACGGTCAAAGGGTACCTCCCGTTAAGGTAATGCATCACTGACAATAAGGTTAAAAAGTTCATTTATATTTCAAATCATCATTAAACGTCATTACTTATAATTTAATGTCTTTAATTCATAAATTAAAATGTTAAAATATCTAGTGGAGTTAAAATCTAGTGGAGACCGCATGTATTGTACATATGTGCACATACATATATTACATATGCGTATACAGTTCTTCTATAAGTTAAATAGAATTCGATGATAAGAAAAACATTTTTTAGCATTGTTATTCTCGTAATAAAACAAAAAAAAATAAATCTCTCATGCATGGTTTGATTTAATCCACCTAACTATCAAAAAGTTTCCGAAATAAAAATTCTGGCCTTTTTGAGTTAAATGAATTTTAATATTTTTAGAAAAAACACTGTATTTTGTATGTTTCTTATTCTGTAACCATATTTTTCATCTATACTGAAAGAGCATCGGTAGACGCATAAAATAAGTAAAGAATGACTTCATTACCTCAAAAAATTGACGAAATGGTAGCCATATAACAATTTCAAATCATTAATTTTTGAGGTTGCATTTTCAAATGCATATAAAAACTACAATTATGGTGCAGTGGCGAAAACAAAAAATACATGTCTTCTTATTTACCGAGTACTCCAACATATTTAATTTTCAAGTTATTTGGTGACACTGGTGCAGTCGAAAAAAATAATAATGTGATAAGTTGAAAAAATTACCAAAACTAGCTACATCACTCGGCCGCTCACGATCGCTTGTATAAGTTAAAATTAAAATAGCAGAATAATGATAAAATCTTTGTATGCAATATTATTATTGGGATATTGTTAGTATACTAGAATATAAATATTATTTATTAACAACAAATTATCTAATAATATTCAATACAGTGCGCTAAGCGAGTCTATGGCCAAAGATGTTAAACTTAGAAGCATGTTTAAATATAAATAGATGATGATAAGGTATTATATCTTTTCAATCATTACGTGAAATCATTGGCTCGGGTGCTTAGTTGCATGCCTGTGGGGGTTTGAGAGTACATCTATGAGTTATTTAGTTTAATTTTATTAATTTTTGTTTCAAAATAAACTGACTATTTATTAAGACGATTCATGAATATTGATGTATGAATTATATATTATATATTTGTTTTATAGTTTAACATTTAGTTGACCATCAAATGAGATGTCTATATTGGGTTGGAAAAATTGCCATATATCATAATTTTAAGTTGCAACATTTTTAAACATTTTAGTTTAAGGAACTTATATTTTTTTAAATTATAAATCATGATACTACAACACGAATTTTAAATTAATTATTACATTTTTAAATTTTAATTTAATAGTAGTTGTTAAAAAAAATTAAAACAAAAATAAATAATATAAATTAATAAAATAAAATATAAAAATAATAATAATTTTTTAATTATATACAATATGTGTTTATTAAAGAGAGCTTTATTATAGAATTATAATAGAGAAGAGAAAGTGTGTAATTTATATTTCCAGAAGAGCACGTCACTGGCCTCTGTAATGTCGACTATAAGACTGGAGATTGGGCATTAAAATTAAAGGATATTAAATTTAAAAAAAAGATAATAAATCCGTAATTGAATCTCAGAAAAACTGTAAGGCATTATAAAGAAAAATTTTTATAATAAAAAACCGATTGCGAAAAAAACGCTCTAAAAAGTATAAAATAATCGATAAAAAGTATGAATAATCGATTAAACCTTTTCGAAGTCGGTGCCGAATTTCACCGAGTTACGGTGATCTGACTTCAGAGGCATTATGAGTATATGTGTTTAGACTCAATCCAGTATAAGTTCTAAATCATATCTATAAGAAAGAAACTACAAGTCAGTTCGAAATTCGGCGACGACTTCGAAAAGGTTTTTATCGATTATTGATACTTTTTATCGATTATTTCATACTTTTTAATTTAATTTCTCTATTTTATACTTTTTAGTTGTACTGGTCAAGTTTCATTTTATTTATCCAAATCGAAAAGTTTATCCAAATCGGTTTAGTAGTTTCGGAATAATCGGTGGACGAGCATAACAAAACACTAGTACTGACCTAGTACTGGCTCGACACTGGCTCAGTAATGTAATGGGACCACCATGGGATCATCCACTTTCATTCAAACAATAGTGTATCCAAATCGGTTCAGTAGTTTCCGAATAATCGGTAGACAGAGTCGGCAAAGGCCAAAATGTACGGAAATATATCTAGCGAAAAATTAAATCACTGATCAGATACTGGACCAATCCTTGATCCAAAAAACAAAAAAAATATATATACAGGTCGAATTGAAAACCTCCTCCTTTTTCGAAGTAGATTAAAAAGAGTATTTCACTGCATATTGAATAACTTTTGATTAAATTTGTTTATCTTTCTTCTATAAATAAGTGATTATTCAATAACTTTTGTGTTTGCAAATTGAGAACAAAAAAATATCGGCAATTTATGTCACGTCGATTTGCACTTCATCAGCATTATTGCTCTCATTTTTCTAAGAATCAATATCGTCATTATAGAGGAGTCGCGTTGTTTATCATGAAAGATATTCAAAACGGTATTTTGGTTAGAAATAACAACCGAATTTTATGAAATTGGAACCAGTCAATGCTTACATAAATTTGAAATGCATAGTATATGGTTCTTTTTCTAGAAAAATTATTTTTCTTTGAGTAATTAGAATACAGAAGTCGATATACAGATTCCAGTAAAAAATTTAATTCTTGAAAAAAAAATCGACTTACTATATTTCCGTCGATTTTATATAAACATTATATGATTTTCATTCGTTTCCGAAAACGTGCTTTATAAGTACCGTTCACTTCCCCAAGTATATACGATCTAGCAAATATATATCAAATCGATGTATAATCCTGCAAAAAGACCAATAATTAAATTATTTAATTATTTTATATTTTCTTTATATATAATCAATGAATGAGTCTCAACTCTGTAAAATAAAGAGTGAATCTTTGTAGATATATTTATATATACGTGTATTACGTTTAATATTGATTAGTTAGATTTATTATTATCATTATTATCTTTAATCCAAGAAATAACATACATTTTACATCTATCTTTCGTCGGTAACTTATGGTAACCCCCAACGACCCAAACAACTTTTAATTGGGTCATTTTAAATAAAAAAATGAAAAACATCAAATAAAAAACAGAAGTTGACCTTCAAATCACCTTGAAAATGAAGGTCAAGGTCAAGGTCAAAGTCAGCAAATTATGGCCCCCAATAACCCAAACAACTTTTAATTGGGTAATTTTTGGAAAAAGTACGATTTACCAACTTTCCTGCACCAAACAGGGATTTGACCTCTAAATGACCCCTAGATAAATATAATATAGAATTATCTACGTTAATTATTATACAGGTTATCGTAATGATTTTTAAGTTAATCTTTTTCAATAGAGGTGGGAAAGGGATTCTGATAATTAAATGATAATCATGAAAAATATATGTGAGTTTATCATGTCAATAAATCACATTTATTTATCAGTACATTATTAAATATGATTATTAGTAAAGTAAAAAAAACAAAAAAATCAACGCACCTTTCTATTTACCTCATAGGTGGTGTAGAAAAAATAGAAAAAATAATTATATTATTTCCTTATAAGAATTAATAATGTCAAGCAAACAAATAATTTTAACTATTGTTGTAAGATGGTGAGCGGAGCGAGCAGGGGGCGCAGCCCCCCTAGTATATATATAATATATTAGTATATTTGTGAATACCAGTCAATATCGGGTGAAGCTGGTCAATGCAAGAGAGGCTCTCGAATGCAAGGTGGTTCGTGGTGCCTGGAAGAGTAATTCCTAAGCCATTTCAATCGAGGGTTCCGATTGTCAGACGGATATTAAATTGAGGGTTGACAAGACCAGTCAAGGCCACAGCAGAGCAGTTGGGTAGCAGAGCAGTCAAGAGCACACGTGGAAGGAGAGGGCTGAGAGCTCAGTCTAAGATGTCGTATTCGTACAGTATCGCCAGAGTGGAGGCCAAGAGGCCGCTCTTGAGTATCGTTCATACAGTATATTCTGTGGCAGGGCCAAGGGGCCGTTTGTTGCTCTTTGGGCCATTTCATCGAGGAGGACCTGGTCGGATCGAACATCCCGTCCTTTCGCCGCTCAGGACATACGCGCTGCCAACGCCACATCCTAGGCTTCTTCGAGATAGGACCGTCATCATAATTAAACTAGTACGTGTCAGATC
The DNA here is from genome assembly GCA_949152435.1 of Gastracanthus pulcherrimus. NCBI lineage: Eukaryota > Metazoa > Arthropoda > Insecta > Hymenoptera > Pteromalidae > Gastracanthus > Gastracanthus pulcherrimus. Next base: position 114,505,646 of record OX424576.1, on the reverse strand, counting down.
ATTGCGATAAAAATTGGCAGGTCTTGGGTTTTAAGAGAATAAAAATTAAAACCAACGCAAATAAAAAAAAACTCAAAATTCCACCAAATTAATTCAAGCAATAAGTGGGAGTAAGGGGGGAGTGGGGGAATTTCGAAGTAAAAGATTTCTTTTTCCTTCCGCGCCTAGTCTTGCTTGTAACAATGGTGACAGCGGATTCGGGATTTTGAATTTTTCCGGAAAGGTAATTATTTAATTGTAATAAATATTTATGACTTTTTGGGCTAGTTAAAGTGCCGTCGGTAAATATTTGAATTAGAATGGCAGTCATTTTTTAAATTTTGGTGGACGAAAATAGGTCCTCATAAAACGGAAGATCTATAAATGAAAAATCGTAGGCGAGTATAATTTAGCTAGAAGGGAAAAATTAACCTTTTAGAAATCAGATTAGTCTAATGCAAAGTGAGATATCAAGCTTAAGGGCTAGATTACGAGAGACCGTACGCAGCAATCAATCATTGGAGCCGACGTTAAACTCGGGACTAACTAACATTATGATCAAGAAAGCTTTCGCAAACGTGCCTGTGTTTGACGATACGAATTTATTAGCTTTTGTGCGAAGTTGTAAGCGGGTGGCCGCAGTTGTACCGCGATCGGTTGAAAGAGAAATTACAGTATTGTTTAAAAATAAATTATCCGACATCGAGTACGTCATGATGGAGGGAACGGAGTTTCGCACGCTTAATGAATTTATAAATCGACTAAAAAGCGTATTTTCACAGACGGAAACATTAAATAATTTACGAGGTAAATTAGATGTAATTGCACGCGGTAAGAAGGAGCCACTAAATCAATATATTACGCGGGTTTTAGAATTGCGTGACGTGATATTAAACCGGAAAAAATTAGACATTGATAACGATCTCAGCAAGGAAGATGAGGACGAAATCGAGAAGGAAGTTATCGAGGGATTTGGGGACGGACTAGCACCCGAATTCCGCGATAGATTGTGCAGTCCTCGGGGGCGGTCGTTCAATCAGGTGATTGATGACGCGATAAAGATCGATACACAGATAGAACGCGACTTATCGAAACATGGATCTTCGTATTATACTCCGAGTAATACAACTGTTCAGGCCACTGGCCAACAGGCGTATCTGCCCAATAGTATTTGTATCTTTTGCAATAAGAACGGGCATTTCAAGCGTGATTGCTACTCTTTCAATCGTCTACAAGAGCGTGAAGCCGTTCAGGGAAACAGCAACACTGCTCCTCGACAGGGCGCACAAGCATCAGAGAAACCAGCTGTTCGCCCGGTAAATCTTGTGGAGATGACATCCGAGTCGTCTACACTATAGGTTCCGTTTCCGAAGGAACGAACTCGTATGTAGAAGTCGAGGCGGACGACCTTCGTGAGGATGTTGTCGAGGCAATGGTTCATTCTGACCCACAGCCAAACTTAATTAAAATTAATCTCTTAAAAGGAGATGTACTTGTATATGAGAGGAATAAACCATTGCTAAGGGGAAGCTCTGGGACGAAGTCGGCGTCTCTGGGTTTCAGCTATATTAATTTTTACGGCGTAACCATTAAATTTGTGGTGATTTCTAAGGATTTCCCGATTAAAGCCAATATAGTCCTAGGCTCAAAATTCTGCGACGAACGCAGGGCGGTAGTAGATTTTGCCAACCGATCATTGAAATGTGACGGATTTGAACTGCCGTTCATAAACAAAATTCGATTCCGATCGATACCGGCTCACACCACGGTAAATTTTTCGCTTTAAAATTGCGAATGAATTTTGGGAGGAGCAATTCTATGTCGAGCCTCTGTTTATCCTTCATACACAACCGATTGAGGCGGGAGATTGCATGGTTGACTGTATTGATGGTCACTTGACTCTTTCAGTAAGAAATACTAGCGATGATAAGATCGATCTAGAGTTATCAGATTTGATCGTACACCCAATAGATGAAATAGTCGAAATCAGGAAGGCCTACGAAGACAGTGAGGTCAGTAGTCAACCTGATGTTCTCGATATAGACAACATCAGTGGTGGTTATCATAGGGAGTCGATGACGAGCCTGCTCGGTGAGTTGGTCGACTTGAATCTTGAACCAGTAGATGAGTGGCGAATTGGGCGTCATACGCTGAGTTGCTGTGCCGAATGCGAACAGATTTACAGTCGTATATCTCGGAGGGAGAAACTCTTTCCCAGGTGAACACAACTGACATAAATAACACTGTTCTTAAGAAAGGGGGTGTTGAACTACCAACGGAAGTTCAAACGAGCTCATGTAATACCATGAAGGGTGATGAACCCGTTGCACCAGCTGATCAGATAGTCAAGTTCAATGGCCTTTGTACATCAAGTACGTCGGACGCTCACCTCTCGGCTGAGCAGATGAGGGCAACAATCTCGCATAGCAGCAGTGAGGGAGCAGACGATCTCGCTCAGTGTGAACAAATACCAGTTGCATCAACGAGTTCATGTAATTCCAACGTGATGAACCCATTGTGCAAATTTTGGAAGTTCCCTTGTCTAATCCTGGCAGCAAAGCTAGTGACACGGAAGCGCAGGCAAGTTTGTATAATACCACGAATGGTAACAACCTTGTCGCGCCAGCTGTTAACAGTATCAGGAACACTGACCCCGATACTCAAGGTTATTTAGAGGCACAGTTGTCAGCTGACCTGTTAGGCACAGCAACATTGGACAACATCTGTACCGAATTCGATGACCTCGTGCAGTTTGAGCAAGCTATTGCTAAGTCATCGGTGTATTCCGAATTTAAATTGGATATAGGCGAACAAGCGTAGCCTACTTATATCGTAAACGAAAACGAACTTCGAATCGGGAGTTACCTCGAATTTGGGGAAATTACCCAGACTGATATGAACACTTATACTTTTCCAGATCTAACTGGAGCCACCCGCTCATACGATATAAACACCATCGAGGATAAGTCCAGAGTAAGGCGCATCATGGATGAGATCGATACGACACACTTGAACGAAAACGTTGTAAAACGATTAAGTACTTTAATCGAAAAAATGCAACATGTGTTCCACTTGCCGGATGAGACGCTGACAGCATCAAATTTGGTGGAGCACCAAATAATTACAACCGTCGATGCTCCGGTGACCGTTCGTCAATATCCGATTACTCAAGTAGTAGCCAAGAAGTAGTGAAAGAGCATATCGATAAGCTATTAGCGAGCGACATCCTCGAAAGGAGCGACAGCCCAAATAATTCGCCATTCTCTGTAGTTCGTAAGCACGACGCTCCCGATGGAAGGAAGCAGTGAAGAGTCATCATGGATTTCAGGAAATTGAACGAGAAACCCGTGGGTCTTGCACAACCAATTCCCAATATACAAAATACTCTCGAAGAACTGGGCGGAGCCCATATCTTTACGGTGGCAGATATGGCAACTGGGTTCCATCAATTGTTGCTAAAACCAGAGGATAGGTGGAAAATAGTGTTTTCAACGATCTGGGGTCACTATCATTTCAAGAGGGTTCCTTTTGGCATGAAGAATGTGCCTGCCAGTTTTCAGGAAACTGTCAACAAGGTTGTAAAACGATGCATAATCTTGGTCGCTTCTGATTGGAACGAACATGACCAGAACTTTTTGGAGTTACCGGAAGGCTTAGGTAACGCTAACTTAAAATTAAATCCGGGAAAATATAAGTTATATGAAAGATCTGTTCCTTTTCTAGGCCATATAACCTCCCCCGACGGAGTAAGGGCAAATCCAGTAAAGATCCGTGCTGTCGAGAAAGTCCCAAGACCAGCATCAAAAACAAACATCAAGCAGTTCCTCAGCTTGTGCGGATATTATCGCTGCTTTATTGAAGGCTTTGTTAAAATAGCCAAGCCCTTGACGAATCTTCTAAAAAAAACAACTGTGTCCGAGTGGACTGATGAATGTGAGGAGTCTTTCAACACTCTAAAGAGAGCCCTGCTGAAGGATCCCATTATACAGCATGGGGGTGCCGTAGAATAGGGATTTTGACAAACCATTCTACGTGACGGCCGACGCGTCCGGGCACTCAATCGGTGGAGCCCTCAGCCAAAAAACAGCTGACGGCGCCGATTTATCCATCACATTCGCCAGTCGATGTATGCACAGTGCTGAGAGAAACTACAGTATGATAGAACAAGAATTGCTCGTGATCATCTATTGTATTGAGAAGTTCAAGTACTGTGTGTATGGGAGGCACTTCACAGTAGTTACCGACCACCAACCCTTGGAGTGGCTACACAATGTGAAGGATTCCACGTCACGACTCTAGAGATGGGACTTTAAACTCAGAGAAGTGTATGACTTCCGTACACTACATACCCAGAAAAGTAAATAAGGTGGCAGATGCACTTTCGTGCAATCCGCCCGAATCGCAAATTCTTGACGTAAATGTCATAAAAGGGAAGGATATATATATATATATATATATATATATATATGCATCTAGTCACTGGCACAAGGCAAAGGAGCCACGGCTTGATGGGGGAAAACCAAGCCCTGTTGAATTGCCTGCTCTTCTGCTCGGAGATGAGGGTGGAGGTCCAGCCTTATGAAACAAGGACGAGGAACCAGCCCCAGCTAAGGTAACAGCTGATTCGCTGGCCGAGATAAATGAGGAGGATGATGACCAACCCTTAAGAGTCTCTCTCCCCGTTACTCCCCCTCCTTTACCAGATCCTTCTCCAACCCTCGAACATGTAACTACAGAACCGCAATTCGGTGACGCTGATGAACTAATGCCACTCGTCGACAACCCTGCGAAAATATTATACTGGAAGAATGAGTTCTTGGCCGTCAGGAATGTGGAAGGTACGTTTTACCTATGCAGACCTACCCAAAACATCTACCAGTCGACCAAGCGCTCTCACATCCGTTGGTTAACACGAGTAGAGAGTCGAGACAACGAATATATTTTTGATTATTTGGACTACATTGAGCCGGGCTCAATACTAATGAATGTAGAACTTACAAAGACCCGAGAAGGGAGATACTTGTTGTAGGAGATCGCGTTGTCGGAATCTCAGGCAAGCGTCAGCGATGAGGCTCGCCCTATTAGCACGAGCTCAGGGTCGAGACGCAGAACCGCGAATGATGAGACCGAGGGTGGCGGTCCAGCTTTTAGCAACGAGACCGAAGAACTAATCGATCCTGTTGCTGTCGATTTCGACTTTTATAATAGGGAGCGAGAGCCGTGCATATCGATGCTAATATTATCAATAGCAGAGACTTGTATATAATGAACAATAGGGATAACCTAGCATACTTTGTGACTAGCAAAAATCAGCAATTGTGTACCGGAGCAAAACTTCTGATAGCACAAGAAGCCTTGCCCGTTTTAAGGGACGTAACTCTAGGACGATGTAAAGTAACGGAGGATAATGGCCGGTTTCTGATAGCAATACCAGTTAAGGAATACTTTCGTTACCAAGTACATATGATAGTTGTTAGGGAAGGCGTCGAATCAATTCTAGGTGTCTGCACCGACCTCGGTCTGCGATCCATTCGTTTCTCGGAAATCCCTAATTTAGACGATTTGTCATGGAACAACCTTGTAGATTTTCTGAAGGAATATTTTCTAGAACGCGAAACGAAAGTTATAATTTTTAAAAATAAAATTATACCCGTACCGGATGAACGACCAATAATAATTATAGACGTACACGAGTCGCCTGCAAACGGCCACAAAGGTATCACTAAAACTTATTTTCGGTTACGTCAGCATTATTTTTGGCCGAACATGAAAAACAGATAGATGAGTTCATAGGTCAGTCAGACTGGAAAAACGGTGAGGCCAATGAGACACCCCGGGTTCCAGTTTTGATAAGATCGCCCTCGACATTGTTGGCCCGCTTGATCTTACGAATGAAGGAAATCAATAAATCCTGATGATGCTGGACTTATTATCAAAATTCTGCGTCTTTGTCCGTCTCGCCGCCGCGATATCGGTCGAAATTGCAACCGCCTTCCTGAAGCGTCTAGTCTTTGTTCACGGATCACCAAAAGCGGTCCTCACTGATCAAGGCGCACTATTCGTAAGCTCCCTGGTGAGAAACGTAGCAAGAATGTGCCGAATAAAAACTTGTTCGACCACTGCTTTCCGGCCACAGTCGAACAGGTCAATTCAGCGAATACATCATTCGTTAAAGGAATGTTTAAGTAATCATATATCAAACCAAAAAGCAGTGGGAAGAATGGGTCGACTTCGCCGCATTTAGCTACAACACGAGTGTTCACGAGGGCACCCGTGTAACTCCTTACGTATGTATCTACAGAAAGATAGCTCGGGTCCCCTCTGAGACAAAAACCACACAACCAGAGTTGACGGATACGTATGCCGATTATGTAGCACGTTTGAAACCCGACCTAATTTCGAAAGATCGAAAAGATACTGCGACCGGACCGTTCACCAGGTCGACTTTAAGGTAGGAGAGATAATGCTAGTAATCGAACCGCGACGCGGATGTTTCGCGAAAAATTTTACTGATCTGCATCGCATCCTTCAGCTTTTGCCCGATACCAAAAATGACAAAATTACCGATAAGGGTAAAACTAGAACTATACATATGAATAAACTCCGACATACAAAACTTCGATTTCCGGGATGCGAGGCAACTGATGACGCAGGGGCGGATGACTCCGATAATAACGCAGCCCCCTCGGATACCTCGGTGATCGAGGATGATGGAATGTCAGGGGATTAGTTAAGTTAAGTTAGTATAAGTTATTGATTCTTGTTGATTCTGCCGCCAATTTTTTGGACCGCAGAACTGACGAGTTCGGGAGCGATGACGACTACGAGTTTCATCTTCATCCTCATCGCCGTCCATGCCGTACCGCTAAATGCAATGCTGCAGGGCTACGAGTTTGGCAAGACGACCCCCAACAAAAGTACTATCTCCTTGTTGGAGGTCGGACTTTGCAAGCCACCTGGAGAAGACATAGTAACGGAGACGACACAGCTGCAGCTGCTACAGAAGACCAGCTACCGGAAAGAGCCGATCTACCGATGCAAGGTCATCCAGGATCAAACAATCCTCTACTGCGGGATGCACTCCTATAAATAGTCTAAAATTGACTAGATATCCGTAGCGTTGTAGTCCATAGCCTTGGTCACAGTCACGTCATCTTTCTCTATTGTTTGCGAGTTTCATCCAATCCTCCTTCTAACATCATATTTCTCGTAGGTCAATTTTAATATTGTCCTCCCACATTCGTCCCGGTTTACCTAGGCTTCTTGCTCCTGTTAAATTCCCTACGAGCAAAATAGTTAAAAAAAAAAACAATTACTTCAGTTCAAAAAGTGGCCATTATGGTTGAGTCGGGAATAAATAATATATTATTTTGTGTTTATTTGTAGGCACGACTGCTCCAAGAGAGAGCCTAATATTTTTGCCATCGCAATAATTCTAATCTTTTTAAAAGTATTAAATTATTGCGAGTTATCGAAGAGCTTAACGTTCGTATGGATATTATATATATATGGGATATTCCGCGTCAAGTCGGCAGATCAAAATTTTTTAATCTCAGAACGAACGGTAAAATTGTTGCAAATAATCATCCATATATATACACAATTTTTTACACTTTAAGGGGGGGGGGGGGGGGGTCTTTAGAAGGTAAAAAAAATCCATTTCTTTTTCAAGTCAGCAGACCAAAATTTTTTAATCTCGGAACGAACGGTAAAATTGTTGCAAATAATCATCCAAATATACACACAATTTTTTAGACCTAAGGGGGGGGGGGGTCCTTCTGCTTTAAAAGGTCAAAAAGTCGATTTTTTTTATTCGCGAAATCTATCCCCAATGTATCCAAGAATATATTCTTAAAGTTTTAGATGCAAATTCAAAGTATTTCTGAAGATATATAGCCGAAGCGGTTTCTCTCTATCTCTTTCTCTTTACGTGGGTACATATTTCTACCTTGCTGCTTTAATGGTTAGTTTTACTGTGATTCTCGTCGAGTAAACATCGAAAGAAAATCATGTCAAGCTATCCAAAAGATGATTGTCCGAGCAATGTTCGTGCTGCAAAACGTCGGAAACGTAGATTTCAAGGAAATCAATTTACAAGGAAATCGGACGAGACGGAGTTAGATACAAGCAGTAGTGCCAGAAAATTATCAACTGTGCGCACGGATAATATAATTGTGTATCCACTTCACTGTTATAGAATAATAGAATTTTTTACAGTTTTCAATGCACTTATTGATATAATAATATGCAGATCGTGCAAGCAAAACATACAATTTGCAGAGAGTGGACATCGTGGCTTAGGCTTTAAAATCATATTATTGTGTGCATACGGTCGAAGAAAAATAAATTCAGGACCGTTAATACATACTGGCCTCGAAATAAATAGACTTATTGTGTTCACTGTGAGGTAATTTGGTATTGGACGAGAAGGCATTAATATATTTTGTGGTATTATGGATATGTGCCAAGGTTTATCGAAAGCTGTCAAAGCTATCGAAAATGGAAGATCGGAAACGCATTTAAAAGTTTCCGGCGACAGATCATCGAAAAATCGTGGCTATTCGTCATTGTTCGGTGTAACAACTCTCATTGGTTATTACTTTGGCAAAGTCATCGACCTTATTGTTAAAAGTACATTCTGTCAGGCATGTGCCTCAACTAATGCTTCGTTGAACGAATTTGAAGAGTGGTACGAAAATTATAAACAGTCATGCACCTCAAATCACGAAGGTTCGGCGGGGAAGGTGGAGGTGAATTCAATCGTAAAAACGCTTTCAAGATTTGACGAAAAATTTGGCGTGAAATATACCAATTACATCGGCGACGGCGACTCTAAAACTTTTACTGGAATTTTGAACATCAATCAATACGCTAACGAGTGCCCTGTTATATAAAATGAGTGGGTGGGACACATACAAAAATGTATGGGTACACGACTCCGTAATAAAAAAAAGCAAGAGAAGCTCGGAGGTAAAAAGCGCCTGAAAGACGGCATCATCAAGAAGCTAACCATTTATTATGGTTTAGCTATCCGAAAGAATATAGATTCTGTAGAAAATATGAAAAAGCTATAATCGCTACTTTAGATCATTATTATTCTACAAATGATTTTCATCGGCACGAAAACTGTCCTCCAGGCGCTGACAGCTGGTGCGAATGGCATAAGGTTGAGGCTACTAACTCACTGGCTTCATATAAACATCCTGCCAGATTGATTCAAGAGGATATCGAGTCGCATATTCATCCTATTTACGAAAAGCTGTCCAAGGACGAACTTCTAACGCGGTGCTTAGGCGGCCACACGCAGAATGCTACAGTCTGGCGCATGAACCCCAAACATCTGCATCCTGGCCAAAAAATAGTGGAAATAGCCGAATTTATGGCTGCAGGCATATTTAACGAGGAATATTCTGTAGTTTTGAAGACCATGCAGCTACTCGACCTCAAAATCGACCAGCAATGCAAGATGTTTGCGGATAACATCGACGAGCAACGCATCAAAAGGCAGAACAGGCGCCAATCCTTACTCAGTAAGGAAGTTCGTGCAGACAGACGATTGGAACATATGCATCAACACCAGTTTCATGAAGAAGCAGAAGGGTTGTTATATGGAGCAGGAATAGCTGGTTAATCGAATATTACTGTAAGTAATCAAAAATTGATACTTTTCCTATTGAAAACTTTGAAGCGCGATTTCTCGAGTTTTCGGTTGTACGATTTTTTTAAATTTGCGGAAAAGATTACAAGAAAACTCTATACGATCGATTCTTCTAGTTATACCTAAAAAATTATTAAGAAAGTTTATTTAAACAATTTTTATAGCACGTTGAAGTGATTTTTTTTCTAATAACGTTTTTTCTTTCAAACTTGCTAAAAATATAGAATTTCGCAATTTTTACGGGTTTTTATAGCTAAGACTAGAAGGAAAACATGAAAATCAAAAATTTTTGGTCCACTTCTGTTTTAGACAAGCATTATGAGCTCTACTTTTCCCGCAGCTGAGATACTTCAATAACGAGGCTTTGTGCAAATATGTTCATATATATATATATATATATATATATATATATATATATATATATATATATATATATATATATATCGGTTACTCTTCGGGAAATCGACTTCAAAGAAAGAAAATTTTTATTTCTTCGGTAAAAATATTTTTTTTAGTATGTAGAATGTATATGAATTGTTTCAGATTTTTTGAAACCCTTCGGTTTAAAGTTGATCAAGGCTAAGTATGAGCATGTAGTCATGTTTTACATTTTTTAGCGAAGTTTAACCTCCATTTATTCAACAAAATTGAACTGAGATAGCGCTCTTCACCGCTCGCTGATTTCGCAGCGCGCCTGGGTGCATCGCGACGGTGATGCGAGCAGTCAGAACAACGGGTGCCTTCGAGCCACACACAGCTCCACTTCTTACTATCTCTCTCTGTCTCGCGCAATAAATACCATTGTCAACCGCAACCCCTTTGTGTAGTTCTTTGTCCCAATACTCCTGTTGTATTCGGGAGCTACTCTGTTGCCTTCGAACATCCCGCTAGTGCGAACCTGATCGCCCCCACGCAACAAAACTGGCATCCCTTGTGAGCCTCGCGAGCGAGGATTTTGGGACTTTCGCCTGACTGCATCAGCTCAATCACCACATCAAGACCGCGTATTAGCAGCGTTGTAAGGGACCAACAACACGAAACACAGGGCAAACGCAATGCTGCTCTTGACGGCACTGTCACTGCTACAGTAGGTACCTATGTACGCAAAACCTATTTACCATACCACTAACAATTAAGCGCGAATAAATTTTTTGTTAACATACCGCACGTTTGCCTCGCTTTTTCATTCAAAACCGGCATCAAAAATTGAGTCGCAACCGCTCACCGTAACAATCGTCTCTAACATGGCATTTGCTAACATTTTCGACCTTTCAAAAAGTGACAAAAATAAATGCGATTTATCCCGGTCACCTAGCAGGTACCAGATCAAAGGTGAATATGACGAACGACGCAGGCGCGTTTAGCAACATCAGCATGCTGATGCAGAACATTTTAGCCAAATTATCTCCAGAGAACAAGGCGGTTCTGCTTAATTATTTAGCTTTAACACATACCAGCAGGAGCGCACTTACTTTCGACCCCTTGATGCACGCTGCCTCCTTTTTGCGTTCGTCCCCGTCTCTCATTACGTACTCCGCTGAGCCGACCGTGGCGCAGAAATTCGCCCGAGCTCAGGCACAGGGCTTTTCTTCAATAGAGCCCACTCGTGACCTAACCGCAAATCCGCCGCCCAACCTTACCCTCGAGCAATACATCGGCAAGCACTCAAACTTAATCGACACAGCAAATGCTCCGCATGACTCAGCACTCGCTGCTCAAATCGCGACACACGCGCCAACTTCGCAAACTTTCCCGATCTGCCACGATTCAGCCTACAACACCATACAAAGAACTAACACACATTGCCCATCATGCAATCATATGTCTCAGATTCTCGACAGCTCCAATACGCACATCCAGCCTTCCTCAGCACCAATCGGTCGCACTCACAACCCCTCACGCAGCAAACACCACATACTCCCTCAGCACAATCACCCACCTACACAGAACCGCTCCGCGATCGGTCAGAACCGCGCCGCTGATTGACCTTTCCGGCGGCCCCATTAAACAGCAGCAGCTTGCTGCACAAGTCCGAGCACAGGCGCCCGCCATCGCGAACCCGTACAGCGTATTTTCAGACCGAAATTTATCAGCCTCACAGGCACTCGGCATCATCCCCAGCTTCCACAGGAATCCGGACACTTTAAATTTGTTTTGCGTCTCTGTGTGGCAAGTGCTCGCAAAGTTCGGGCCAGAATGGGAGACGACCATACTTCTCGATATCGCCAATAAATTAACAGGCCACGCGGCCGACGGCTACAAAGCGCGGATAATAAGTTTCGCATCGGTAGAAAGCCTGCGCAATGACCTCGTCATGCAATACGGCAACGTCGGCATAGCAGATGACATTCTCGCGCAAATCAAAGTCATCAATTTGTGCACGGGAGAGAAAGCGGGAGATTTCGTCATACGTATCCAAAAACTATACAACCGCCTGTTAACCATATACGACTGCACGCCGGATCTAGAACTTGGCGACCGAGAATCGCGCAAAAGAGGCGCAGACCGTGACACACTGCAACATTTCATGTTTAGGACCAAAAAGAGAGTCCACGACATGGGGGAAACGGTTTTTGATAAGGTTTTGGGAAGTGGTTTCTGGTACCTAAAAATAACGTCTAGCATCCGTAGTTTCGTCTCATTGGCCCTTGGGGTCAAGATATGACCTTATGTATTCAAAATACGCGTTATTTCAGTAAAAAATGGTACCTATACTTAGAATTATAACTCTGCAAGTTATTTTGCTAGAGATATGATATAATACGATAAAAAAGTTGACAATAAAGAGCTGTAATTTAAGCTTTGTTTCATATAACAATATTGTTCTGTTGCAAAGTTATGAGCAATCAAAAATGATGACGAAAAATGCATGAAAAACTACTCAACTTAAAGAGCTGAAAATCCTCCAAGAAATGCGATTACTACCAAGGAATGGGTCATTTACTAGCAGAATATAACGAAAATAACAGAGGTTACTTCAACAATAATAACAATAACAGGGGGTCGCAATAATAACGGCTACAATGACGACCCAGGGGCAAACAATTGCAATTATCGTAACAGCAATAACAATGGCAACAACAATCGGGGCAATAATAACACAGATCCCCAAAAAAAAAGTTGAGTGTACTTTTGACCAGACCAACTTTTTCTTACGTATTTTTTGATGCTGAATCCGAATTTGCAATAAAAATATCGCCGTTCCCAGCAAGTTTTTGAGTAAATGCCAAAAAACCCTATTTTTTATGGTTTTCTCATGGTTTTTTAAAGGTAAAAAAAAAACGATGAGTGATACCATCATTTTGACTTCAGAATTGAATTCTACGGATCAAAATACATTGAAAACCATCATTCAAATATTTTTTTCACGAATTCTTAACCCTTTGTACGGCCTTGAGAAGGCTAACGGATCAGAAAAAGCCAAAATTCATTTTAAACTTAATTTAACATGATTAAAATTTAATTCTACAACTTAGAAACGGTTCATATGCATTACAATTACTATCTTGGGGATTTTCGAGGTCGCTGATCATGAATTTGATGTCAGATTTATAAAATATGGCTCCCAAAAGGCATTAGTGGGTGGCGAATGGGGTAAATGACTCAATGTTTCAATAAAACGTGTGATAAGCAGAAGCTTTACTCTTATCGATTTGACATTTTAAATTGGTTTTCGCTTACGCACACGTTTTTCTTCGAATGACCGATGTAAGGGGTTTCTGACAGGTTTTCGTCCCCTTTTTGGGTTTGCTTCTCTTTTCATCATCCAGCAGTAATCTGCCAACATATTTATGCCTCATCGTACTTGAGATTTGCGTTCAAATTCTGTCAAATCTTTGTGAAACCTTTCACCTTGCTCCTCACTGAAGTCCCCGGTATTTTCTGGAAATTGAGCAACATGTGAATCGAGAAAATGAAGTTTTAAGTTCATTAGGCAGCCTAACTTTTTGAAATTACGTACCTTTCTTTTCACAATATCTATGTAATTTACGTCTTTTGTATGACCCAAAAATTTCGATGATAGCTCTTTAAAACTTGACCATGCTGCCTTCTCAACATCATTCAAAGTCTTGTCAAAGTTTTCATCTCTAAATAAAGTACGGATTTCAGGACCATTAAAAATGCCTTCGCTTAATTTAGCATCTGATTTTCGATTAAATACTTTGCCCAAATATTCAAAGCATTGTGCATTCTTGTCTAAGGTCTTGACAAATTGTTTTATCAATCCAAGTTTTATATGCAGAGGAGGTATCAACATTTTGGATGGATCAACGAGTGGTTCCTTTATAATATTCTGTTTTCCAGGGTCAAACGATTCTCTTGATGGACAAATTTTCTTTTTGTAGTCATTTGCTCTATCTCTGCTATCAAACATACACAAATAACATGGATACTTTGTGAATCCAGATTGTTGTCCAAGTGTCATAGATAGAATTTTCAAATCTCCACATATTTGCCATTTATGTTCCTCGGATCTTATTTTCGTCAAAAGCAATTCAAGATTAGAATACTCTTCTTTGAGTACAGTTGAATGTGCTAACGGTAATTTTTTGGTAGTTGCACTGATCATAGCGTCGTACTGCGTTGTAAAGTCGTAACCTAATCATATGTTCTTGTGAGTGTTTACATCCAAAGCTGTCAAGAAGTATAAGTGTTTTCAAGATCATAAATAATATTAAAAATGCCAAATGGATTACTGCAATACATTTCTTCAATCAGATAAGTCATCTTATTTTATCAGTAGCTAATGTAATGTTTTAATGTATTACTTTGTGATATTCGTTTTGAGTAAATCAGCTTAGCGTACCAAGGAAAAAAAAGATCTTAGTCAACTGCACATGAGGAACAGATAAGTTTGACTCAAAGAGATCACATCTAGAAAGATATTCAAATCTGTTACAGGTATGTAAACTATTTTTACTTCTAAGCGTATGATTTTTCTATTTGATACTGAAGTAACATTAATTTATTTCAGGTTACAAATGACACGCACTGCACGATTGAAATGATGAAATCATGTTTTGTATTTGAAAATAGCTGCTGAAATAGATCAAAATGTTAATATGGACTGAGATGTAATGTTTGAAAAAATTGTAACATTAGTAAACTGTAACTTTAAATGCAATTTTCTCATAACTGTGTTGTCAGAGCTTGTGAGACACCTGCAGAGTGAATCGATGCATGGCTTTTAATGATCCAGGACTTAAAATGTTCCTTTTAATGTTATTTTGGACTGAAGCTATTTATAAACCTCTTGGAGTTCGCTATCATGTGAGTATTCTTGTTTAAATGTGAAAAAAATTACAATTTTAATAATGATTATAATTATTTTGACATTCAAGTCTTCAAAAAATTTAAATAAATTAAAATTAATTTCTCCAACTAGCTTTAGTCTAAAACAATATACAAGAGGAACAATTTAAGACCAGCATGACTAAAATCCATGCATAGCTTGAGTCTGTAGGTTACGTGCAAGCAAAAAATGTTCATAGACTGATATCGGCCCCTGTAAGGGGGGGGGGGTCTCATTAAGAACGATTTTTGTAAGAAGTGTATTCAACTGGAAGGATCTCCTCATACTTATATTTTAATTATTTTCCTATTATTTTTACCGGTGGAAATCTTCAAAAAAGTGCTATAGGTATTCTACCCCCTTAAGCGATAAGAGGCGAAAGCCCAAAAATACAAACTGACTCTTTATAAGTATTTGGAGAAGTCATAAAACTATCGACATACAAATATATTATTATAAGTATTGAATATAATAGTTTATAAATTCATTAATTTATATGATTATTGAATAATTAATAACATCGTAGGAATAATAATAATATAGTATAACATCTGCTTAGATTATACATACTCCCCCCGTTGAGAGAGTAACGATCAACATTTAATTTTCATTATTATCGTCAGTACATGTAAAATGAAAATTTGAATAAGTCTTCCCTAAAACGATTAACAATTTTTAGTATTACATTTTAAAGAAAACAATAATTCGTTGAATTCAATTGATAAATTCTGTTTCGCGACTACTGTATCTAAAAAATTCGGTCTTCTTATATTACTGCCACCTATATTCTTCATTTTGATCATCAACACGATATGTTTCCTTCATTGTACTTATATTGTCTTGATAAAAATGTAAGCATTTTGAAGTTCAGGAATTTAATTGATGGCAAAATTACAGTTGAAATTCATTTCTGGTGGAAGACAGGACAGTTTTTGAGTAGTGTTGCTGTAAAATATCCAGTTATTAGTCTAAAAATAATTTCAATTTTCATTAGAGTGTTGAATGTTGATATTCCATCTTAATGGATATTTAATTTGTTTGAATCGTTCGTATTCAATTGTTTCTTAAATTCCTATGAACTTTAGACACAAATTGATAAATAGATAATGTATGGAAAATTATATATAGGTAAGTATATTAATGAATTACATATGACAAAGTGTTCTGTATTATGTTGATACAAATTTACGATTGATTACGCATTTGTACCCTTGAATTAACAATCACCTTTATGTTTAAAATATTAAATTATATTTTGCAAATGTCAAAAAATACATTTGAATGTTTGATTGCAATGATTTATATACGTACATATTTATTTCAGTCTCTCATAATCTTTTATATTTTGAAGATTAAGGCAGTATAAAATGAACATTAGTATATAATAAATTGTTACGTATTGACATAGTATATATTTATAAAATAAATAACCCTTTTTAATATTTATAAACGTATTTTTACACGTAACTTGTATTGTATAAATATTTGTATAAAGTTGTGTAGAATATATTAGAAACCATTTTTATAATTTGCTAACTTGAAAATTCTTAAGTTTTGTTAATTGTTACTACGTATAAAAATAATGTTAGTATAAAAAATTAAGCATGGGCTTTTATTTATTAGTAGATATATAATTGTATGCCATGTAAAATAATAAATGGTATTTAAATAATGTTTCTTTAAAATGCTGTAATGTACCTTTTTGCGAAAAGCGCGTGACTACTTTGTATCTATTATTCATACTAGATGTTTTATACAGACAGAATAAGTTTTTATAAACTTGAATACTACTAGTGAATTTAATAATATTAATAAAACATTACTGTATCTAAATTGTTAAAGTTTTGAAGCATCACAGATCGATTAGAACGTTATCGAGCTGCAACTAATATTTATTATATTACTTGTAGTAAAAGATTAAAAACTTTACGAAGTAGCTTTGAATGTTAATAGTAAATAAAAAATCAATATCCTTTTAACTTTCGTATGATGCACAACGTCACAGGAAAATATACTATATTTTAATTGTGCATCTTGGATACAAAACTAGGAAATTCGTAATTTCCTTTTAGATCGACTGTTGCATTGTCGAAGCAAGTAAGCTTTAAACTGAAATTCAATTAATGTTCATATTTTCTCGAAATTTTCTGAAATTGACAATCTTCTGTCGAACATTTACGTAAGCATTTGCTTCATTCTGAAATATCGTTTATGGTTGTAACGTGTTCTTATTTATTTATATTTATTTATATTTTTTATTGACAATTAAATATATTTATATCTCTTGAATAGTGGTTTTGAATTTGAATAAATATTTTAAATATTTTTATAATATTATACTTGTATTGACATTGATAACACAGCCCCACAAAAAAAAATTGTAAGTCCCAAAAACTTGACCACGGTACTTATATGTTTTTGGGATCGCTGAATCCGAATCCGGGGTCAGATTAAACCCATCAGATCTTTCTCAAGGTCAGCTGAAGGTCAAATTATCGAAATACATGAAAAATACACTAAAACCATGGTATCTTGGGATTTTTGGGGTCGCTGAATCCGAATCCGTGGTCAGTTTAACCCCATCAGAACTTTCTCAAGGTCAGTTGAAGGTCAAATTATCGAAATACATGAAAAATACACTAAAACCATTGTATCTTGGGGTTTTTGGGGTCGCTGAATCCGAATCCGGGGTCAGTTTAACCCCATCAGAACTTTCTCAAGGTCAGTTGAAGGTCAAATTATCGAAATACATGAAAAATACACTAAAACCATGGTATCTTGGGGTTTTTGGGGTCGCTGAATCCGAATCCGGGGTCAGATTAAACGGGCCCGCAGTCGTCGTCATCAAGCGACCGCAGCTGTTTGTTAGTGGGAAACTTGGCTTTCGAAGAGTATAATACTACAAGAATTTATCACTTGAGGTCTGGTGACCAAGAATGCCTTATAGCAAAACGGGATAGTTTTTGTTACATTTGTAGCAAGTATGAGACCCCAAAAAATAGAAGAAAAATCAATCAAAATATTAAAGAGCAGTACAAGAACATGTTTGATTTAGACATGAAAATTGATGAATTTGATTGGGTTCCTAAAATCATATGCGCAATATGTAGGAAATTGACAATCTTCTGTCGAACATTTACGTAAGCATTTGCTTCATTCTGAAATATCGTTTATGGTTGTAACGTGTTCTTATTTATTTATATTTATTTATATTTTTTATTGACAATTAAATATATTTATATCTCTTGAATAGTGGTTTTGAATTTGAATAAATATTTTAAATATTTTTATAATATTATACTTGTTTTGACATTGATAACACAGCCCCACAAAAAAAAATTGTAAGTCCCAAAAACTTGACCACGGTACTTATATGTTTTTGGGATCGCTGAATCCGAATCCGGGGTCAGATTAAACAATCAGATCTTTCTCAAGGTCAGTTGAAGGTCAAATTATCGAAATACATGAAAAATACACTAAAACCATGGTATCTTGGGTTTTTTTGGGGCGCTGTATCTGAATCCGGGCTTATTACAACCCTATCAGGTCATGGTCAAGGTCAGTTGAAGGTCAAATCATAAAGATTCATAAAAAGTAGAGTCAAACCATGACATTTAGGGGTTTTTGGGGTCGCTGAATCCGAATCCAGGGTCAGTATAGTCCCATAAGGTTATATTTATGGTCAGTTCAAGGTTAGTTCAAGGTCATGGACGTAAAGAGAGTGAAAAAATTAGTTTTAAACTGAAACAATGCAAAAGGTAATGTAAACCATAAAGCAAAGAACAATGTATATGCAAGTACAATCGTATCCTTTAAAACTATATCATAGTTTGCTGCTCCTTCATTTACTTTAAATTTGTTAGAAGTATATGCAATTCAATAAAATACCCGTAAAAATATTAAGCCCATTACTCTTTTTTATGGTAACGAGCTATTTTATTGTCAAATGATCTACGAAGTGGATTACGCTTCCGCTTCTCCGATGTTGATGGTAGATCTCTTTTTAACGACCAACAGTAATCTGCTAACATATTTACGTCCCATCTTCCTTGGTACCTGCGCTCCATTTCCTTGATATCTTGGTGAAATCTCTCTCCCTGCTCTTCGCTGTAATCACCTAGGTTTTCTGGAAATTCATCAACATGCGAATATAAAAAGTGTAATTTTAGATTCATTAGGCAGCCTTGATTTTTGTAACTATTTACTAAATTTAAAACTATTTGTTGGTAATTTGGGCTCTTATGATTTCCACGAAAGTTTTTAATTACGTCCTTAAAACATAACCATGCTTCTCTCTCTGTATGATTCATTTTCGTAACAAAAATTTCATCATTTATCATCTTACGAATCTGAGGGCCATCGAAAATTCCTTCATTTACTTTAGCATCACTTAATTTGGGAAACTGATTTCGCAGATACTTAACCCTTTCAGTCACGCAATTCAATTCATTTGGTTATGGAAGTGCAAATATATGTTTCCAATGTATTTTTGAACGAAGAATCCAAATCAAGTGTCAAAAATTGAAAAAAAAATTATAAAAAAAAAAAGAAAAAAAAACGAAAAAAAAAATAAAAAAGAAAAAAAGAAAAAAAGAGAAAAAGAAAAAAAAAAGAAAAAAAGAAAAAAAGAAAAACAAAAAAAAAAAGAAAAAAACATAACTCTGCCACAGACGGTCCCAAGCCCGTGTTCTAATGAGGAGGGGGTTTTTTTACTTTCATAACCAAACGAATTCAATTTCATGACTAAAAGGGTGGTTTTCACCCCATTTGAAGGGTTGTTTTTATATTTATAAAATTATTGATATCAGATTCGTATTCTACGATCAAAAATACATAGAAAACGTATATTTGTACTGCGATAACAATAGAAATCAAATTTTGTGACTAAAAACAATAGGGAGCCGATATATCGGCTTCTGTGACTGAAAGGGTTAAAGCAGCTACCATCTTTGTCTAAAGATTTTACCCATTGTTTCATAAGTCCCAATTTAATGTGCAGAGGTGGTATAAGAATTTTTGATGGATCAACAAGTGGCTTATCTTCTATATTCTTAGAACCCGGTTCGAACTTTTGTCTAAGGGGCCAGACACTCTTTATGTAATGATTCTTTCTATCCCTACTATCCCATTCACATAAATAGCAAGGATATTTTGTGAATCCCGATTGTTGCCCCAGAAGTATTGTTATGATTTTAAGATCCCCACATATTTGCCATTTATGATCATTGTATTTTATTCGGTCTAATATTACTTTCATGTTACAGTACTCTTCATTCAGTATTACCGAATATCCTATGGGAATGGCTGCATAAACATTTGTATTGTGCAACAGAACGGCTTTTAAACTTCTCGTTGACGAATCGATGAACAATCTCCACTCGTTAGGGTTGTAACATCCATGTTTAAAGCAATTCATCAACCCAACTATATCTTTGCAGTAAACTAAGGAAAATTCTTCATCTTTAGCGAAATAATCACGATATTTCTTATCTCTGTCTCGGTAGTAAGAAACTTTAATTTTTCCAGCTTCATTAGTATTTTCTTTTAGCCATGAAGCCAAGTACTCCGCCCCATCCTTTGGTAGGCCCAAATCGCGTATGAGATCATTCACTTTTTCCTGTGTAAGTGGACCTTTCTCCTTCTTAGTATTGTAGGGGATGTATTCTTCGTCACTTGTATCACTTGTACTAGCAACGTCATTGTCTTCATCAGGCGCTATTTCTTCTTCCGCAATAATATCTCCTTCCTCCATTTCTTCTTCTAAGATTTCATCTTCATCATGTCTTTCTAAATTTTCCTCAAGATCCATACTTCCGCTTGCGTACATACCCAGTGGATCTTCTCTTTTATCAATTGACGATTCATATATAGGTTTCGTGACACTTTCAACGTTAGCGTAATTAATTTGCGACTTGTTTTTACTATTAACTCCATGCAAATTCGTATTACAAAAATAACAGTCTTCTTTTCTTAAAGGTTCCTTCCATATCGTAGGCACTTTCATTTTTACTTCAGTTTTACCATTTTTGTCTTTCTGTAGCATTTTCCTACATATTGCGCATATGATTTTAGGAACCCAATCAAATTCATCAATTTTCATGTCTAAATCAAACATGTTCTTGTACTGCTCTTTAATATTTTGATTGATTTTTCTTCTATTTTTTGGGGTCTCATACTTGCTACAAATGTAACAAAAACTATCCCGTTTTGCTATAAGGCATTCTTGGTCACCAGACCTCAAGTGATAAATTCTTGTAGTATTATACTCTTCGAAAGCCAAGTTTCCCACTAACAAACAGCTGCGGTCGCTTGATGACGACGACTGCGGGCCCGTTTAATCTGACCCCGGATTCGGATTCAGCGACCCCAAAAACCCCAAGATACCATGGTTTTAGTGTATTTTTCATGTATTTCGATAATTTGACCTTCAACTGACCTTGAGAAAGTTCTGATGGGGTTAAACTGACCCCGGATTCGGATTCAGCGACCCCAAAAACCCCAAGATACCATGGTTTTAGTGTATTTTTCATGTATTTCGATAATTTGACCTTCAATTGACCTTGAGAAAGATCTGATGGGGTTAAACTAACCCTGGATTCGGATTCAGCGATCCCAAAAACATATAAGTACCGTGGTTAAGTTTTTGGGACTTACAATTTTTTTTTTGTGGGGCTTTGTAATTTATATTCGGTAATAAAAGAAATTTTTACTTTCTGTTAGTTATATCACGTTTCTGTTTCATTGTACGTAAATCATTTTTGAATAATAATCATTCTTCAATTTTGCTATTAAAAGACAGAAGTTAAGTTCATAGTAATCTTAATTTTTTATGTCTTGAAAAGACAATGGAGTAATTTATTTATTCACCCCTAGTAATTGAATTTCGCGGATTAACAGTTTTCTCTTGGCGTATTTGATTTTGAAAATGTTGAGCCCAAACATACTTGGGTTTTAGCTCTGAGTTGAAAATATATCACGTTTCTGTTTCATTGTACGTAAATCATTTTTGAATAATAATCATTCTTCAATTTTGCTATTAAAAGACAGAAGTTAAGTTCATAGTAATCTTAATTTTCTATGTATTGAAAAGACAATGGAGTAATTTATTCATTCACCCATAGTAATTGAATTTCGCGGATTAACAGTTTTCTCTTGGCGTATTTGATTTTGAAAATGTTGAGCCCAAACATACTTGGATTTTAGCTCTGAGTTGAAAATATGGATTTTATAGATTATGGTTTGCATAATGATCAACGTCTCTTCCAATCAATTAAATTTAATTGTTTGATTACTTCAGATTAGAAAAATTAAAAATGATGATTCGATTTTATAATTGAAGTTCATTGATGTGAGTTATTTTATTTTTATCATTATTGTTTAAGAGCTATTTTTATAAATTCATATGCTCTTCAATTATTTCACGTTTTGAAAAAGTAACAGTAATTAATAAAAGTTTTTCATTTTGTAATAATGTGATGCAATTTTTGAACACTTTCAGTAATTCAATGATTTAACATACCTTGTTTTAGTCTTATTTTACACAACATATAAATGACGTTATGGATATGAGATATTTCATTGCAATGGTTCGTCTTCCTTCAGTGAAGGTCCCAAAAAGAAAACCTGGTTTACCTGATGGCCACTGATAACTTTCTAGATACAGAGATTTTGGAAGCACTAATCGATCGCCGCTATATCAACCCCGACGAGATCATAAGCATAAAACATATTACAGGCGACGTCCATCTCTCAAGCTGCAAAGGCACCAAAATGCTTGGCTCGTAGTTTTTTATCAGAACAATCTGCCGGTCCTACTAGTACAAGATCGCTACAAATTAATAAAAGAATACCACAAAGCGTCTATAGGTGGTCATTAAGCTATTGGAGAAATATGCACCCAGATGTACGCCAATTTATTCTCAGATGCGTAATCTAACAAACGAAAATGCTCGTTCGCGCCAAAACTCGCCTCCCGCTCATCATTACAGGTACATCGTCAAAGCTCTTTGACAAAATCGCCATGAATTTTTATGGGCCACTTGATGCCTCAGAATAGGGCTACCGCTACATACTTACGGTACAAGACTGTCTTACAAAGAATTGCGTTTAAACCCCAGTCATACACGCAAACGCACAAGAAGTAGCACAGGTGTTCACAGAAAAAGTAATCTGCTACTTCGGACCTCCAGCCGCCCTTCTTCCAGAACAAGGTATTCACTTCTAAAACCGTCTCCTAGAAAGGTTCGCGGAGATCTTCCACATCGACAAATACTGCACCACTGCCTATCACCCTCAGTCCAACAGGAGCATAGGTTGCTTTATGCCAACACACATACAACACAGCAGAGGATGAAGCGTCAGAGTTCACACCGCACGAGCTTGTGTTTGGCCAAAGAGCCAGAACCCCATCCAGCTTCCCACCTAGGAACCATTTTTTACGCATGAGCAATACGTGGCGGACATCATAGCTAATCTGGCGCCGCTACAGACCATAGCAGTCATGAATCTCGTACAAGCTAAGTACCGACCCAAGTACTATTACGATCACAAGCTGAACGTGCAGCATTTCAGAAAAGGTGAAATGGTCTACCTCCTCAAAGAGCCGCGAAAAGGCAAGTTTCCGATCCAGTACGAAGTTCCCTACGAAATCACAGACATCGATTACGCGAACAAAAAGGTAAAGCTGCAATACGGCGATAAAGTAAAAATTGTCTACACTGACAAACTAAAGTTAGTCACCACTCTAAAGGCCCCCCCGCCAACACATAGATCTCTCGGCTTGGTTCATAATTAACGCCATATCGCAGCGCTTTCAAAACAACATTCAAAACTTCCACTCTTTTCTTTTTCTATTTCTTCTTCCGACGGCGGCGCGATCGTTCGCAGAGCTTGCGGCTCCTATTGTACCATAACAAACATCCAGAAATACACCAACGAAGCAACCAAGGCCCACAGCAGCCCCTGCTCGCACCAGCACCGCCACAGCCGATATTTGGGATACAAGGCCTCTAAAACACGGAGGATATGTCACTGCTAGAACGGATTGGCGCAGGAGGCAAGGGCCCTCAATGCTCGATTGGCACAACATGATGAAATTGTGCCCCCACGAGTGGAAGCGGGGTTGCCATGTGCCCGCTGCACCCACATTTTTCACAAGAAAAGAAGCATATATATATATATAAATATATAAAATTGAGGTTTTTTGGGACGCTTCACAGTATAAACTGTCCTTTTTTGGGATTTTAATATATACTATCAGAATCAATATATACTTAATGCAAAGTTCCGAGATCCAATATTGATATCTTCCACCAGAGTTTAACCTAATAATCCACGTATACTTGTATATATATATATATATATATATATATATATGGTCATATTTAGCTCAGAACAACTTTAAGACTACGGGCTTAAAATTTTTTGAAAAAATGTACATTCATTCTACATACTAAAAGGAAGATATTTCTGAAATTAAAAAACAATATATATATATATATATATATATATATATATATAGTTTTTTAATTTCAGAAATATCTTCCTTTTAGTATATATATATATATATATATATATATATATATATATACATAGTTTTTTAATTTCAGAAATATCTTCCTTTTAGTATATATATATATATATATATATATATATATATATATATATATATATATATATATATATATATATATATATATATATATATACATAGTTTTTTAATTTCAGAAATATCTTCCTTTTAGTATATATATATATATACAGTGTATCGCAGATAAAGCGGACACATTTTTTTGTTAATATTTTCCCCGAAAATTGCGCATGCACAAGAGAAAGTTGTGGGTGGGATCGAAAGAGTAAATTAAGCCCTTGTTAATGGTCTATTGAATTATTTCATAGGGCTTTACAGTGTTGAATGGTAAATGGTCAAAAATAATAAAATTACAAAAAAGGTGTGGCAATTTGTTTTTGACAATTTTATCAAATAGCCCGTACCCCATTTAGCTTAGAAAAGTAATAAAGTTAATTTATTATTGTCAAATTTATTTTTAAATGATTTTTAAAGATTGTTAAAATCGTCAGAATGTGGTGTGCAATGGAAATTGGCCGCGTTTCCCTCGCGAAATTGGACCGGGTCTAATGGTATAGCTGCGCTGGTGCAGTTGTGTTTATACGTAGTGAAGGTTAGTGGTTACTGTCAGTCTCGCGGCAGGAAATATAAACGTGTGCACAGCCCCGGGATCTAAAAGGACATCAACAGTTTCAACTGCTCCTCGGCCTTCGAGCCGTATAAGTCGTCCAGCGGCGCCATCGATAGCAGCAACATCTGGAACCCCTCTGTCCAGGAACCTCATTCTAAATCGCCTGCATGCTGCCCCCGTCCAAGTCCAAGAATACGTTTCACGTAGGTAAGCAAAATAGCTAATCAAGACGTTTTTATTTCGTAATAACACAAGCTACTTGGGACATGATAAAATCTGTGTTGAGTACACCTTACTTTTATTTTTGTTATACATATGTATGTTAGTCATAGTAAGCAAAATCTTCATAATATAACCGCCAAAATTCTTCTGGGTAGATATATTAGTCTTTAGATGTTAAAGACTTTTGTTTATAATTTTTAATGTATAATGTAACTATTTAATACATTTCAGTGCAGATGCCTCTACATGATTGAGCAGATTCAAGGTTCATATGGAATTCATATTTGTTTCAAGGCCTCGCAGCACAACTCGAACATCATCGAGGCATAGGTGCGAATTGTAATGTCTCAAACATTGTTGAAACAGAACCAATCATTGAAGTTAATGGAAGTAAAAATTCATTTATTGAAACTTGTGGCTCCATTCCATTATTTTAGCAACAAGCTCTAAATTGAAAATACAAACTAAAATCACAGGTAGGTCCACATGAAAATCATTTTGTAAAATTTTTGTTGATATTAGTATGAAAAATAAAATATTCTTTGATTACAATAAAAATTAATCATTTTGTACTTAATAGATTAATCAGAATGGAGTAGAAGCTACTTTAGATAATGCATATACAAAAGCTTCATATCTTATATTCTAGTTCTTTAACTCTTACACTATATCCTTATATGCATTCTCTAAAGTAGCTTCTACTACATTCCGATTAATCTATTAACGGTCACTATTATCACTCTACGATCTAAGCAATAATTTTCAATAATTTTTTTTTTCATAGAAAAATTTATTTAAAATATTTTACACGTAAAAGAAGAGGTTTCACACTTATAAAATATATTTTTTATTTTTGTTTTGTATGTAAAATCTGGCTGGTCCGGCTGCCTGAAGTTGACCCTACTATAATCTGGTTGACGTGATATCTCCACTTTGAAGTGCCTGAAAGCAAAAAAGTGCTTTTTGCTATAGCCGGTAGCCCAATAAACAAAATTTGATGAAAAATAACAAAATGGCGGACATTTGAAATTTCCAACCTTTTTTTTGCTATTACCATTTTGTTATTTTTCATAAAATTTTGTTTATTGGGCTACCGGCTATAGCAAAAAGCTTATCTTTTAATAACCCGTCCACTTTTTTGCTTTCAGGCTCTTCAAAGTGGAGATATCACGTCAACCAGATTATAGTAGGGTCAACTTCAGGCAGCCGGACCAACCAGATTTTACATACAAAACAAAAATAAAAAATATATTTTATAAGTGTGAAACCTCTTCTTTTACGTGTAAAAAGCTTGAATATTTTAAATAAATTTTTCTATGAAAAAAAAATTATTGAAAATTATTGCTGAGATCGTAGAGTGACCCGTTAATAGATTAATCGGAATGTAGTAGAAGCTACTTTAGAGAATGCATATAAGGATATAGTGTAAGAGTTAAAGAACTAGAATATAAGATATGAAGCTTTTGTATATGCATTATCTAAAGTAGCTTCTACTCCCTTCTGATTAATCTATTAAGTACAAAATGATTAATTTTTATTGTAATCAAAGAATATTTTATTTTTCATACTAATATCAACAAAAATTTTACAAAATGATTTTCATGTGGACCTACCTGTGATTTTAGTTTGTATTTTAAATTTAGAGCTTGTTGCTAAAATAATGGAATGGAGCCACAAGTTTCAATAAATGAATTTTTACTTCCTTTAACTTCAATGATTGGTTCTGTTTCAACAATGTTTGAGACATTACAATTCGCACCTATGCCACGATGATGTTCGAGTTGTGCTGCGAGGCTTTGAAACAAATATGAATTCCATATGAACCTTGAATCTGCTCAATCATGTAGAGGCATCTGCACTGAAATGTATTTAATAGTTATATTATACATTAAAAATTATTATTAAAAATTATAAACAAAATTCTTTAACATCTAAAGACTAATATATCTACCCAGAGGAATTCTGGAGGTCATATTATGAAGACTTTGCTCACTATATCTAACATCATATGTATAACAAAAATAGAAGTAAGGTGTACTCAACACAGATTTTATCATGTCCCAAGTAGCTTGTGTTATTACGAATGTTTTTCATTCAGATCCTTGGATATGGAATTATAAATGTAGAAATAATTTTAAAAACATCTTGATTAGCTATTTTGCTTACCTACGTGAAACGTATCCTTGGACTTGGACGGGGACAGCATGCAGGCGATTTAGAAAGAGGTTTCTGGACAGAAGGGCTCTGAATGTTGCTGCTGTCGACGGCGCCGCAGGACAACTTATACGGCTCGAAGGCCGAGGAGCAGTTGAAACTGTAGATGCCCTTGTAGATCCCGGAGCTGTGCTTACGTTTATATTTCCCGCCGCGAGACTGACAGTAACCACTAACCTTCATTATACTTATAAACACAACTACACCAGCGCAGCTATACCATTAGTCCAGGTCCTATTCCGCGAGCGGAACGTGGCCAACTTCCATTGCACACCACATTCTGACGATTTTAACAATCTTTAAAACTCATTTAAAAATAAATTTGACAATAATAAATTAACTTTATTGCTTCTCTAATCTAAATGGGGTACGGGCTATTTGATAAAATTGTCAAAAACAAATTGCCACACCTTTTTTGTAATTTTATTATTTTTGACCATTTACCATTCAACACTGTTAAGCCCTATGAAATAATTCAATAGACCATTAACTAGGGCTTAATTTACTCTTTCGATCCCACCCACAACTTTCTCTTGTGCATGCGCAATTTTCGGGAAAAATTTTAACAAAAAAATGTGTCCGCTTTAACTGCGACATCTGTGGATATATATATATGTATATTCTCGATTTACAGAAAATAACCTATATGTTTTTGTACGTAAATGCATATCCATTTATTCGAATGTTTTTAAGCCCATATATTTACAGCTGTTTGAAGCTATATATGACTTTATTGCCAAAATATGAATTTTAATCATTTTTTTAACAATATTTCATGTACTTTGATTTTTTCTATATAAATATTGCACTTCTGCCATTTTGCGACTGCGGCAGTAACTTTTGTACTGAAAAAAGCTATCTTCATGATTTTTGGAGTAATGGTTCGACTGATCAAACCCACTTATTTCAGGATTTTAAGATTTGAAATGAGTTTGATCTGGAAAATTGTTAAAAATTCCTGTGTTGCTATGTTTTAAAGGGATTTAATTTTGTTGAATAAATGGAGGTTGAAATTCACTAAAAAATGTAAAACTTGACTACGTGCTCATATTTAGCATTGATCACCTTTGAACGGAATGGTCCCAAAAAATGTTAAAAAGTTCACTTACATTCTACATACCGAAAGGAACATTTTTACCGGAGTAATAAATTATTATTAAATAAATAATTTTTTTTTACCATTTTATGTGGGCTGAGGGGGTCATCTAAATTGGCTGGCTTCGATATATTATAGTACTATACAAAATATGAACGTAGCAATTTTCAGCCCCGGAAAGCCCCTAGAAGCTAAGATATAGCCATTAAAAGTCGACAAATAGAGCTTTTTTCGGGTATATTTGACCCATTTTAAAACTGCCGTTAAAATTCAAGATTGACATCTTTTTTAATTCTGTAGGTCAGATTATCTTTGTTTATACCAGAACTTAAGGTGAATTTTCAGCCCGATAGGATTTGAGTCATAGAAGTTCGTATACAGCTTCGAAAGCACAAGACAAATTTTCTGATTTTTTTGAATTTTTATTCATGTTTGAGCTACTGTAATTACTTGGCTTTAAAATATATTAAATCTGACTACAAGATCGTATTCTACAAAAAATAGACCTTGAAATTTCTTTTTTATTCGTCCAAATAGGCGTACAATGTCCAAGATACGGAGGTTTTAAGTTTGCCATTCCATTCTGACCGATTTGTGCATGCTTTAATGTATTCGTTGAAAATTTCACCACCGGCATTCGAAAACTGACAAAAAAAGTGTCCCGGGACCCTTGGATCACTCGCTTTGGCAACTTTAATATTTTTTTAAAAGTGCAGGTGTCAAATCTGTGAACCGCTACCTCGTGGAAATCGAATATTACTTACATAAACAGCCATACCTTCGCTTCCTGTGGTCCTACGAAGCTCAGTAAGGGCTTAAATTGAATGTTTTGACGTCAGCTACTCAAATATATGATCAGTAAAGGTCAAACATGAGGAAAAAGTACTGGTAAAGTACTTCTTTGAAAAAATGCATGAAGTCGATTTCTTTCATATCTTGATCGATTTCACATGCATTCGGGGAAAAAATATTCTGCTCACCAGTCGGCACCACAATATTTTTATGTTTTTCGGGTCGCTGAATCCGAATCTGAGGACTGGTTATTCAATATATCTTAATTATTCCAGTATTAATTTAAAAATATACTGTTGGATATTTTAGGTAAATATTATAATGTTGATTGAGAAATGAACGAATTCTGATACTCGTGGCGCCATCTATTGGCTAGAGTTGTTTCTCTTCCACCAGACAAACGCAAATGAGAATAGGCGAGTACGCATGCGTTAATCCATGCACTGTTGCGATTTCAATGTAGTCTAACATGTCGACTTGCACTTGCTAAAGATTGTTTACAGAAAATGATTATAAATAATAATAGTGTAACTGATCTCTAATGAATAATATTAATACACTTTACTTCTTCTTTTCTTAACTAACGAGTAGTTATTTACAATCCTAAACGTCCTCTAATTCCAACATGATAGCAGAGAATGGTTGGAAATACAAAAAATTAAAGTGATAAATATATGTGATGGAATGATAAAGTTGAAACAATATGTGCAAAATAAAAAGTTAATAAATAGCGACTAATGATTAATGGCTAAAGCTTTGAAAAAAAGGGCGTGAAAAAAGAGTGATACAAGCGGATTAAAATTGTAATTGAAGCACTTGTCAGAGTGAAAGGTTAAAGCATGTGGAAAAATTTGAGGTTAAACACATGTTATGAGTGAAGATTGTGTATTCAGTGAAAAAACTCGAAATTACTCGCGGAAAAGTTTTGTCAAAGAACGAGAAGAGTTTTGTTATTAAAAAAGGAAGTCGACAATAATTTAAAATTAAAAGAAGAAGTCGAGATGGCTAAGCAAGCCTAAATTGAAGATATTATGATATCAAGTTGAAAAATTAGGTAGATGACTTTATTGCAATGCAAGGAATGTAAAGAACCAACAGCGAGAAAAGTAACTGGGATTGATAATGCAACTGAGTGGAATAAAAAGGATTTAAAAGCGAGAACTATATGAATAAGTAATATTTCTGATAAATAATTAGAGTACGTTGGTGAATGCACAATTTTTGATAGGATAACAAAATTCGACAAGTCGATGTATTCAACGCAATCTACAGCTCTACAAATAATTTGCAGAGGAAAAATCGAAGAAGTTAAATTGAATAACTACAATGCAATAGAAGGGTTTTTTGTTGATTTTGAAAAAGTAATCAATGATTTCAAAACAGCAGGTAGAAAGCTAGATAAATCTGAGAAGATGAGATACTTGCTTAGAGCTTTGCCACCAAATTAGAGTTACATTGGAGATTTTATAGATGTTATACCAGAAGATCAAAGGACTGTATACTATGTAAAGTCAAAAATAAAAAAAAAGAATATGAATAAAAGTGATAATGATAAAAAAAGTAATGTGAGTACTTTTACAACAAAAATTAACCAAAATTGCTTTAATTGTGGGAAACCTGGTCACTACAAAAGGGACTGTTGACAAGCAAAGCAACCAAGGAGCTCAATACAATCAATATAGAGGTCAGCGAGAACTTCAAAGAGGCTACGGCAGAGTTGGATGATACAGAGGTCATAGTCGAGGAAGAAGATCAGGTAAGCCAAGAGATGAATTTTCAAGCGAGCAACTCAAAAATGATTCAACTGAAGCATAGGCACTTGAAATTTGGACAATTCAGGTACATAATCAAGAGGTAGACCAGGTAGACTATAATGAAGAATGTGAAAATTATAATGAGATTAATTGGCTTTTAGACAGTGCCTGTACTGATCACATTATTAAAGATGATACATTTTTTGAAAATTATGTAGATCTAAAAAACCCTGTTAGTAGTTGTCATCTTACTATCGGTCGTCAAAACAAACTTGACCTTGACCTTAGATGACCCCGACTGGCGCCAGTGAGCGACACTTAGCGCCAGCGGGGTAACATCTGATATTTTGATGACTCATCATGTATTATCTGAGTAACGCATGATTCTAAATAAACTTTTTCTTTTTTAAGTTAATATTATTATTTAAAGAAAAAAACTGAATCTAATTAAATTGTAATATTTTTTTTTTTAATTAACGTCGCCATGTTTGTGCTCCCATGTGGTGCTAATCGACGACGGGGGTCTGCGGTGTGTTTGTAAACAAAGCACATGTAATTTTTACAGAGGTGCTTGTATCAATCGGCTGAGACTAGGATTCGAACCCGGGTCACCGGCGTGGGAATCCGACACTTTACCGACTGAGCTGCCGAAGACCCCATTTGTAATATTTAAATGAAAGTATAAATTTTTTTTTATAAAAGACTTTAATCATTAAAATATAAAATTATAAATGGTTTCAAGAAAAAAAGGACAAATAATCAGGTTATTAAAAAGAAGTTAAGTGCAATTAAATTTTCTTACTTATTTGATGATAATCGATTATTTAGTACATCTGTTATGTCATACTCATGTAAAGATACGAGTTGATAAAATACATCTATTACATCATGTTTACAAAGAGGAATATGTTTGTTCAATTTATTTGAACATGTTTGTACTCTAGTGGTTATAAAGTTAATTACACTATCATCAACTGTATTTTCAACGTCTTTAACAATACCAGGTGTAAACACTTGTAATTGCGCTTCATGCATAAGACTACTTTTATTTAAAATAAATTCAATAACTTCATCCGCAATGCAACTTACACTACCCGCTATAGAATTTAAATATTCGAGCGAGCGTCAATACACTTTTCTACGTATTCGATAAGACAGTCAAAAGTAACTTTCTTCATAATACAACTAATACAACGTTTACATACAATAGATTTTCCAGGTCTCCAATCTTCCTCTATTTCAATAGCTTTATCTTAATAACTATGTGTGAATTTTAAAATCCAACTATTACCGTAAATCTTTTGATCCCTTCATTCAGCGTCGAATATCAGCGTCTCCACGGAAGTACTTGACAATATCAACAAAAGTATCTTTAAATTCTTACCAATCATTCAATGAGAACGCTATTTCCTCAAAGTCAGAATACAACAGTCGTACAGTTGATCGGTAATATTCGTGTTTGTAACTATCGTATTCTAAGCCAACGACAATCTTCTTGGTGAAAGACTTGTTATGTCCATATAACGTGTTGAATATCTGATGCGATGACGAGTGGTTCGTGGTTGGTCAGCCATGTTGTCGCTTCTCTTCAAGTGGTTAGAAATGACTGATGTAAAAGTGTCACCAATCCAGCGCTTAATATATCTGTCAAATTAGAAGTGGAGGTGGAAAGTGCAAATATTGTAAAAAGGGGAGGGGTATCACATAACAATAAATACTGACATTCCGAGAAGACTGAGGAATATTGCGTCAGACGACGTGTCGAGATAAAGCAACAATGTTTTGGTGAGGGTGTCATGTTTCACAAAGATAGCAGAAAAATTATCGAGAAACTTCTTGAAACTTGATACGAACGAAAGAATGTTTCATCAGCCAGATGATATCATGTTAAAATAATGACATTGTAGAGCTGCAGTTTTGTAAACATCTGACAATACAGCCACCTCTGCCAATGAAATTTCTATCAACATTCTTTTTGAATTTTACAAAGCGTAGAAAGGTTTTACAGCGTGATGAATGCAGTACGCGTCAGACGATAAATTATGAAAACTCGGACAATTGAGATCGTATTCCAAAATAATAATTTCACGAACTATAATTTTGTGTAATATTAGCCACTTTTCGTTCCCTCTTACGTATATTTTTCGTGCATTTTTGGTAACATCTCGCAGAGTCTTATACATCATTTTCAAAGATACTTCACCTTCAAAATAGTCAAAACCATGATGATTTTGAGTTAACCAGTTATTTTGTTTCCGAATATTATCACTTAAATTGCGTATAGGAGCTGTTGGTGCTACTAACCAATGACGAACAAAATCTTCTGGTATTTTTAATACCCTTAAAACACTGAATATCTATGACCAAGTCAATTGTCCATTCCAATCAAGACTTGAAATTGACTGACGCGTGAAAGACAGGCAAACTTATATATACACAACAGCGACATCTACATGTCACAATTTTGGCCACTAAAGTCCACGATAGCTTGATGAGACGCATTTATCTCCAAAATAACGTCGTATTCTGTGTATACGATACAATTTACTGTGTCAGTCAAAGGATTATCGAACCTCACTTCTATTCTAATACTACCGTGTTTAATCAAATTCCAGTGAGTGTAATCGTTAGCTGACAAGTCAGGTGTCAAATCAAAAGCAAATAGACAATAACCGTTAAGATATACTTCACGCGTTATTTTATTACCCTCGTTAAGAAAATGTATACCTGTTTTCGAAAAAAAGGTGTGATAAGCGTCAACGTACAACTTATTTGTTATGCTAAAATCGGGTTGTAAAGGTTTTGAAAGTATTTGTACACCGTCAACATATAAGCATAGAAAATTGATATTAAAATGTTGAAAGTTGAAAGGATTAAGTTCTCGATCACCATTAAAAGCTTTATTATTAAGAAAACCAATAATAATTCTTTTTGGTATTTGGCCTAATATAACGTTATCCAAGGTTTCCCGTGAATACCACTATGCATAGTAATAGCCTTGACTTCTACTCTTGTAAGAGGATATTTGGCAGTTATCTTTGAAAGTGCTTTAGCATGCGCCAGTAATACACAAGGACTAATTTTTACGCGTCTAACTAAAAGATTAGCTTCCTCGATATGTAAAGAAAAATATTCTGTTGGATCCATCAGGGTAAAATTATTGCGATCTTTTATTAAACGTACTCTTACATCAACGACATTTATTAGCAGCTTTTCTTGGTTGAAAACGTTACCGTGAATATGACCTTTTAAGTCGATAGCTCTCCCTGCTGATAGAAATTTTCGTCGTTGTACAAGTCCCTCGTTAGCATCTACAAGATCGTCGATTCTCGCAGTAGTATCTTCACACTATAGGACAGTCATCAAGTGAAATTATTTTGCAGCAAGTCCACAGTTAAGCATCGTCTCAATGTACGCTCTGTAAGCGTACGCATTGGTTGGAGGTAAAACAGGTTTTTGATTGAAAAAGACATCCATTTGGTTAAACAATGAATGCATTAAGTTGTTAACGGGGCCAACTTTGTTTATTAGAGGTGCTGGATTCGCAGGTAAATCAGCTATAGGTATATCACAGGCTAGACGAACATGTAGACTCAACATCGTGTGTGCAAGATCAACGTATTCTCCACTATTACCAGATATGACGAATTCTATTGGTGAGTCATCTGTTAACGATGATATTGGTTTATAATTTATCCAGTGAGAGCCTTCGATGAGTCGGAGGAATTTCAAACAAGAGTAGTTCTGACTTTAGACATTTACATGAATGGGTGTGTAAAAAGGCCATCTTTAGCTATCAAAAATATCTCTCGTTGTTCTTTTACTAGTCTTTCTCTTTTTTTGTTAGCTTCTTCTTCTTCTTCTTAACTTTACCTTTTTTCACACCAGGTGACTTGTGTCTTGATACCTTTCTTCTCTTTCTTGTTACTCTTTTTCTTATTTTACCTTTGCGGATTGTGACAGGTCCGCCGAGCAATTGCAACTGAAGAGGATCAAAATGGCGGGGTATTTTATATCCTGACCCCTCCATCAATTTATCTAATTTTTCCTCAGCTTTTCTCTTCAGAGTCTCACCAGATTCTCTCATGCGGTTGCGAAATGATTCTTTGAATGGTGTATTTCGCGAGCCGATGTCAAACATAATGTTCATTCCAGCACGTACAGCCTCCTTCCCAACTGTCTTGGCTCAGGGTAAAGAGTGGGAGACACGTCGAAATATACCAGCCACGAATGAACCAATGCCTACATGACCTCGTTGGTAGGGGGAACCAATGTAAATGCGTCCAACCCACCACCAATGTGAGGACCTCCACCAAAGGTACCCTAACCAGCACTACCAACTTGCATATTGAAATATTCGTCATAACGATCCATTCTCTTTCTTTTTTGTATTACGCAATCACTTTAGTCTGTTCATTTAAAATGAAGAGTCATCGTCAACGTACTGTAATCGAATAGTATTGGATGTCCAAGCTAGTCCCTTATATCAATTTCGATGGTCTAAAAGGAGGTGTATAGTAAAGGTAGGTACGAGGGTAGTTCAATAAGTCTTTAGAATGACCAACAGATGGCGCGCGAATCGCTCCAAATCATCTGTTTTCAGTCAGCACCACTCCCGACTAGATATATGGTGCAGTCACAGTCCACATCTTCTGAGTTTACGTGTTTTTATAACCAATTGAAAAAAAAATTGCTTGTTAAGAAAAATGGAAAAAAACGAGTTCAGAGCGGTAATTAAACATTTTCATTTAAAGGGTTTAACTCCATATGAGATAAAAAATGAATTGGACTCAGTTCATGGCACATCTGCCCCTGCCTTAGCAACGGTTTATAACTGGGTAAATGAATTTAAGCGTGGTCGTACATCAATAAGTGACGAACCACGTTCAGGAAGGCCCGTAGAAGCAACTACTCCCGAAATCATCAATAAAATCCACGATATGGTGTTGAAGGATAGAAGATTAAAAGTGCGTGAGTTAGCTGAGGCCACAAGGATATCTATAGGTGCAGTTGTTTCAATTCTACATGAAAAATTAGGCATGAAAAAGCTATCGGCAAGATGGGTGCCGCGTTTGCTCTCAGCTGAGAATAAACGCAATAGAGTGGTCGCCTCTGAGGTTCTTTTGGCACGCATAAGTCGGAATCCTGAGGAATTTTTTCGTCGATTTGTGACTGTGGATGCAACATGGATACACCACTATACTCCTGAGACAAAGGAACAATCCAAACAGTGGATTTCCACAGGCGAACCAGCTCCAAAGAAGGCAAAGACCGTAAAGTCAGCTGGTAAGGTTATGGCTACAGTTTTTTGGGATGCACGTGGAATTATACTTATTGACTACTTGGAAAAGGGTAAAACAATTACTGGTGAGTATTATGCATCATTATTAGAGCAGCTGAAAGAAGAAATTAAAAAATTTAAAAAAAACGACCACATTTGGCGAGAAAAAAAATTCTCTTTCATCACGACAACGCCCGAGTTCACACATGCTTCGTTTCAATGGCTAAAATTGAAGAACTAAAATTCGAATTGGTCGAACACCCACCGTATTCACCAGATTTAGCCCCCAGTGACTTTTTCTTATTTCCAAACTTGAAAAAATGGCTCGGTGGACAGAGATTTACGGACAACGAAGACGTCATTGCCTCTGTAAGTGCTTATTTTGAGGAACTTCCGAAAACGCACTTTTCTGAAGGATTAAAAAAACTTAAAAAGCGATTGACGAAGTGTATAGAGCTCCAAGGAGATTATGTTGAAAAATAAAAAAAAATTTACCAAAAAAAAATTGTTTTTATACTTTATTCTAAAGACTTATTGAACTACCCTCGTATATGGGAGGGGAGAAACTTTTGATTCTGGTGCCGCCATATGCGTAATCATCTATATTTAGCGATACTGCTCGCAACAAACGTGATTGAACCTCACCCGTTACGTAAGATTCACAAATGTCTATAAATCGTGATCATGGTAAACCGTTGGAAAGATGAGCTGGTCTAGCGCCCTCTATCGGATCTTGATTTTTAATAAGAATGCTGTGTATATTTTCAAACACCAACATTTTTTGTAATTTTTTGAACAGACAAAGCTGGTGACTAAACTCGGTACAAGTCGTCTTTGCACAAACTCTATTAATCGTCACGTATCACTCTAAATTATTTATTTCGTTTTCATACTCTGCACATCTTTGTAAATTTTTGGCCGAATCAATGACAGGGCAATGCTGTAATTTTCTGCTCTTAATTTGTTTGTCTCTAGATGCGTGTGTGGTATGCTGTTTAACAAAATTTTTCTGTCTTCTTTATCCGATGATACGTGTTGAAACGTCAGAGGTATTTGAACCTCTGTAAGTGCGACTGACAATAACCCATGTAGTCGTATTTGTTGTGGTAACTGTGTAATAAAGTGTGTTGTAGTGTTGTTGTTAAAATATTGCAGGCTGCTATCGCTGGGCAAAATTATATAAAACTGGTCCTTCATTTTATCTCTATTTTAAATAATTCACCTTAACCCTTGTTCCCATGGCGATTGTCATCATGGCGTCGGGAGGAGGTGGACTACCTCCCGAACCTCCTGATATAAACTCAGAACCAGCATATACATGCCATCCAAAAAATAAAGTTACCACAGTGATTTGTGTAGTGTGTGATAATATTTATCATAAAAGTGACTTTGACAAATATAAAGACAAAATATACGTAGGGAAAGCACTTGTGGTTTGTCCTGCACACGTGGAGCTTGTTCTAACCTTAAAAGAGAATAAAATAAAATTAGATGAAAATGCTAGAATTTTAATTGCTCAGATAAAAAGTGCTAAAGAAGAGAAAATAAAGCACAAAATCTTAAATGAATTAAATGTTATATCTGAAAATACACAAAAATCTGGAACGAATGAAAAACTAGATGCCACGTTACTGTCAGAAAATTCTGAACTAGAAAATCTTAATATCGAAAATCAATTACTTAAACAATTAAATAGTGAATTAATGGACAAGAATACTCTGTTAAAAAGATTATTGAAAAAAGAGAAGAATGAAGATGAATTTGAAAAAGTGCAAATAAACCAAAAAACATATGCTGAGGTATTAATTAATAAATCA
Source organism: Gastracanthus pulcherrimus (assembly GCA_949152435.1). Taxonomy (NCBI): domain Eukaryota; kingdom Metazoa; phylum Arthropoda; class Insecta; order Hymenoptera; family Pteromalidae; genus Gastracanthus; species Gastracanthus pulcherrimus. The sequence continues at coordinate 114,467,341 of OX424576.1, read as the reverse complement.
GTAAATAAAAAGAAAAGAGTTCCAGCAATAATTGTAGAAAATAAAAAAAAAGACAAAAATCCTAAAGATTTTTCAAAAAAAGTGTGCAATTATTTAATAGATGATAAAAATATTCAAACTAAATATGTGAAATCAATTAATGATAATGAATTATTGATTAAAAGCTTGGACGAAAGAAGTGCTAAAACTACTTTTGATGTTTTAACAAAAAAGTTATCTAATAATTATAATGTTGTGTATGAAAAAATTGAATCGCCAAAGATGAAAATAGTTGGAGTGGATCCCACACAAATGAACCAAGATGAACTCGAAAATGATATAAATCGAAGAAATTTTAGTGAATATCAAGACAAATGTAAGATATTACACATAAATGAAATTACGACTACTAACAAGTTAAGCCTAATAATAGAAGTACCAAGAGATTTATACAAACGTATAAGAGACAACCAAAATAAAATTTTTATTGGTTATCAAAGTTGCAGAGTCTGGGATTTAATAAATATCAAGCCCTGCAATAAGTGTGGAAGATTTGGGCATAATCCTCGTAACTGTGAAAATGAGCTTTGTTGCATAAATTGTGCTGGAACACACATATCTTCACAATGTGATAACCTGTCCAATAAAGTATGTATCAATTGTTTTTATAGCAATACTAAATATAAAACAAATTTAGAGGTTAACCATGTAGTTAATGATACGGAAAAATGTATAATATTTAAGAAAAAACTTAATAGATACATAAGTATGACAGATTATCCTATGAATCCTACTATACCAAGATACATGGGTAATGTAGAAAATTACAAAAAAAACACTACGACAATGAACTCAACTAAACCAAGAATGAAGAGTGCAATACTCAGCAAAAATGCAACGCTCAGCAAGAATGCACCACTCAGCACTAGTATACTATCATTAACAAGCCCAAGCACAAGCAGAAATAAAAGTAAATAATGGAGCAACATCTAAATCTCATAGAAGAATTCCAAAAAGAAGTAATTCAAGAGGAAATATCATATCTTGATCTAAAAACTCTTAATAAAAATTTGAATATAAAAGACAGCCTTATACTGTATGTTAATATTAGAAGTCTAAATGCTAACTATACAAAATTAGAAATTTTTATTAAGAGCTTGAGGATCAAACCTTATATAATTGTATGCTCAGAAACATGGTGCTTACATAACTGTCAATATTTTGCTATACAAGGTTATAATTTATATTATAATAATAGCAAAATAAATCAAAATGATGGAGTAGTTGTATATATAAAAGATTGCGTAACAGAAATAACCGAAACAATTGAAATTGGTAAATTGAAAATATTAAATACAAGAATAACACTAAATAGAGGTATTTCTCTTGAAATATCAACATTATATAGATGTCATAATCTATCATGTACTGAACTCATTTCCAACTTAAAATCATATATGAACGGCAAAAAAAATATAAAAAATCATTTAATTATTGGTGATTTTAACATTGACATTATGAAAGAAGATCATAACAGTCAGGAACTTTTAAATAATATGCTTGAAAAAGGTTTTTACCCTGGGTTTATATATACAACTAGACCAAATGATAATAGTGGAGAAGGCACATGCATTGATAACATATATATAAAAACCAAATCTCTAGACACCAAATCCTTCAAACTTTTAATACCATTTACTGATCATTATCCATTATTTATAAAAATAAACAATTCACAAACATTAAATAAAGAAAATATTTGCTATAAGTATGATTACATTAAACTACGCAGAGTAGCTGCTATGAAAAATTGGAATATAATTGAATCAATGCATGATCCTGAAGAAGCTACAACAACTTTAATAACTGAAATACAAGACTGTTTAGAAAAATCTAAATATGTGTTAAAAAATGGAAAAAATAATAAGAATAAACCAAGAAAGGATTGGATCACTAAAGCTATTATGATCTCATGTGAAAGAAAAGGACAATTATATGTCAAAATGCGTAATGAACCTAATAACGAAAGAATAAAATTAGAATATAGGAATTACACAAAGAGTCTTGATAAAATTATTAAAGAAGCTAAAACTAAGCATGAAAGAAATTTAATAATAAAAAGTAGCAATAATTCCAAACAACTATGGAAACATATAAAAAGTAAACTGGGTACTAAATCGCAAAATAATAATACAATTAATAAAATAATAATGAATAACGATGAAATAATAGATGACCCTACAAAAATTGCCAATCAAATGAACTCATATTTTTGCAAAATAGGAATGAATTTAAGTAATAAAATTAATATTCCGCAGGGTAAGATATTAAAACTACCACCCATGAATTGCAACTCTATTTTTATAAAACCAACTAATAATTTTGAAATTTTACAAATAATTGAAAATATGAAAATAAAAAATGGCGGTGTTGATAAAATCCCAACAAAAGCTTTGAAAATACTATCAAATCTAATCGTAAATGCATTAACTCATATATTTAATATATGTCTAGAAAAATCAATATGGCCTGAATCATTGAAAACAGCTGAGGTAGTACCTATCTTTAAAGCTGGAAACAAAATGGAAATATCAAATTATAGGCCCATATCCTTAATCTCAAATATAGCAAAAGTTCTAGAAAAAATTGTTTTTGTAAGATTACAAGAATTTTTTGATAAATTTAAACTATTAACTCACAATCAATATGGATTTGTAAAAAATAAAGGTACTAAAGATGCTCTTAGTTATATAACGAAAGAAATATATAGCAATTTAGACAAAAGCAAACCAATAGCAATCACATTCCTAGACTTAGCTAAGGCGTTTGATACTGTAAACCATTCTATCTTATTAGATAAATTATATAATTATGGTATAAGAGGTAAAGCACATAAACTAATAATGAATTATCTAAGCAATAGGAGACAAAAAGTTAGAATTGGAATAACAGAAAGTCAATATGAAACAATAGACACAGGTGTTCCCCAGGGTACTATACTAGGACCACTTCTATTCATAATTTACGTTAATGATTTATTAATAAATAGAACTGACAGCACTATCTCATATGCTGATGATACAGCAATTATAGCATCTGATGATACCTGGGAAAAAGTTGAAAATAAAATGAATAAGTACTTGGATGATATAGCTAATTGGTTAGCTCTGAACAAACTATCTTTAAATATAAATAAAACAACCTACATAACATTTGGCAATTACTGTGATAGTGTTCCTAAAGATATGAACATAAAAATACAGGGTACTAAAATTTGTAGGGTAGAATATTGTAAATATCTAGGTATTGTATTTGATTACAATCTAAAATGGGACAGACATATTGAATATATAATAAAGAAAACAAAATATATATTATTTATACTTTACAAAATGTCAAAATACATGCAATCTGATACACTTAAGATAATATACTATGCATTTTTTCATAGTATAATTACTTATGGAAATATATCTTGGGGTGGTGCATACAGAAACAATCTGGAGTTACTTCAAAAGACTCAGAATAGAATCCTAAAAATTGTTAATAAAAATAGTTTCAATCAGGACAACCCATTAAATTTAAAACAAATTTTTGCTTATGAATGTGTATCGTATCATTATAATGAACTCAAGAATTTATACTTAACGTCTAAAAGCAAAACCAGAAATAAACTTATTATACCACCAAAATGTTCAAAAGCTGTAAGTGATAAGAGTAATCACATTAGAGCAATACAAGTTTATAACTGCTTACCAACAATTAATATAAATCTTAAAATACTAGACATATCAAAGATTTATAATAAGAAAAAATTAAAAAAATGGATAAGTACGAATATATTATAAACATCAACAAGTCACTGTTACTTTATCCAAGACAAATATGTACTTGGACACTTAGGTTTTAAGTTAGTTTTTAGTTTTACTTAGATTGTAAGTTAATTATTAAGTTATTATACACACCGGACCTATGTACAGGTAGCTCTGACTACCTCTATAGGATGTGGGTTACTCCAGATATAATTAATATATCTGGAGATTAACTACAACATGTATTACGATGTATTACTCTGGTTAAATAAATACATAAACCCAATAGTTAAACTTATCGGGGTAACCTTTCCAAATAACAACATATTCCTTAGAGGTACCCATCAATGTCTTCGTCTGCCAAATCTTTCAAAAAGTATACCAGTGGTTGTCGTGTCAAAGAGATTCGAGCAATCTTGAATAGTTCCAACGTCCAATCGTTCTCGTAACCTTCGGCAAAGACGTTCATTGCACGACTGACTCGAACCAAATCACCAACACTATATTTAGGTTGTCCAAAAACATGATTGCCATATCGACGTTCTAAATTTTCGCGAACTTTGACAACATTGTACGGAGTCACCGAGGCAGGTGTCATTTTTATAGCTGAATGTTTACTGTGTTGTACGATTTTCGACAAAACGTCAATGTAACGTTGCGTGTTTTTGTGAGTAAGATACCGCCACATTCTCTCCTTCACAGTTCTTATAAATCTTTCCACGATGGCAACCTATATATGAGGGCTGCGTACCACTTTATACTCTATACCGATACTCTATTTCGATTGTTACTTCTTGACAAGATACGTTTGAAAGCATCACCGACGTTTCTCGAAGTTTTATCCTTGACGGATTCCACAAAGCTTTACTTGTTTACCACGTCTATGACAGCTAAAAGGTAGCTGTAGCCATCATTGTAAGTATTTATAGACCTCACATCTATCAAATCAGCTTCCCACACATCATCAATATTTCGCACATTGTAACTTCGTTTTGGGAATCGATGTCTAACAGGTCTGTGCAAGTTGTAGGCATCTTGACTCTCCAGCAATTCTATAACACTTTATCAATCATGTTTCTTTTGGCGTAGATTAAAAAAGTTTATCAAGACCAGCGTATGCCGGTGGTTGCAGGAGGCTGTAGTAAAGGTTCTCAATAGTTTTATGCATTGTCCACCGTTTTTTTTCACTTTCTTTACCTTTGTTTTTTTATCACTCGACGTTGATTTTCTTCTTACTTGTTTTCGCTCTCTCGTTATAGACCTCTTGATGTGAGAAAAAAAATTTTCAAAGGATATTTTACTAACCATGCAACAAGCTGTCAATAAAGCCAACGTTGTTTCATTAGCTTTCGTATCCTCTGCAAGTATACGAGAGAAAGTGTAATCTGCATAAGCGATATCGTGTTGACGACAGGCTTCATCCAAAGGATTAATTCCAACGCCGCCGCGCTCGATGCGTTCAGCTAATTTAGTACTTGGTCCACAGAATCTGTAACCAGGCATATGCATCTCAAACAGTAGTAAATCAATGAAGGTGTCCAAAGCGCTGTTTTTTTCACGTAAATTTTCGTCTTCTTGCAAACTCATTTTTTTTCTTTCTCTTGAACTTACCGCTCAATCGACGCCATGCTTGAACTTCTATCCTCAATGCCGAAACTATCTTCTTTTTCTTCTCTGGCGCCTTTTAACTCTTTCTTTTGACTGGTAAAGCGCAAGCTCCTTCACCTAGGACGTCCCTGTTGTTACTGCTGCTACTCCGAGCAGATGAGTATTTACCACTCCCACTACCACCATCATCAATATTACCACCTCTACTATCGAAATCGCTCACAGAGTGGGGGTGTAGTGCAAGAACGTGAACAATACGCTCTGTCGACGATCCGCTTGACGATTGAAAAATATTGCGCCAAACTCTTGTATTGCCGATAAACTCTCGAGGAATGAATGATTTACGAAGTGCAACAGCAAACTGGAGATGTCTCGGTGGTGGGGTGACTTGTCTCTCTCTCTCTCTCTCTCTCTCTCTCTCTCTCTCATAGCGTCGTTCAATAGGTCAACCGTGTTACCACCACGTATTCGCACACCGCCTATCGTTACAGATGCATTAGCACCCCAAACAATGTTACCATCGATACGCAAACGACACAGTAGTTAACCTGTCCTATTTCATTACTTTTGAGGAACACTATGCGGGACATCGGTATCGATACGCTCTTCTAGCGTCTCCTTCTCCTCCTCTGTCTGCATTGCATCTTCTTCATTCTGTTGTTGATTAACCGGAGCGGTGACATTAGCATAATTGAGCATTTTTTCTCTTTTCTGCACTATCAAAGTCCTTAAAGTAAAGATAACGTTGCAAGATTTGGCGATAGAATGACCACTTTTCTCGCTCATCCTTACATATCGGCGTGTTTGGTATTTCGTTCATCTCTGCGTTGAGTCTGCTCATCACTGTACCAGGTGTTTGCACAAGCTTTAGAGAACCGTTTGTGAGCGTACTCTGTAGACGTTCCACATCTCCTGTGGTAGAAGAACCATTTTTCTAGTGTGCTCCATTTTATTGTTTATTTATTTACTAGAGTAGCCAAAACGGTACCTAGGAGTGGTGCTAGTAGAGCAGGTAAGAAGCCTTCTCGCTGCACGATAAGTTTTTTCTTTCTCGACAAGCATACACTAGGTGCTGCCAATTGTCGTAGAGTTGTTGCGTGTTTACGCAGACGATACTTGTATCGTTTCTCGAGTGGTACGTTCACGATTAACACGTTCAGAGCACACTCCCAAATATGACGAACTATATTCGTATCCGCTCTTTGCAAAAGAGCATTGCGTTGTTTCTCATTGCGATGATACAATGTTCGTAGAATGGTGTCTTCTTTGTGGGCAAAAAAGATGTCGAGTTGTTGGAGCCATCAGAATGACGCGATTGGTATCTGGTTGAAAGTATCGCTACCATTTATCTTAATTCATCGTCAGGAAAAATACAAGTGCGAAATCGACAATTATCGGGTGTATCTTGCTTCAAGTCTAGCAAGAGATAACCATAAGGTTTTGCGGTAGCATCCCGGTAAGCTTCTTGCAAAAATTTTGGATCTTCAGGACACACTTGACGAGAGAGATGTCGTATCTGAGACCTGTCGCGCAAATTTCTAAATACTACCATGTATTGAGCATTCAAGGAGATATCACGCTGTCCTTTTCCTTGATGAAAGATATTTTATGTGAGGAACAGCACAGATAGGTTATGATGATGACTAGCTTTTGAAAATATATCGACAATTGCACCTCCAGAGGACGATTAGCGTAGTCAGTGTTCTGGGGTAAACCTTCACGAAATTCAACGTTTTTGCCGAAATCTCTGTAACCCGTCTGCCACTCTGAATAATAAATGATTATGCGTTCGATTCGAGTGTACACACACATTCTCCTCATGTTTCATAGATACCGCCTATAAGATTTCATGTCCTCTTTTCGTTTACGTTGACCAACGAGCATCAAGATTAGACTTAGCCCCACTAATTTTGTTCATCGGGCGTTATCGTCTGTGTATGTATAAATATGTAGGGTCGCTGCACAAGCGCGAGCGGCGCTGTTTTTATTCCATTACTGTCGACTGCTTTTTGCATGGTAACAGAGACTGCCGAACCCTCAAAATCGTTTTAGTTTTATCTCGACTGTCGAGATGCGAGGTTCACTACGCGAAAAGTTTTGCGTCTCCTCGCGTGCGACAGCAGATGACAACGACAGTAGTGCCTTCTCCAGTTCTGGATTTACCAGAGAATTCTTTTGTAATGTGACACTCATTGTAAACGCTGCCACTCTTGATGCATTTATTTCGCTATATTCATCGTCCATATCAATGTTATACGTCTCCCACTGCAGTTGTGGTGTTGGTATTTATATGTATGGTACGTACGCATAAGCGAGAGTTGGTGTTCTTCATCCATCATTGTCTGCCTTTCTTTGCATGGCAAGCATACGGTTTGGGTGTGGTTGTTTGCGTGGGTTCGTGTGTGTGTGTATGTGTGTTTTCAACGATAGCAGCGTTATCTATATCTCGACTTTCTAGATATATCCGACGTAAAGCGTCGGTTGTCATTGAGATTTGTCCTTGATCTTGACTGAACTCTAACTCGCGCGTGAGTGAGTGTGTGTGTGTGTGTGTGTGTGTGTGTGTGTGTGTGTGTGTATGTGTGTGTGCACGCGAGAGTTCTTAAGTGTACACCGAGTACACACAAGTTCTCTTCTTGTTTCGTCTGCAGTTCTTTGCATGGCTACAGTACGGTTTGGGTGTGGCTCTGTCATTCTGCCATTGGCAGTGGTTTTTCCATGGCACCCGAAGCCCAGAATTCCGAGAGAGTTAGTACCATCTTGGTTGTCGAGAGATGAAGATCTCAATGGTTAACAGAATACTGTGTCTGGACGTGTTGTATACGTTAAAGTCTGTTATTTTTTCATGAATATCAACATATAAGCAAAATATTAATAGTGTTAGTCTTCTCTCTCTCTCTCTCTCTCTCTATATATATATATATATATATATATCGCACTCGTTCTGGCGCTCTTATTTATCTAAAGCATCTGAATCTTTACTTAGCAGAGGAACGAAATTCCTGTTCTTATTAAATTTCAAGCTTTTGATACCAGCATTTTTCTCTCGCTCAAGTTACATACGATTTTCGGTCTTATTTAATCATTGTCTACTCATTATAAAAAAAGACAATGTAGAGCGAAGGCACGTGTAAAACACAAGGAGGACGATACCATGGTATCTACTTTCATGCTGTTACCGTTAAAGACTGACGAGACGAAGGAGATGATATCATGATTCTAATAACTTGTGAAAACTTTTATACATCAGTCTAAACGTACATTTCAGTTTTAAAAACAAAATCGTATAAGATGGTTACTTGTGCTATATGAGAATTTGAAGGACAAGAGTTAACAAACGTTGTGGTTGAACTCTTGTTTTGGTCAACATATTACAGAATTTATAGGTTTTCAAGACAGACAATAGACGATGCCAGAAACTTTTACTGCCTCCAAAATGTGACAATAGAGTGTGGCCTCGACGTATTAAGGACATCATAAGTATGAAAGAAAATTGTGTTAAACCAGCTTACACTGTGGCTTATTTCATGAAGGACTGGTGTTGTGTTCTTTTACAAATTTATTTAAGATTGATGGAAATATATCGCCGAAAAACTTTTAAATATCGTAAAGTGAAGTGCATTAAACCCCGTAATTAAATATAAAAATTAAAATAATGTGATAAAGTGCGTATGTGCGATAAAGTGTGTGTAAACAGCATGTATTTCAGTACTGTGTGCGTGTTTGTGTGAAACAAAACACCTCAAGAGAGAGTGAGAGCGAGAGAGAGAGAGAGAGAGAGAGAAAAAGAGAGAGAGATAACGATAGAACAATTCTTTACATCTATCAGTATCACGTCGGTCAGTGCGTATCATCTTCTCGTCAAGTTCGGACGTTTCACATAAACGCGGAAGTTAGTACCCGGTTTAAAATTATGATACGTGTGGTTGTATTAATTTTTTAATTAAAACTGTGTTTTAAAACTGCTTTAAAATCATAATAATAAAAAATGACGTAGGAAACTAATTTCATAAATTTAAAATTAAACACTACAAGAAACAATGAATTCAGGGAATCGAACAGTTTTAAATATATTAATTTTATTGTCGATTTCACACATGGATGTACTAATTTCAATGTGGAAGTGGACAATAAATTATATCAAATACCAGTAGTAGAAGAAAAAATTATTCTGGACATTATTTTCAAAGTTAAAGAAGAAGAAAAAGTTGAAAACGTTATAAAAAAGCCTATAAAAGGACTTTAAAAAAACACTTTGATCGCGCGTGTAATTTTTTATCAAAATGTAAAAATAAACTATTTGCAGAAAAAGTTTTCCTAGGAGATAAGTGTGGTTTTCGCACAACTAAATTTTATTTAAGAAAAAAAGGTTAACATGGAGATTCTGCAACAAGTGTAAAGAATGGATCTGTCCAAAATGTGCTTGTGAAATAAAATGTGACTGTTTTTAATCTATATAAAATCTCTTTTTTAAATAAAATAGAGTGCATGTATAAAAACGTAAAAAATACGTATGTGTAAAAAGTGTAGGTGTAAAAACGCAAAAACTTTTGAAAAAAAATTATTAAAATGTTTAAAACTTTGTACAGTGACTACATCTGATTTTAAAATAATTTAATTATATATAAAAAAGATAAACTGAGCATTTCAATACCGTTCTCCTTTTCTTATATCATTTGTATGAAATTACAATTTATGATCAAGTTAAAATGTTTTTATATATTTGTTCTAAAAGATGCTAATTCTTAATATTCAATACTAGTAAAAATTTAACAGTTAATATCTCGCGACCTATTGGAAATATCGAGAAAATAAGTGGGTTTTCGTTCTCTATTGGGAGAAGCGAACATGGGGGTTCTCCATCGATTGGTAAAATCTCGTTAACGTTTTATTGGTTATTTAAGGTTTTCAAAAATTGTAATTTGTTATGAATGAGATAATAGAAGGAGAAAGCAATTAAAATACTTATTTTGTGGTAGAGCAAGATAAGACGAGGCGGTGAAGATGGAAGCGATAGCGAAAGGCATATATAGCGGCTTCACTGTCACTCACTGACTGCGACTGTGTGCAAGCCAGGGCGACCGTGCATAGGCTCCACGATCTTTCTCTCTCTCTCTCTCTCTCTCTCTCTCTCTCTCTCTCTCTCTCTCTCTCTCTCTTTCTTTGTGACGACTCCCGATTGTCGACTCTGTCAGCTCTAGATCTCCTAACATATATCATGTATATCTATACAATTCGTATTTCTCCCTTACTTCAGGCCATCAAAACATGTCCAACCCAACGGGGTCAAAAGAGGTCATGTTTTGACAGCCGGAAATAAGGGGACAACTATCCCTTTTGATATAAAGTTACGAGATGGTAAAAAATTAAAAACTAATAAACGAGGAAATGTAAAAACTTATTTTAAAAATTATTAGAATGAAAAACAAGTTGAATTAAGGGGTCTACCTACTTTCTCCGATGAAAACAAAGGCTATTTTTACGAATTTTTTCTGAGCTAATAAAGTTATTGACATAAAACGTGTTGGGTTTAATAAATATACTCATAAAATACATGAAAAAAAATTTATTTTTTTATTTTTACAGTTTAAGTATACAATAAGTTTACATAAACATAACTCCTCTAAAAGTAGATATGCGTGTTCTGTTGATAAAATCTTTGAGATGGGCCATCTCTAACAAAAAAAATCAAAAAGTTTTAGATTCAGTATGACTCCCTTCATGGCAAACCTCAGTTTTTAGCATGTATGCAAAAAATGACAAAATGGCGAATATTATTAAAAAAAAAATTTGTAAAAAAGAAAGTGAAAATTGGAAATTCGGACATAATTGAGGTTTGCCATATAGGTATAGGTGTACAGAATATACCAATAAAATTTCATAAGGATTGGTTCAGTATTTTCGAATAATTTATCAACAACAGGTGTAAAAGCATTGTATCGAAAAAAACCCGTTTGAAACTTTTTTTATGAAAATTCGTAAACAAATCTTACTTACGTCTAATCAGGGATGCCTGTACCATACAATATCCCTTCTGTAATTTCAAAATTGATACATATACTTTCGAAAAATAAAAAATAGAATGGATTTTTTCAAATTGAGAAAGTAGGTAAACCCCTTAAGGAGAGGCTGGAGGGAACTTTACCATTGTGACCTTCACCTCGCGTTGTAGTTTTTGTTATACGTTAAAAATTTACGTGTTAACACTAAAGTCGAATCTATGTAATTGTGCCTAAATATATAGATTTTAATTTTTATTAGCATTTATTATTATGGCAAGAAGAGGGGACAACCGTGATTTTGCACTATAAATTCTCATAAATTTTTATTTTTATAGTATAAATTTTGGAGGTTAGGTTGACTCTCTACCAATCAGCATTGACTACGATCTCCCCTTAAGAGATGTTTATTATGTAGAAGGCATTAGACGATACATATTGAATTTATCTAAAAGAATCACAAATCGCACAATAGTAGCTAGCAATGACAATGCCAAAATTTATAATCAATCTAGAGAATTAATAGCTATTGCGAATAAAATAGATACTTCATATCATATGAAAAGATTTGTATCCGAAAATGATAATAATGAAATGTATGTGAGTGTACTAAAGTTAACTGCTAACGGGAATTGGCATAGGGCACTAGGTCATGTAAACTTTCATTATTTCAGTAAATTGGTAAATAATAAATTATTAGAAGGTTTGCCAGATAAAATAGAAAGTACTGAAATGAAATGAGCAAATTGCATACAGAGTAAGATGGATAATGTACCTTTTGAGAACGATAGAACTGAGACTACTGAAATTTTAGAATTGATTCACACCGAATTAAATGGTCCACATAACACAACTGTTATGGAGGAGAAAAATATTTTTTGACGATTGTTAATGATTACAGTAAGTGCACAAAAATTTATTGTATTAAAAGTAAAGCAGAAACCTCTAGTGGTTTTATTGAATATGTAAATTTGGTTGAAAACAAATTTAATAAAAAAGTAAAGAAAATGCAATGTGATATTGGCGAAGAATATTTGAATCGTGACATTTTTAATTTTATTAAATTTGAAGGGATTGAATTATTGTCATGCCCACCCTACATCCATGAATTGAGTGGAGTAGCGGAGAGGTACAATAGATCTGCTATGGACATTGATAGATGCTTAATGAGGGAAGCTAAAATGCATAGAAGGTATTGGCCGTAAGTAATGAAAACAGTAGCGTATTTGAAAAATCGTATAATTGCGAATACAGTGGAGAATAAAACTCTTTATGAAATATTTTTTGGCAAAAAACCTAGTGATAAAAACTTAAAGATTTATGCTAGTCGAGTTTTTGTCAGGGTTCCGTAAGCTTTAAGGAAAAGTAAATGGGTTGACAAAGCTAAATTGAGCGTATTAGTAGGTTATATTGATAACGGTTATAGAATTTTAATTAATAATAGGGTAATTAATTCCAGACATGTGAAAGTAGTTGAAGAAGATACAAAATTAATTTGTTTAGAAAGAGTTGATAATAAAAAGGATAGAGATTTTGAAGATAGTGAATTTATAAATGAAAATCTAGAAAATGAAATATATGAAAATGAACCTGATGAAAATGAAATCAATGAAAATTGTGTAGATGAAAATAAAACTAATTCTAATAATGTTATTAATGATATCAGACAAATTAGTAACGATAAAGTAAATGATGATAATTTGAATGATTTACAAAATAAAAGTAAAGAAAATTTAATATTCAAAGGAACGTCAATTAGAAAGAAAAGTCCAGTAAATAGATATGGTAACCCAAGATCTCATTTTATTTGTGTAAATTATGTTGATGCAAATGTACCAAGTACTTTAGAGGAGGTGATGAATTCTAACAAATGTAAAGAATGGCAAATTGTAATGAATTCAGAGATAGAAAGTATAATGAAATGCAAGACATAGCAAATTGTTGAAAAGTCAAAAGATAAAGAGATTATTCATGTCAAATGGATTTACAAAAGGAAAAATAATAACGCTTATAAAGCTAGGTTTGTTAGAGGTTTTCAACAAAAAGAATATATTGAGAATGTCTATTCGCCAGTAGGAAAATGCAAACCTTGAACATTTTATTATCTTACAGTTGCACAAATAATTTGTTTATAGAGCAAATGGATGTTAAGACGGCTTTTTTGCATAGTCGTATAAAATCAGAAGTGTATATTAATGAGCCTTAATGGAAGGTATTCGATGAAAGATGTAAGTAAAATTGGCAATTATATTAGTATTGATATCGATTATCGTGATGATAGTCAGATAAAAAAAATATATATATATTGAATTGTTAGCTGTAAAATACAACCTTGAAAATGTAGATAGAAAATCTACGACAGGTTTTGTAATTAGACTTTATGGAAATTTAATATTTTGGAAGACGCGTAATTAAAATACAGTAACTAAATGCTCAACTTTTGCAGAGTATACTGCTATGTCGGAAGCAGTGACAGAAATATTATTTATTAGAAATCTGTTAAATGAATTTTTTGATGTTAAATTTGAAAAAGTGATAAAAATGTATGAAGATAACTCACGTGCAATTGCGATTGGATAGTTTGGTAACTTTACAAAAAACTCTAAGCACATTGAAGTACAGTACCTCTATATTAATGAAAATTATTAGAATGGAACAATCGATATTGTAAAAATTGATTCACAATTCAATTTAGCGGATATGTTACCCATAAGTTTGGATAAGATGACATTTTTGAAAAATAGAAAAACTTTGAGATTAATTTAAAATGATCAAAACAAGAATTACAATTGAAATGTAAAATTAATACATAAGTTATTTTTAAGAATATGATTGTATGCGAAGTTGAAAGTTACTGTATAAATAATATAAAAATGATTATGTAAATAAAAAAAAAGGTAAATATTATAATGTTGATTGTGAAATGAACGATTTCTGAGACTCATGGCGCCAACTATTGACTAGAGTTGTTTCTCTGCAACCAGAAGAACGCAAATGAGAATAGGTGAGTGCGCATGCGTTAACCCATGCACTGTTGCGATTTCAATGTAGTTTAACGTGTCGACGTGGGCCTACTAAAGATTGTTTACTGAAAATGATTATAAATAATACTAGTGTAACTGATCTCCAATGAATAATGTTAATATACTTTAATTCTTCTTTTCTTAACTAACGAGTAGTTATTTACGATCCTAAACGTTCTCTAATTCCAACATATACATTTCATTTATTGAATTTCATGCAATAAAAATACATTAAGGGGTTTATTTAAACTTTTTAAAACAAATAAGTGACTATAAAAATGTATGTGCTTGATGAAAAATACCCATATAAGATACAAGCCTGGTATTTAGTATAACTATATATATATATCAGTACCTAATATATATAGATATACTAAATGCATGGCTTGTATCTTGAATCCCACTTCGTCTGAGAGAGCTAAACTTTGATATTTTTATTTAAAGAAATTATTTTAATTAAAATAACAAAAACAAACATTAATTTTATGTATTCACATATGGACATAATCGAGCATATATCAGCATACATGAATTCACGTTAAGGTACGAATAAAATGCCGTATATAACCGTCATATATGCCCATATATAACCATATATGATTATATATAACTATGAATTATGAATGCATACTAAATTGCAATTGAAATTCATTATATAACCACATACTACACATATAATCATGATCTGTGTAAAAATATGTAATTCAATAAAATAAAATTCTTAAGAACCATCTGAACCTCCGCCATTGATGACTCATTGAAAATATATGAATTATATATTTTACGTAGTTTATGATTATATATATAGTATGTGGTTATGTTTGAAATTTCAATTGCAATTTAGTATGCACCTGTATATAGTTATATATAATGATATATGGTTAAATAATTATGATATATCGAATAACTAGTCCTCAGATTCAGAATCAGCGACCCCAAAAACATAAAAATATTCTGGTATCGCCTGGTGAACAGAATATTTTATCCTCAAACGCGTGTCTTCTTTTTCAAAGAATCTTCTTCTTTTCAGTACTTTTGCCTCATGTTTGACCATGCGTTTGAGGATAAAATATTCTGTTCACCAGGCGATATCAGAATATTTTTATGTTTTTGGGGTCGCTGATTCTGAATCTGAGGACTAGTTATTCGATATATCATAATTATTTAACCATATATCATTATATATAACTATATACAGGTGCATACTAAATTGCAATTGAAATTTCAAACATAACCACATACTATATATATAATCATAAACTACGTAAAATATATAATTCATATATTTTCAATTTGACTAGCTGAAGTCAAAACTTTCAGCTTGAGCCTTTACTGAACTTCGTAGGACTACAGGAATCGAAGGTATGGCTGTTTATATGAGTGATATCTGATTTCCACGAGGCAGCGGTTCAAAGATTTGATACCTGTGCTTTTAAAAAGACGTTAAAGTGGCCACAGCGAGTGCTTCAAGGGCCTCGGGGCACTTTATGAGGGGTCAAATTGAAGGTTCTTATGTCAGCTTCCGAATGTCGATGGTCAAATTCTCAACGAATACATTAAATCATGCACAAATCAACCAGGAAGAACGTCAAAAATCTTATGAAAATTCTAAAAATGTAAAAATAGTGGAGTTATTCAACCTTCAATTAATGTATATAAAAACAATCGCCGTAAATAATTATCATAAATATTAATACATTTTTAGGACAAGTATGGTATTCTAAGGTTTTGACAGTCGCTGAGTGCGATTATGATGACAGTTTTCAATCACAATGTTGATATTTGTCAGTAATCTGTAAATTATGATAAATATTTGTACTTTTTTAGGAAGAGTATCCGATAACAGTTTTGTACAACAAACCTGGCAGTTGTCAATAAACTGTCAATTATGATAAATATTTATACTTTTTTAGGAACAGTATGGTATTCTAAAATTTTGATTGTCGCTAAATGCAATTAACTTTCAATTTCCATAAATATTGAATGATTTTGCTTAAAATACCATATCCTATGCATTTAGGGGTTGTTAATAATGCATTAAGAGTTAAAATTAGTATTGAAATGCATTAGGTTTATTGTGAGTGAGCAATTTGAAGATTTAAAATGATTTGAAGTAAGAAAAATCATAAAATAATGCACAATATAATTAGTTTCTGCTGTTCTAGATGTATACACGATTAAAAAAATTCTCACGTATAAAACTAATAATAATATGCATAAAATTCTTGCAGTCTACTTTGAACCTTGTAAACATCATATTTTACATGCATATTTTAAAAGAATAATAAATAATACGCTTAACAAATGTTAGTACCTATGCAATGACAATTTGAAAGATGCGTTTGGAATATTAAATGATTTTTAAAATCAAGGTTTTAATAGGATTGAGGTTGGAATACAGTGGTTTTTTGGAATATAAAAAACACTACGTCTATGAGAATTTTCGAACAATTTTTATGAACCAATGCATGAAAATAAATAAACATAAAAAATCACGCTTTTTGCGATAGCTCTGCTTCGGGCGGTTTCAAGGGCTGAAATGTGGTACGAAGATATCTTTTGATTCAATATATTTATTCCCATAGCTCAGATCTCCCGATTCCCCTGAGGCCTTTTTTATATCTTATCCAGCTTGATCCTTTTTATTTTAAAGCTTTAGAATTTAATTGTATGCTCCAGTTAAATTTTAAACAACTGTATATTTTACTAAAGAAAAACGCTGTCAACTACAGGTCATTTCCTACAGTATATTACATTATTATGCACAAGACAATATCTGATGAATTTGTCAAAATACGAAATATATATATTAAACCAATTTGCTTGAGAAGTTTATTAGTAACTTATTAATATGTTAAGTTAAAATTTTAACTGTAAATTAAGTTTTTCAACATAGTTTGATTAAATTATATCAAATGGTTTTCCAGCACACAGATAAGCGCGCGCATGCACACACACACACACACACACTCACACTCACACACACGCACGCACGCACGCACGCACGCATCCTTATCAAGCCAATGCTTTCGCTTTGAGAAAGTAATAATACAATATTCTGAATATGTATTAATAACCGGCTTAAAAATGGCGGATAATTCATATAATTCTTAGTGAAATCAATATGAATATTCCTAAAAGAGTCCAATTTTTCTAGAATCGTAATTAAAGAATATTCATATTTCACCGGAGAGCCACATTGACTGATTAATACCCATAGCTAAACTAGCCGAGCAATCGCAAAACTAACTATGGGATATTGCACATTAGCATGAAAGAAGATTAATGTCAAGAAACCATTGATTGCAGATCACATAGTACATAACCTACTGGTACTACGTGGGTTTTCTGAAACTCCATGAATGCTAATTGATGGGGGTGTTGCTGTGGTGGGGGTAATTGCCAGGTGTAGGAGCCAGAAAAATGAACAGAACGCCACCGCGTGACCTAGCAGGACGAGGTCCTCCTCGGTCATTCGCTACTGGACCATTCAATAGACTACACATACTATTTTTCGTATAGTCAAAGACACCGTAGCCATTTTGATTTTCGCTGTAGAGGTTAACTCGTACCGTAGTAACTTAAACTCTGGAGAATCGGAGTTGAGCGCGCGAATAAAAATAATTAATTGTTACATCGATTGATCGGAGTATTAGAAACATTTATTATTTTTTTTCTAATAATTGGAACGGAATTATTAATTACGGTGAGAGGTCAAATATTAAGCCTGGCGTCCTTTCGAATGAACGCCTGGCACCTATTACATTTTGTATATTGAACCATTGGTGAGTCTGTCATTTTTTTAGGCATAATAATAAATTAGTTAGTTCTATCTCTCACATTTTGAGAACGATTATTATTATTATTATTTGGAAGTGACTCGATCGTTCGTAGGTATATGCAATAATTGAAGAGGCTTTATCGATCTCCACGAACTATCCTTTATTTATTTTCAATCAAAATGTCGACGTTTCGGGAGTCTTTTTGTACTCTCCTCTTCAAAGGTTATGACATAAAGAATTAGTGTCTAATAGAGACCGACGCAACAACAAACAAAACCAAAGTGGCACCTAAGGCGAAAGAACACACCCAACGTATGTGTAGCTCCGGAGACCGACATGCGAAAAAGATATTTAAGCCGCACATGATGTCAATTGTCGGCGTGTCCGTGCACTAGTTCTTTATATCATAGCCTTAGAAGAGGGGAATACAAAAGGACTCTCGAAACGTCGGCATTTTGACTGAAAATAAATAAAGGATAGTTCGTGGCGATCGATAAAGCCTCTTCAATTATATTATTATTATTGCCATCTCTTTAATTTACAGGATCGTGACAGACCAGGGGAGTTGTAGCCGGTCCCGAGTTTAAGGGTTAACGAATCGATTAATGGGTTATTAAACTAAGTATTGAAAAATCTATTAGGAATTTGGGAAAATTAATCGCGATTTGAGGGTTCATTTTTATGTTACAGATTAGGTTTCGGAGGGGCAACGGTGCGATTACGACGTCATTTTGTCTATCGGCGTGGGTAGCGTCAGTGCGAACAAAGCTAATAATAAATTTAAATTATAGATTAATAATTATTGTTATACTTAATTAACGTTTAATAAATAGTTTTCTTTATGTTGTAATTTTTTAATACAATTTCGCAAATTTTATTCAGTAGTGAGTTCCCGACATTCCTGCATGTAATTAAATTAAAATTATTAATAATCAAATTTTATTAATAATCAACAATAGTAGTTATTATTCTGTCTGGTTCAACGTTGGGTTTGTCAAGCTCTGGGCGGATCTACTCAGCGACCTCCTGCGAGAGAACGAGAGAGATCAGTGCTGCTGTTCTAAATTTAAGTTATTAGAGTAGAGATTTCTCGTGATAGTAGTTAGGAGAAGATAATTAATATTTGTTTAAAAATAGGTATGTCACAAACTAATAGCGCCATTTGATTATATTGGAAAAGTTACTACGAAAACATGTGTCACATGTGCATAAATTTTAATTATATTGTTATAAAATAATTATAAATAATCAGATCTAGCCTGTACCTACTACAGCTAAGGGCTAAACTAATAGCATTAAACAAACTATTTTGACAATTGTTCTTTTCAAATTAATCTTGTAGTTAGTTTTTCAAGTAACGGGTACAGGCTAGATTAAATTGTTCATAATTATTTTATAACAAAACAATTAACATTTATACACATGTGACACATGTTTTCGTAGCAATTTTTCGTATAGAATCGAATAGCTCTATTAGTATTTCCTGAAAATGAGTTCTTTAAATAGTTGTTTAAACAAATTCCTTATAAATAAATTCTTTTAACAATGTTATTTTGCCATTAATTTTATTTCATGCTAATGTGCAACATGCCGAAGTCAGTTCTGCGATAACGCGGCTAGGTTATTTACGGGTTTTAATGGGTTAAATTATCTAAAAGATAAGGAGAAATAATAGTCAGTAGACCCTTCAATATTTTGATTAGATACTTAAATTTCTAGATAATTGAAGTTATTACCTGATCAGTTGTTGCATCGTGAAGTGCTTTAAAAAATTTCGCTACAGTTCCATGTGCACGTACATGCATTCGAAACGCAGGAGCCATGCATTTGCTTGCAAGTCGAATAGCTGACAGACACCGCGTGGCATTCGGATTATTTTCTCTAAGTGTATCCAAAATATATTCAACATCATCGTTGAATTCTTGGAATTCCCCACTTTCTTGAATTTGGTGTGCTTTTTTCACGTTTTTGACGACGGTATAAAACTGCAAACATACGAATATTAAAAGTTTTCAATGAATCTATTTAGAATATATCTGTATATGTAATAGATTTCATTTTAATACGAAGGACTGAATGTACAAAATGTATCTTTCGTAGTCTTCTTGAAACTTCTGTATCTCAGAATGAGTATTAACACCCAATACACACGAAAAAATGTTTGCTCTCTCACAGATAAACTTTTGGGTCTGCCGTTTAAGGTTCAAATTACCAGTTACAGTTGACTTTAGATATATGGGCTCGCGGTGTATGGCCCCAAAAGCGAATTTCATGTCACACCTAATACTTTCACGCACACAATCATCGCTGCCGCTCCATGGCGGCGCACATCACTGTGGACGAGCGTTACCGCCGTAGAGTCCACTGATAGATAGATAGATAGATTATGATTAATATTATAAAAGATGAGTTACCAGAAAATTACTCACGGCAACATTTCTTTTTACAATAATTTTATAAACAATATCCAAAAATTTTCTTTTTATTCAGGAAACTTTTTGGAGAAAATTGCAGTAATTTAAAAAAGAAAGGTCTTTTTACAATTTTTCTGTACGATTTACTTTTGCTGCCAAGAATCAGTAAAATTTATACGTGTTTTTATTTTATAGAGATTTTTCGATTTTTAGGGCATACGTTTTCCTGTTTTCGCTTTCTAATTGTTTAAATAAATATTTAATTTGACTATTTTCAACATAAGTACATATGGACCATTCAGAATCATAGTAAATACCGCTGCTAGTTACCTTAGCAAAATGCCTTAAAGTGTACTTTAGGGTCTTAAAAATAAGATGCCAGTCACTTTATAGTGCAAACAATTATTTAAAGGTCTCTCCTGACGACTTTGCTGCGGCACCTCGCAGCGCTCTGCGAGCACGATAGGTGTTCCAGGTTTCACGGAAGACCAATAGGTGGCGCATATAGCACCCTCGTGGCATAATGAAATCGTATTGTTCGAGCAGTGTAAATGTCAGTGTGTGTGCACATCGTTTTGCTCTCTCCGTGATTATAATATATATTTCGTTGTTTTCAACTGATTTTTAACAATAAAATAAATGATGTACAAGGGGCGAAAAAGTGCATGGGGAGGTACCGCAAATATCAAGCGACCGAAACCAGAAATACGGCGGCCACCGAATCGCTATGAAATGGAGAAGCCGGAGGATGGGAACGTTAGTGCGTTGGCTAAGAAATTGAGGAATTTGGGTCATGACGATTTTATAATAGAAGAGGGGTTTCTAATGGATATTAAGTGGTAACACCACTCTAGTGGCCCGAAAAAATGCCTAATTTGTACGATGTTTTACAAGAGGAGGAAAGAAGGGATCAAATTTCTTTTTTGAGATTTTACTATACATATATTGAGGTACAAAAACATATTTCTTTTTACATTTAAATACGAAATGGCGGCTATACAGCGAATCTCGTAGAAGCCTTTTTCTCAAACCTCCAAACGGGAGAACACTTTTCTCGGAAAGTATGAGACCTCGAACAAAATACCAAAGAAATTCTTAATCTATATAACGTTAACTTTGGAAGTACGAAGGTTTTTTTTTTATTTCAATTTTTGTAGAAATGGCGCACTTCTAAAAAAAGTCGATTTTTCTCGAAAAAAAAAACGATGTAAATTGTTTATAAAAAAAAAATTACAGTCAATCGAAAAACGGCTACGTACTTCTTTAGAG
Source organism: Gastracanthus pulcherrimus (assembly GCA_949152435.1). Taxonomy (NCBI): domain Eukaryota; kingdom Metazoa; phylum Arthropoda; class Insecta; order Hymenoptera; family Pteromalidae; genus Gastracanthus; species Gastracanthus pulcherrimus. The sequence goes on along the minus strand of OX424576.1, from coordinate 114,445,455 downwards.
AATCTATTTGTGAACATACAGTAAAAATTTCAATCCAATCCATGCAATAGTTTACGAGTAATCTGTTCTCCCAGTTTGAAAAAACCGGTTTCGGGAAAAACGAGTTTAAAGTTTTACATGCACTTAAATCATCGATATTTTTTGTTTACCTCTAATCTACGATGCCTGCACCATACATTTGGCCATCCAAACTAATATTTGCCTCCTCCTCTTCCTTTCTCATCGATTTTGAATCTAATCGGGCCTTCTTGGCTGCATCTGTGAGCTACCGCTCGAAAAACTTGATCCGCCGTTCATCAGTTTCAATGCAGAAATTGAAACAATTTGGTCCTATTTTAAGGCCTAATTTCTGCATAAGCTTCATGATGCTTGACAAACCATTGTTGTAAATGCCTGTGGCAATATATACTGCAGTGTCAAAAACGTGCTTGCCACTGGAGACTGATTTCGGAGCCATACACCACACGATTGAGTTGAAACTCTCGTTGCTGTTTTGCGTATATCCGCCGAGGCAACGAGTCAGCAGATCGTCGCTGCTCAATTCAGCATAAATAGGAGAAATTGTTTCAAATACCTCTTGCGACATTGCTGGCTTGTGTTTATAATTCAAATCTCCAGTGGCCTGGGCCCTCTGCCACAAACACCATGAATCTTCACCGCGCGGGCATCTCTCGTGCTTCGATTTGTCTTCCGTCGATAATTTATGGTCTAGCGTTGCGTAGATTTCATTATGCATATTTTTTATAGAATCATAATTTCTACGTATTGCTAGACCATAATAAATTGACAATTCGTCGATTAATTTACCAGTGAGCTTGTCCTTTCACCGAGACCTTTAGTTTTCTTTTTTAAATTTCGAAGGAGAGTACCCATCCGTTTCTGCATGTTGTCGATGCACTATTTCTTCGTTACTAACAAATTTTCATAAGGCTTTTCATGGGTTTCGAGCCATTCCTTGTACTCTTCCGTGTCACTTTTCTTTTCCCAAAATTCGCATGCCTTACAATATTTAGATTTTACTAAAATGTCGACCACTTTGCCAGTACACCATCCAATAAGTGATACAAATCTGAAAAGGGACGTGAAGCCGCGTTTGCGCCACGAACCATCGCCAGATACAGTAATACCACTTTTGTTTCCTTTTTCATCACTTTTTTTCTTCTCTTCCTTAGCTAAATTTTTCATACTCTGCTCACAAACCTCCTTTGCATCGACAGCAATCTTCTGCACAACTTTATCGTAAAATGATTGAAAAATTGGCCGCGGGAGCTCCACGAATGCGTAAAATTTTATTATTCCATTCAATCCTATTCCCAGTAGTTGCATAGTAAGAATCATTCTACGATTAATGTCGTAAGAAGGGATAGAAATGTTGTCACAGTTTTGACATGAAATAACAATTTTGAAACAAAAGCCACGCTTTCCACACTCGGTGAATGTCACATCTGACTTGCACTTTTTGCACACAACAGCTTGTGATATAGCGGTAAATACGGTTAAAAAATGCAGAATTCGATAAGCAAAGCCTTCATCTACTTTAAAGTCATCAGGATTGATGGTAGATAATTTTCGAGCCGATGTGCCAACCGCCTCGACGCTTGGCTTCTCCATTTCATAACGGTTACTTGGCCGCCGCTTTGAAATTTTCGGTCTCTTCAAATTGCTCTTTTTCCCCTTCGTCGATTTCTTGCCATCATACACTGGTCTTTCAATACTCATATTATTTATAATTTTCACACTGTTCACTGAAAATCAAAGAAATTTGTAATATATAAATATATAAAAACGAAAAATCAGCAGAAATACAAATCGAAGAGTGTGCTTCGATTTGTAGCTGTACTAACTAACACATATACACACCGATACAAGTTAATTTCAGTATTAGCGTACCCTGCAGGATGCCTGAGGAACCTCAAGGACCTTTGGCTCTGTAAGTAACAAGGTCTCCTATTATTCCGATAGATGAAATCAATACAAAAGCGATGAATCAGAACGCGCCGCGCGCTCTCATTTAGCGCGCTCAGCGAGCGGTCCGAGGCGCTGCCGCAAAATCGATATTTGAAACTTTTAAAAATTATTTGACACTATAGGACCAATTGCATATTATTTTCATGACCCTAAAGTATTGTTTAAGCCGACAAAAAAAATCGATTTTTTGAAAATCCAGAAGTGGTGTTACCCCTTAAACTTCTTAGCAGTTTTATCTGTCATACCACAAGCTGTTAGGCATCAAAATCGGGCTAGAGAGGCTCAATTGTCCACAAAATCAAAGAGGAAAGAAGAAGCAGAGGAGAATATTAATGTGCAAGGTCAAATGTACGGTGCAGGCCTTGTAGATTAGCGGTAAATATAAGTTTTCAACAATTTAAGTACTACGGAAACTTTAAACGCGTTTTTCTCAAAACCGCTTTTTTGAAACTGGGCGGACAGATTATTCAAAAACGGTTGCATGGATTCTTTCCAAAATTTTGACTGTACCTCCAAATAACATTCTTGATGATAGTAAGTAGCGTTTTTTGATTTTAAAATTACTTTTTTATAAACAATTTACTGACATTTTTTTGTCAAATTCAAAACCTTTTTTTTTCATATGTGCACCATTTTTTAAAAATTTGATTTTAAAAAATCCCTACGTACTACCACGCCTACTAATATGTACTTAAGAGAAACTTTGGTTTTTTGTTGTAGGGTACATCACGTGCGAGAAAACTGTCCGCCCGTTTGAGCGTCAACAGAAAAGTAACGGCCTACTACGTCTTCCATAGCCGCCATTTTGAAAGAAAATTTTTTTTGATACTTTATTAATTGTACAATAAACTTCTTCAAACGAATTTTTCATTTCGCTTATTATTTACCCACAAGAAATTGTCAAAAATAGGTGTTCCTAGAGTGGTGTTACCCCGTTTCTAATTCAGATTTTCATTTATTAGATTGTTATTTTAATATTTAGCCCGTTTTTTTGTAATCTTCTGGCGTCTTAGGAATACATGAACATAAAAAAATGTTGAAACGCGCATTTTATTAATTCCAAGAGAGTTATAAATAAACAATATATAAAAAACGCCATTTTGTTTTCAAGGTCACTGATTACGAAAAACTTAATAAATTGAGTTGTAACTAAGTTCTTTGATGTGTTTGAAGTTGCTGATTAGGAATCTGAGGTCGAATATAAAAAATTAAAAATGGCAATTTCAAAATGGCGGATCAAGATGGCAAAAATTAAATACAGTGAGCTAAATCTTAGTACTTATATATTTTCATGGTCGCTGATTACGAATCCGAGGTCAAATTTACAAAATTCAAAATGACGGTTTCAAAATGGCAGATCGAAATTCCATAAACTTAATAAATTGAACGACGATTCACTCCTCTTAGCGTGCGTGTGTAATTAGATTTTAATAATAATGTTCTCGAGTGTATTTCTAGAACTGCAAATAGCGCACGCGTCAGTTATTGAGTGCGGATAAACTTGGCTTACAAGCCCAGTAGGAGTAGATATCTTATATTTGAATTTATATTGTATAAAATTGTGATAATGAGTGATATTTACAAATATGTTTTTTTTTAATATATAGCTATTGATGTGAGACTACCGTTTGATACAATACGTGCGTGGCGTTCTTGTCTGACAAAACGACCGCATCAACATCGAAACTTGAATCCTCCATACAAAATATATTTACTCAGCGACATGCAGCGAGCAACGGTGAGGGCGCTATATATACATATATATATATATATATATATATAACTAATTATTACATATATATGTGTATATATATATATATATATATATATATATATATATATATATATTGTTGAGGCCGAGGTTTAAATCCTCGCGCCAAACGACTCTTGGAGCGCGTCTCTGGTCACTCGTCCTATGCGTGACCAGTTCGTGACAACTGCGGGAAGCCTAGCCGCAGGGTGAATTGCGACGAGCACGACTTCTCCCTTCCGCTTAATACTTTCCTCCACTTTTCAGGCGGAGCAAGGAGAACAAAACTCCTTGGCCGCCGCGATTTCGCTCTCTCCCGCTCTACCCGCGGCTCTACCTTGAGCAATTCTACGACCGCGTAAGCAACGCTAAAATTGCCACCGCGTGTCGCCTAGAGGATATTCAACACCACACTTTACACACACACACCTCGAGTCACTGTTAAGTTTTTATTGTTAAATTTATAATTAAGACAGGCAATAAATGTTATTTAATTGTGTTGTATATAAAACCAGTGCATTCTAGACATTCACTCGCCTCACTCTCCCGCTTCCTTACGTACGCAAATTCACCAGCGGAAATTGGTGTCTTGCTGCACCCGCTCAACGCTAATACCGCGCCTGATAGATTTAAATAAAGTTTCAGCCGGTTAGCGCGCGATCATTTGGTCCTTCGAAAACCGAATTGCGTACAGAAGTGGAAGTACGCGAGTGATAAAGTGCATTGATTTGTACAAAAGTGCTACCCGATTCGGACTTGAATTCCGCGCCGAAAGACTCCCGAATCTGTGCGACGAAAGTGACTTTCCGGGTGTGCTAATTAAAAAGTGACATTTAATAATCCAGTAAATAGATATTACTTAAAATATCTATTAAAACATTCATCTTGACCTGTGGAGAACCGTGCGAAAATTCGCGAAGAATTTTCGCAACGGAAAACCAAGGTCAAGGTCGAGTGATTTGAATCTCGGCATAGGCTCAGAGACAACAGCGCCGCGAGAGCGGAAGAAGACCAGAGTCTCTACCTCTGTTCCCCACTCTCTCTCTCTCTCTCCCGCTGCTTCTCGTTTTCTCTGTCGCACACAGCAAGCTGTATACGTGTGCTCGCAAGCGAGCTTAGCAACAGCTCCTTGGCGACAGTACAGGGCAAAGTACTGCATTGCCGACGCATCGAGTCTACTACACGCTGCCGTAGTACGACTTCGTTACACGAGAGGCGCGCTTGCTGGACAAATCCACGCTGCTTGCTGGACAAATCGACGCCGCACGTCGCGAGGCTATAGCAGTGTCGCACGCGTCGCCTGCACGGAGCTCGCTGCAGCTATAACCTCAACGCGGTCTTCTCAGCAGGAGGATTGCGGTCAATTCAAGTCGACATCGCACTGCAATTACAGGAATTACAGCCTACAGAGAGCATAAGTATCACATGCTAATTAAAGCCCTCAGCTCTATCTACCTGCTACGCTACATTTAATTATTACTGTTGCTTTGCTGTTGCTGTCTTTTTTCCTGCTTAGACTACTAGCTTGTTTACACTAGTTGCCAGAGTCGACTTTTCTACTTAGACTACTAGCTTGTTTACACTAGTTGCCAGAGTCGACTTTTCTATTTAGACTACTAGCTTGGTTACACTAGTGGCCAGAGTCTACTTTACCTGCTTGGGTTGCTCTGCATTTTATAAATTAGTATTTATTTTTTTTCCTGTCCTTTCAGTCTGCAATCATGGGAGATAAGAAGCTTCTGAAGCAGATGTCGGAAGGGCAGCTGATACGCAACTTTATCTCCAACACTGACAGAAGTGCTCCACAGACTCTTACGCTATCAGTAATGAAGGGGAGAGAAGCCCTTTTGGAAAGCTACTGGTCCAAGGTTCTCAATCGTCATGGTGAGATGTTGGCCCCAGAGGAAATGGAAGGTGCGGACACCTACTGGGCAGATAACCTCTTTGCAGTCTATGAAGAGGCCTACATCTTGGCCAAGGCCGAGCTGGACAGCAGGATCGCAGCCTTGCAACCATCTCCACCAGAGGTCAAACCTGCTACGACGCAGCCAAGCTGGAGTGGCGCCTTGGCCACATCCTCGCTTCCCAAGCTTCCGCTGCCTAAATTCAGCGGAAACCAGCTTGATTGGGAGACCTTCAAGGAGCGCTTTAGCGCCATGGTGGTAAATGTGCCCACACTCTCCAACGTTACCAAGTTGCAGTACCTGTTGTCGTGCGTGGAAGGCCCAGCAGCCAAACGACTCAACAACATGGAGATGGTTGGCTCCAATTTTGAGGTTGCTTGGGCAAGCCTAACCAAGCGCTACGACAATATGAGGGTAAGACTGTCCGCCCAGTTGTCGAGGGTGCTGAGCCTGCCTCCTATCTCGCAGCGGTCCTCTAGCGAGATAACTCGCATCCTGGATGAAGTGGACGAGGCAATTCGAGCACTTCGTTCCCTAGGGAGACCCGTAGACCAGTGGGACGACTGGTTTACAGAGATTGTGGCATCCAGGCTGGACACCTCGACCAGAGAAGACTGGGAAAAGTCTTTGGAGTGAACTCCTGGCTTCCCCAGCTATACACAGCTGATAGACTTCCTCGAAAACCGTGCCCGTTCCCTAGAGACGGCAAAAAGTGGCCATAGTGTAAATAATAAGACTACTGTAGTGAAGAAGCCGCCAAATAGAACTCATCAAATTGTGTCTGCCTTTCACAGTTCTTCGTCCACAGCTCCAACCAACCAGAGTCAACGCTCAAGAGGCGGGTGCAGTCTGTGCAAAGGCGAGCATTTCGTCAGCTACTGTCCAGTGTTCCTGAGGGCGGACAGGGCGAAGAAATTAGAGCATGTGAGAGCTGCAAATCTATGCTTCAACTGTTTATCGAGAAAGCACGCAGCATCTAAGTGTACTTCAAAGGGTCGCTGTTCGGTATCAGATTGCGGAGCCAAGCATCACACCCTTCTGCACATTGAGAAACCAGCTGGTGGAGGCAGAAACGAGGATCCAGAGGCGTCCTTACCAGGCTCGTCCTCAACTTCGAGCTACACCACTCAAGTAAGTGCTGTGACTCAGTGCAAGGATGCAAGCTCGCCAGCGGTCAAGAGTAAGACTACCTTGATGCCCACCGCCTGGGTTATTCTCGAGTCTTTCACTGGAGCTTCAGTGAAAATCAGAGCATTGATAGACCAAGCCTCGGAGGGCTCATTTATTACGGAGAGAGTCGCTCAAGTGCTCTCTTTGAGTAAAAGGAAAAGCTCTGTGTCAGTGATTGGTGTTGGTGGACAGGTCAACCTAACCTCAAACTTCACCACTGAGGCCATCCTACGCTCTCCGAAGAAGCCTAGCTTTTCTTTAAGCTTTTCAGCCATGCTCCTGGGCAATCTAACCAAACTCTTGCCTAAGGAGAGATGCTGTCAGAAGATATGGCCTCATCTTGAAGGACTGGAGCTTGCTGATACTGCTTTCTTCGAGCCTGCTCGTGTCGACTGTATCCTGGGAGGCGATGTCTACCCATCGCTCCTACTGGACGGTGTTCGACTAGGAGCAAACCTTAAGCCAGCAGCTCAAGAGACTGTCATGGGATGGATAGTGACAGGTCCAGTGGCTTCGCAAGGCTGTGAAGTGAGTGCTACCACTGTGCACAGCCTCCACACGCTCACTTCTCCAACGAGTGAGGAACTTCGACGCTTCTGGGAGATTGAGGAGGTCCTTACGAAATCTCGACTCTCTCCGGAAGAAGAAGCCTGCGAGAAGCACTTCAGAGAGACGCAGCGGAGAGACACCGATGGAAGGTATGTGCTCCGCCTTCCATTTCTTCACACTCCAGAACTAGGAGACTCCAAGAAGACAGCGCAGGCAAGATTTTTGCAGACGGAGCGACGCCTGCAGAGTAAGCCTGCACTCAAGCAAGCCTACACCAAATTTATTGGAGAGATGGTGTCCTTGGGTCACATGGAGAAGGTCCCAGAAACAGAGAAGAATGGCAGCAGCAAATACTACATGCCACACCATGCTGTGACCAAGCAAGATGGCTCTGGGAAAATCAGAGTTGTCTTCAACGCCTCCCAGCCTTCCTCCAATGGGGTCTCCCTCAACGATTGCTTGCATACTGGGCCCAAGTTGCAAGCAGAAATTATTGATGTCTTGACACGCTGGAGATTTTTTTCTGTTGTTTTTTCAGCCGATGTCATCAAGATGTTCCGCCAATTCACTATAGACGAGAGAGACAGAGACTGGCTCCGGATTGTGTGGCGAGACACACCGCAGCAGGAGCTCTCAGAATACCGTATGCGCACTGTGGTATACGGCACAGCTTGCGCCCCATACCAGGCCATCCGCACTTTAAAGCAGCTGGCTTCGGATGAACGTTATGCATCCCCCAGGGCAGCAGAGATTCTGGAGAATCACGTCTATATGGATGATGCATTGGCGGGGGCGGACACCCTGCAGGAAGCTCTCCTTGCACGGAACGAGCTCATCACCACGCTGAAGGCTGCAGGGATGGAGCTGGACAAATGGTCAGCCAACGAGCCGTCACTACTTGAGAATCTCTCCACCAGTGCAAGTGCAGTGCGCTCATTCTCTGAGGACGACGTCGTAGCCACCTTAGGACTCCAGTGGAACACGAAGAGAGATTTTTTTTGTTACAGAGTCACGCTGCGTCCTGAGGCTCCTACAATCAGCAAAAGAGTGATGCTCTCGGAGATAGCACGGCTATTCGATCCCCTCGGCTGGCTGGCTCCGGTCATCATAGTTGGGAAAATCCTCATCCAGAGGCTCTGGATAACCGGCTGTAATTGGGACCAAGCTGTTCCAAACGATACGCTCAACTCCTGGATCACCTTAAGGGAACAACTCCCGAGCCTGGAGAATCTGCGCATCCCTCGCTGGCTCGGAACACGAGCATCTTCAAAATGGTATCTGCATGGCTTCGCAGATGCCTCGACTCACGCTTACGCCGCTGCGGTGTACCTGGTCACCGAGATGGAGGGCGAAAGCCCGCGCTCAACGCTGCTCATCGCCAAGTCGAAGGTCGCCCCGATCAAAACAATCAGCGTCCCACGGCTGGAGCTGTGCGGAGCCCTACTGCTAGCTCGCCTGCTCAACAACATCTTGTCGCTGCTGTCATCGCTACCTGATGGAGTTTATTGCTGGTCAGACTCCCAAGTCGTCCTGGCTTGGTTGAGTAGCCACCCGTCAAGATGGAGGACCTTTGTGGCCAACCGAGCCAGTGACGTCCTGACCTTGGTGCCAACTGCATCGTGGGGACACGTGAGGACCTCGGAGAATCCAGCGGACCTCGCTACGCGAGGCATGATGCCCTTGCAACTACCTCAGCAGACCCTCTGGTGGAAGGGCCCTGCTTGGCTCACTACCCGCTGGGAAAAGTGGAAGCCTGATGAGCAGCACCACGTAACCATAATCGACGAGAAGAAGGACTGTCTTGCCTTCGCCACCCCACTCGAACGTGCTCAGGACAAGCCGATGGAAGCCCTGTTAACGAGATTCTCAACCTGGTCTAAGGTATTGCGAGTAATCGCCTATATTTTCAGGTGGAAATGTAATCTCACACCCAAAAATCAAGATCGAGCGGTATTGTTTTTGAACGCTGAGGAGCTCCAGCGCGCACGGTGCGCTGTTATTCTCGCCGTTCAGAGAGATTGGTACGAGGTCGAGACAACTTGCCTGCGCGTGGGTCGCCCTCTGCCGACTACAAGCACCCTCCTCCGATTCCTGCCCTTCTTGGATACTGAGGGCCTGATGCGGGTCGGAGGACGCCTGCAAAACACGTTTCTCGGGGAAAACGAGAAACATCCCATCATCATCCCGGGTGAGAGCCATCTGGCCGAGCTTCTGATACGAGATGCTCACCTTCGAACGATGCACGGAGGACCCCAGCTGGTCATGAGCCTCTTATTACGTACCGTCTGGATCGTGCACGCTCGAAATCGGATCAGACGACTCACACGACAGTGCATTCGTTGTACCAGATTTCAAGGCCAACTGCAGAGGCAACAGATGGCCCCGCTACCTGCCACGAGAGTAACCCCAGCGAGGCCCTTCGCCAGCACAGGATTGGACTACGCCGGACCCTTTCAGTTAAGGACAACGAAGGGCCGAGGACACAAGGCCTATAAAGGCTACGTATCTATTTTTATTTGTATGGTTACCAGGGCTGTGCACGTGGAGGTAGTATCGGACTACACCTCACAATCCTTTTTAGCGGCCTTTCGACGGTTCGTGTCGCGGCGAGGACTCTGCAGTGTTCTCTTCAGCGACAACGGCACCACCTTTCAGGGTGCCAGTGCAGAGCTCCAGCGGCTATTCGACGCCACGTCCCAGACCAGCCGGGAGATTGCGGATGCGATCGCAGCAGACGGGGTCAGCTGGAAGTTTATCCCACCTCGAGCGCCTCACTTCGGCGGTCTTTGGGAGGCCGCAGTCAAGGCCTTTAAACACCATCTACGACGGGTGTTGGGCGATTCCACGCTCACCTTCGAGGAGTTCTCCACCTTGGCCGCGCAGATAGAGGCTTGCCTCAACTCGAGGCCACTCTGCCCCCTCAGCAGCGACCCGATGGACGTCTCAGCACTTACGCCAGGCCACTTTCTGATTGGCTCGGCGCCATCGGCCCTGCCCGAGCCCTTCGAGCCACAGCAGTCTGTTGCAGGTGTACCGAGGTATCAACTGACGCTGCAGATGAGGAACCACTTCTGGAAGCGCTGGCAGGCTGAGGTTCTCCGCCAGCTACAACAGCGCTCCAAGTGGCTCACACCGAACGCGACGGTCTGTGAAGGAGATCTTGTTCTCCTCACGGACGAATTACTGCCACCTACGAAGTGGCCCCTGGCACGTGTTGAGCGCCTCCACCCGGGAGCAGATGGGCTGACTCGAGTGCTTACTCTGAGGACGGCCACCACGATCCTCCGTCGGCCATTGGTGAAGGTGATCCGCCTTCCGGTAGAGCAGGAGCTCGACCAACCTGCGGGCCTAGACCCGCCCTCAGCCGCTTCGACTCCTGTACCACCAGATGCTTCCATGGCGGGCGGCGCTGGAGCGCCTTAGGGTATCTTGAATACACGCAAGATCTCCCACACGAAGAGGACTAAACTGAAATCATTCTCTTTTTTTCATTCTTTATTTGAATTTCTTTTTTTTTCTTTAATTTTTCTTATTAATTCACCTATTTTAATCAAGTCTCTTCCCTTTCAGGATTTTCTTTTATTTTTTGCATTTTTCTGTTTTTTTTTCATCACCTACTGGCTTCGTTGTAGCTTTACAACGAGGCGGGCGGTATGTTGAGGCCGAGGTTTAAATCCTCGCGCCAAACGACTCTTGGAGCGCGTCTCTGGTCACTCGTCCTATGCGTGACCAGTTCGTGACAACTGCGGGAAGCCTAGCCGCAGGGTGAATTGCGACGAGCACGACTTCTCCCTTCCGCTTAATACTTTCCTCCACTTTTCAGGCGGAGCAAGGAGAACAAAACTCCTTGGCCGCCGCGATTTCGCTCTCTCCCGCTCTACCCGCGGCTCTACCTTGAGCAATTCTACGACCGCGTAAGCAACGCTAAAATTGCCACCGCGTGTCGCCTAGAGGATATTCAACACCACACTTTACACACACACACCTCGAGTCACTGTTAAGTTTTTATTGTTAAATTTATAATTAAGACAGGCAATAAATGTTATTTAATTGTGTTGTATATAAAACCAGTGCATTCTAGACATTCACTCGCCTCACTCTCCCGCTTCCTTACGTACGCAAATTCACCAGCGGAAATTGGTGTCTTGCTGCACCCGCTCAACGCTAATACCGCGCCTGATAGATTTAAATAAAGTTTCAGCCGGTTAGCGCGCGATCAATATATATGTAATAATTAGTTTTTATATCACTCTGCTATATAATCGTGACCACCGCCACGCGGTGTTAAATTGTAAATCCAATTGACAGGCTCGGCGACCAGTCCAATTTTTGTATGTATGAATATAAGTACGCATGAATGTGTGATATATAAAAGCGAATAAAACTAGACTAGATCGATCGATCATAATTTGAAATACAAAATATTTGCTCTCTGTTTTTCTTATATCTGAACCTACAAATAATCTATCAAAATAAAATGACTCAAAAATTTTACAAAATAATATATTTCTATATATTTCAGAGAAATCAATGTTAAAACAAATAATGACGTTTCCGTGTATAAGAAAATAAAAGAAACACCTTATCCAAAATTTCGGGAGGTAAAAGATAGGTAATTTTATGCTCTTTTAAACGCATTTTGACTAGGTCGATGATATTATTTCTAAAGTACAAAAATTAATAATTTTATGTTTATTCCACTAAAATATTCTTACCCATTTGGATTGAAAATCTAATCAGCTCTATGTTAAGACATACCTCAAAATATTACACACCAAAATTTTCATCGTTACAAAACGATTCCTTTCAGATAGCATCGCTAAAATAGCAAAAATGTTTTGACAAGATTTAAAATCATACGATTTCGAAAAAATCCCTTAAATTAATTGTCAGATGAATAATTTAAATAGAAATAATACATATTTTCAAATTAAACGCAAATTTATTAAACCTGTATAGAACATATTCAAAAATTAATTCGGAATTTCTAAAATTATCGATTTTCGAAAAATACGTATTCAGAATTCAATCATATTTCTTTATGTTTAATTGAGATATATATATATATATATATATATATATATATATATATATATATATATATATATATATATATATATACACATATATAAATTAGAAGAGAATAACGTTTAATTCAAGAATATGTACACATTTTTTTAATATAATAGACGTATTGAAAAAAAAATTTCAAAAGAATATCATGTGTACTTTATCAAAAAAATATATTTGTAACATATTCAACAAAAAAATGAAATTTTTTTTCGATTTTCGAAATTTTAGTTACTATTTTTTCAAAAAGTGTACTTTTTATTATCCAATTAGCTCCAAAATTTCAGTTCATAACACGCTTCCTTTGAAGAGTTATTGTGACAAATCTTTTGTCATACACACTCAGACATACATATATACATACATACATAGAGACAGACATTTTTTAAAAACAAGTTTTTCTACCTCAGGAATCTTGAAAACAAAAATGCATCAAAATCTCTGATGAAAAGAATTTCATCGTCACAAAGCTTTTTCTTTGAGAAAGCAAAACGAATCGATGAATCTTTAATTTTCTTTCTACTTTCGTATCTTCATGAAAAAGCAAATAAAAATTTGTTTGTTTGATAAAAAATTACCGCCACGTTCTCGAGATATAAACAATCAAAATTAAAAAATATGTATACATATATATGAGTCATTCCAAACAAATTTTAAAAATCTATGCACACTCGAGTCTTAGTTACTTGCCGCCGATATTTTTAGATGAAAGTACCAATGAAAAGAATCTACATAGTATTCTAGAGAGCTCCCATTTTAATCAATTTGAGCGCATCAAAAAAGGATTTCTTCAACTCTTTACAAACTTTAAGAAAAAAAATAATTATATTCCCTTGGCAGCTCAATGGGTCACCTCTACAGAGATGAATGAAAACCTGAAATTTTGTGTTTTCTAAGTTATATTTGATCGTTTGCCATTTTACGTAATCAGAACGGATTTGGGTCTATCAAAATTTGGAACGTCTCAAATATTTCGTCTTGAAAATACCTTTAACGCCTTTTTATGGTACATTCAAAACCGTTATGTATAACCGAAGTAACAGCCTCTGTAAGATAGGTACTTTTTCGTAAATCATTAAGTTGGAGCCCCTGTAACTTTGTTATATTACAACCCTTTGAGCTCTAACTTTCAGGAAATATAGTTCAAATGTCCTAGAAACTAATGCACTTGGTTTGGTTTTGCCTTTTGAACATATAGCGCAACTGTGAATATTTTTTCTAGCTTACTTTTTCCATCTAATGTAAACGATATACTATTCAAGTCTGACGTAATTTACATAAGGTATTATACATTACGGACAATTCGACGCACAGTAAAAAAAGCTGTCATTAAAACCTTTAATTGGTGTGGTCGGAGCATCATTGAGGATATTTAAATGAAAAGTTATGATAGATTCAAAATTGTGAAACAATTTTGGTGGCGTAATGAGAAGCTGCAAGTTGCTAACGACTTGCGCTCCTAAATTGCCGGCATCTTAAGGCCTCCCATTTTACCCCCTACATTTTTGCGCAATTTTGAATCTGTCGTAACTTTTCATCCAAATATCCTCAATGATGCTCCGATCACTCAAATTAAAGGTTTAATGACAGCTTTTTATTACCCTGCGTCGAATAGTCCGTAATGTATAATACATTACGTAAATTGCGTTAGACTTTAGTAGTATGTCGTTTACTTTAGGTGGAAAAAGCAAGCTAAAAAAAATATTCACAGTTATGCTATATGTTCAAAAGGCAAAACCAAACCAAGTGCGTTAGTTTCTAGGATATTTGAACTATGTTTCCTGAAAGTTAGAGCTCAATAAGTTATAATAGATCAAAGTTACAGGAGTGCCAACTTGACGATTTTCGAAAAAGTACCTATCTTACGGAGGCTGGATGAAAAAATCCTTTCTTGGTGCGTTCAAATTGATCAAAATCTCTCTAGAATTGTTTGAAAATAGCCGTTTTCTCGCCATGTTTGAAAATTCAAAACACTACTAGGTCAAACAGTGAACCTTAGGGGCTGAAATTTTTTTTGAGAGCTTCTTATTATAGGTACGTTCAAATTTAAAATTTGTTTGGACTGACTCATATATACGGGATATTCTATGTCAAGCCAGCAGACCAAAATTATTTAATCTCAGAACGAACGGTAAAATTGTCGCAAATTATCATCGAAATATACAAATAAATTTGTACAAACAAAGAATTTCAAACGTGTAAAAAGTTATGGGGACACATTTGAATTTTTTAATCTTTTTCGTAACATCTAACTTTCATGTATTTTTCATTTGAATTTATTGCACTTTAATAACATTATTTAGGATTAGCTAGGAAAGTGTACACCTATATTAACACGTTCATGCGGTGGCGTCTTTACCAAATTGGCAAAATCAGGTTTCAAATTGTTCCTTGAACCGATACGTATAAAAGAAGCCCTGTTTGAATAATGGTCAAAATTACTATGAAAAGTTATGCTACTTTGTTCATTTTATCATTGTAATTTGCTCTATGTATACTGCTAATTTACTCTAAGTTACTGTTACATTACCTTTATTCGCCATAGTAAAAAATATATTGTCATTCTGTTTTAAGAAAAGTTTAGTTTTATTTAATTTTTGTGCAAAAAGTCTGTCTTCATAACTTATACGAATCTTTTTTCTTAAATATACATCTATGCTTTATATTACATTCTATCTTTATAAGAGGACGTTAACAAATCAATAGGTTCGTACAGTTCCTACATTAAGAACAATTGAAACTGTATTATTAAAAGAGGTAAAGATAAATATGATAATATGGAAAACACGAATGTAGTGTGCAAAATTAATTGTAATGATTGTGATGCGACATATGTAGGTGAGACAAAAAGACAATTGCAAAGTAGAATTAAATAGCACTCAAGTAACACCAATAAAATGGACAAACAATTTGTTATCAATGAATATATGAAGCAACATAACCATAAATTTGACTTTGATAAGGACGAAATTTTGGACAAATGCTAGTCACATTACCTATATATACTAGTACGCACACTCCACAAAAGACAATGATTGGTGAGAAAATTCAATTCTTGTCAATCAGTATTACACGGTATATAGAAGTGTATGTATGTATATATCAAAAGGTTCTTTAATAAATATGGTATTCAAAATAATGATTTATTGTGATGCGTAGGATCAAGATTTTGAGGTTTTAAAACGTAAAATTTAACATAGTATTGTATTTTGGTGGCATAGAAATTTTCAGAATGATTGCTTTTAAACATAAAAAGTTTTCTGGACACGTAAAAAAACGTTTTTTTTTGATAACCCAGGCCTGCCCCCTTAATTAACACAAAAAGAGAAGCAACGTAAATCATATATCACGGAGCATAATATCTCGAATGTACTTTGAAACTTAACGTCTGAACGGCGTCTATGTTTTAATTTTATATATGTATATTGAGCGAGTTTTGTGTATGTACTTTGAAATATATATATAATTAAAATATAGACGCCGTTCAGAAGTTAAGTGTCAAAGTACATTCGAAATATTATGCTCCGAGATATATGACTTACGTTGCTTCTTTTTTTGTGTTAATTAAGGGGGCAGGACTGGGTTAAACTAAAAAAAAGACGTTTTTTTACGTATCCGAAAACTTTAAGGGAATGAAAAGTTACGTGAATGAAAACTTTATATGTTTAAAAGCAATAATTCTGAAAATTTCGATACCACCAAAACACAATACTGTCTTAAATTTTACGTTGTAAAACCTCAAAATCTGGATCCTACACATCACAATAAATCATTATTTTGAATACCATATTTATTAAAGGAACTTTTGATCCTCACACGATTCGAGACGACACAATGAACGAAACGTTTTGTTTTAGACCGTTATTCGACTCCTTTTGATATGTGTTTTGGTGAAATAGAAATTTTCAGAATGATTGCTTTTAAGCATAAAACGTTTTCTGGACTCGTAAAAAAAGTCTGTTTTGGGTTTAACCCAGGCCTGCCCCCTTAATTAACACAAAAAAATGAAGCAATGTAAGTCATATATCTCGGAGCATAAAATCTCGAATGTACTTTGAAATTTAACGTCTGAACGGCGTCTATGTTTTAATTTTATATATATATATTTCAAAGTATATCCGAGATATTATGCTTCGTGATATATGACTTACGTTGCTTCTTTTTTGTTTTAATTAAGGGGGTAGGCCT
The DNA here is from genome assembly GCA_949152435.1 of Gastracanthus pulcherrimus. Taxonomy (NCBI): domain Eukaryota; kingdom Metazoa; phylum Arthropoda; class Insecta; order Hymenoptera; family Pteromalidae; genus Gastracanthus; species Gastracanthus pulcherrimus. Next base: position 114,428,856 of record OX424576.1, on the reverse strand, counting down.
GGGTTAACTCAAAAAAAGACGTTTTTTTGCGTGTATAGATAACTTTTTATGTTTAAAAGCAATCATTCTGAAAATTTCTATGCCACCAAAACACAATACTATCTTAAATTTTACGTTGTAAAACCTCAAAATCTTGATTCTACACATCACAATAAATCATTATTTTGAATACCATATTTATTAAAGGAACTTTTGAGCCTCACACGATTCGAGGTGACACGATGAAATTTTTTTTTCAGACGGTTATCGACTCCTTTTGACATGTATTACAATAAGAGCACATTTTTGTTAATTTTTTTTTATTTTTATTTGTCGTAGAATAAATCAATTTTTTTTTAAATATTAAATTTTTTTTTAAATCAATTGGATCTCCGTCAGAAAATAATAAAAAAAATTAATGAAAAAGAGCTCCCCTCTTTTTGTAATACTCGTACATCTCAGGAGTCGAATAACCATCGAAAAAGAAATTTCGTTCATCATGTCACTTCGCATAGTATAATGATTTATTATGACGTGTAAGATCAACATTTTGAAGTCTTACAACGGTCAAATTTAAGACATTATTGTGTGTTGATAGCAGTCAACTTTTAGAATGATGGCTTTTAAACATAAGAAGTTCTCTGGACTCGTGAAAAAAAAGTCTTTTTCCTGTGTTTAACCCAGACCTATCCCCTTAAGTTATTTAATTAATATGTATGGTATGTTTGTTTGTTATATATTTAAATTGTTTAAAATCAAGCTGACAATCTTTGTATACGAGAGAAAAAGTAAATGAAGGAAGGTAAACTAAGATAATATAACCTATAAATGTGCAATAAGTTTGTATTCAAAATAATAATTAACCTTTGTTTTTGTTTTTTTGTATATCGAGCGACAAATTAATGACCTATGATAGTAGTTGTAATTAATATGTACCGAATAGTAAGTGACAAATATTGTAAATATTAAATATTGAGTATGTTCCAATTGTTAATATTATTATGAATAAAGGTATAGCCAGATGAAGATTGTGAAGAACTGTCGAAACGTCGCTAACAATTGAACTGTTGGTTTTTACTGTACAAGATCAAGAAACATAACTCTATATATAACCCAATTAATACATTATATAGAGTGATAATTAGAAAATTTAGATTTAAGTGATGTTTGGTGATTACCGTGGCATTCTTCCATAAAACCCAAGATTACAGATGATTTCAATTATTAATATGTAATTCATAACTTTTCTGCTATAGGAAAGATTGCTGACCTTCAAATTAAGGGGGCACACCACCTATTTAAAATTTGAAACACAAAAATTGATTAGGAATTTTTATTTTGATATTTATTTTAATAAGGGTAATTTTTCCTGAAAGTATACATAAAAACTTACCAATTTGTATATTTCTTACCTTCGTTGGACCTTCTATGCCTCCATGGCAAACCAGACTGTTTTCGAAGACTTTAAGCACTGTCCTTAAGATTCCAAGTCTACGCATGGATGGATTGGGCTAAAAACTTATGGAGATACTCATTATAGTAGTACTTTTAGTATGAACGTAGGGATTTTGATTTGAGCGAGTAGAAGTATTTTTTTATGTGAACATTGTCAATATAACACTTATTTTTTAATAATTTTATCACTTTTATAGATGTAAAAAATTTTCTACTCGTTCAAATCAAAATCCCAACGTTCATACTAAAAGTACTACTATAATGAGTATCTCCATAAATTTTTATCCCAATCCATCCATGCGTAGACTGGGAATCTTACGGACAGTGCTTAAAGTCTTCGAAAACAGTCTGGATTGCCATGGAGGCAAAGAAGGACCAACGAAGGTAAAAAATATACAAATTGGTAGGTTTTTATGTATACTTGCAGGAAAAAAAAACCCTTATTAAAATAAATATCAAAATAAAAATTCCTAATCACTTTTATTGTTTCACATTTTAAAGGTGTGTGACCCCTTAACATAATTATCCGTAAAATTCACTAATTTACCATATTATTTTTGCTGATCGAATAATTTAGGCGTATTTTTCGCTTCATTTATACTGGAAAGAATACAGAACATGTTAAAAAACTAGGCATAGCTCATAGAAATTATCAGGATCATAAATATATAAAAATAATATAAGTTCACCCATAGTTTGTATAAGCTATTACATAATATTTATGATAATTACGGGTTATATGTAAATATTATAATTTAAATTATAAATACACTTCTTACACTAATGCCCTTTCTACACCTAGACTTTAAGTTCGTCTCACTTTGAGGGGCCGATTACCCGGAAATCTACTTTCTTTATTTTACCAACTTACCTATAATTTTTTTTTCTATTAGATAACGTATGTAAAATGTAGTAAAAAGTGACGTTATGGGTCTAAAAATACCGCTGTATGCTTGAGAATCAAAAAATTGCTTAAAAATTACTTAAAAAGTAGTCATTTTGAAAACGTAATTGGCGATGATATACGGATATTGGTAAAAAGTCCTGAGGTATATATGTTCGGTGGTACAAGATGAAGAAAAATACGTACGGCTTTTTTTTTAACTCAAAATAACAAATTGCACCTGTTAGACCAAACAGGACCATGAAAAATCAATTTTTAGTGCTTTTTTTAATAATTGTAGGTTTGCCCTTGAAAACTTTTGTAATTTTTAAAAAGCTTACGTATTTTTCTTGCTTACACAATGAGGAAACACTATACATAATTCCAAATTGATCTGTCAAAAGCTTTAACGCCAATCCCATTTTGAATTCGAAAAATATTCGAACTCTTAATTCTGAGATAATCAAGGTTTTATTAAACAGAGTAAAAAATTATATTTACAGGTTTTTTGGCAGTTCATTTTCGATTTACTGAAGTTTCATAATTGTTATTTAACCTTTTTAGGTTCTTCCCCCTTGTGCATCTTATTTTGAATAGGTTGAATGACTATATCACTCTCTAGTGGAAATAAGAACTCAACAATATCGATGTTCAATAAAATTCTGTAATTCCTTAAAAGTGTCGTATAATTCGAAAAAAAAAAAATTTCTGGGCTACTTTAGAGGCATATTGTTATACATACAGATGTAGTATGATAATATTTGAAACTTCAGAAAATGATTTTTTTTTGTATTTTTAACCATTTTTCGGGTAAACGGCATCCGTAACTTTGATTGTTGAACATTATTAATACCATAACAGTTAGGCTAATTAGAAAACACTCAACAAGTAGAGAATATTTCTTTTTATTTTTTATATATTTAAAGAATCTTTTTACATAAACAGAACAAAAGTTATTTGATGTCAAATGTTAATGCGGGATGAACCTAAAGTCTAGGTGTACAAAGGGTATAATGAGCATGAATGTTATTCAACAGTAAAAGCTCAAGCGATACTCTATTAAAAAAGCGCTAACGAAAACGATGCAATAAATTGAAAATTACCAACATAGTGTAAAATTGCTTTGTACGTATGCAGGTCAAACATCACAAAACCTAGAATAAATAAAAACAATACACGAAGTATCGCACATCTATCAAGTTCGTATGAGACAAGACTATAAGCGGCGTCGAGTCAATTCGAAAAACAGGCAAGTAAACTATTTATCTTTTTTTCTGTACAAATATATTGGTATATATCTCAGGTCCTTAACTAAATTCTCCATTTTTCAAATCTCATATAGAAATTTTCTATCAATTTTATTAAAAGAAGGTAACATTTGTCATTGGTGAAACATTTTGTAAATTTTTCTATAAATAATTTTACATTATATTATTTCTTTAATTCTTCATAGTTCAATTTTCATATATCTGGTATGATATATTCTTTCTTTATAATCTACATTATTTTTTCCAACTGTAACATTTTTTAAGAAAAACTATATTTTCGCTACAATCAAACGATGGCAATTCATTCATATTTTTTTAGAATATAAACTAATCATTTTTCAAATCATACTAATATTAAACGTTGACAAAGAATTCCACGAATTATATGTTTATAGTTATAAATTTGAATTGTATTATTCGCTATTGATATTATCTTGTTCCGTAGAATAATCGATTTCCACATTCCCTTCCCAAGATTTGCTTCTTCATAGAGGAAGATTTGTAATAGGAAAAAAAAAATTTTCTTGAATACATGTCAGTAACATGGTTTGGACCATTGGCAATCAAAATACACTATTTTTAGACAATGTGTTTATGGATGTGTGGGTGTATGTGTGTGTGTGTGTATGTGGGCGTGCGTTCGAGTGTATGTGTGTATGCGTGCGTACGTGAGTACGTGCGTGCGTGCGTGGGTGCGTGCGTACGTGTGTGTGTGTGTAGCACCGTATCTCTAGCAGCCCACGATTTAATTTAATGTTCCAAGGTTCATTTTTTTTGCTTTTTTTTAAAGGAAGGCGGCTCAAATTTTCTTTTTGTTTTGCGATGCGTTTTTATTTTTTTTATTGGTTATTCGAATTTTGAGTTTCAGTTCTTCGGTTATTTTAGTATCTTATAAATAATATCACCGATTTAGTGATAATGCATTTGTAAGAGCTTAAAATTACCTGTATTTTCCAACCCGAAAATTTTTGTAAGCTATTTCCCTTTTCCTTTTATATATGGAAACGTCATGTTTTTTTAAACGGTTATATCTCGGAAATAAATCATGCAAATATATTGAAAAGAATTGAGATGACCAGTAACATAGAGTACAATATTCAGCAAAATTTTTGAGCCATTTTACTTGTCTTTTGCCGAGATGAAAATCATTTTGTAAAAAAAAACGATTTTGTATGTCGAACGATATGGCGATCTCTTGGCTAAGTTATTTGCCCAGATCACGAGGACTTTTATTTTTCAAGATATTTGAGGTTATGTTTTTTCCCAAACTTTTTTTGATCGCTTATCTCTCTAGATCGACGCGGTCATTCTTTGCAAACTGGGACTCCTATTTTTCATTTCTTAATGTGAAGATTTTTCGTCAAATATCAATTTTTTCTAATTTTGATTTCTTATAATCAGATCAATATTAGTTATATCTATTTCGACCATTTCTACAATAATTTACCTGAGATCGAGAATACGTTAATTTTCAAATTGCTCGTTCTTGAAGAGCTGAAACCCTACTTTATTATACTCTACTTATATCGAAGAAACAATTTTATAGCTGTGCCTAGGCACATCATATATCTATATAGGTTTCTTATATATATATATATAATACTGATAAGTATAAGCTATATATATAGCTTATACTTATCAGTATTCGTAAGCAATCTTACCAACTGCGTTGGTACATTTGTTTTTCCCTTCTTCAGCTGTCCCTGCGCTCGAATTATCGAGCGAAGTATAGAAACATCACCCACTGGTAACATCATCACCTACTGGAAAATCCGAACAAGGACTGCTTTTTCAGCTGAAGAATATTCCAAATTCCAAAATCATTGTCCGAACGACTCTAAAACATCTCAATCAAAACCTAGTATTCTAAAAGTTTTACCGAGGGAAACCAGGGTGATAATAGGGAGGTACTAGATTAATTCTAGGTGCCTACACGAGAAAAAAATCTAGTTAATGGTAACTGGCATCGATAACTGTCTACTTAAGATATTTTTACATATGTGCACATTGATTCTCGAGTACAGTTATCTCAAAAAAGTATCTTAATTATTTACTTTTTTATTATACAGAATCCAAATGCATATCGTCTGAAGCAGAATGACTGTCGTTAAGTGCATTTGAGTATGTGTTAGATATTTAATGAAAGTTCTAGAAAGATTTAGAAATATTATTAAATTAATAAAACAAAATTTAATGTAAATCCCTAGTACCGTCGAGCGGGGTGACTTAATATGATTTTATATCCAGCACTGCAGAAAGTAGGCATTTTGAAGCGATCAGAGGAATTTAGATTTAAAGGTCAGATCCTTTAGATACAAAACGAACCAAAAGAAAATTATTAAATACATCTAAAAGTGATTTTTTTTTTTTTTTTAAGTAAACAAAAATTTTACCAAATTTCCAACCTTGAAAACTTTCTTCTGTTAGAGCACGAAAAGGGCTGCTATTCCAACATTTTTGATTTTCGTATATAAATTTTTGACCGATTATCTACTATCGGAGCATCTTGTTAAACATAAGATGAGTTTGTAACTGACTTGTAAGTGCTCAAAAATGAAAATTTAGCTATGAGATATGGGCAATTCTCAATTAGTTCGGAATTTTGTGTGACGCAATATTTTTTGTGCTAATACAATATGTTTGCTCGTTTATCAGCCAAGAACTAGATTGTATACATTGTTTACAACATGTAAACACAAAAAAAAGTATTATAGTATACATTTTGAAGACAAAAATTTATACGATACATAAATAAAATAGGAAAATTTGCAGAAAACAACGCGTGACTTTCTTAATTTTTTTATTTTTTTTTTTCTGTAGAATTTGGTACGTCTTTTGAAAATGTTTAAATGAGTGATGAATTTCAAGCATTTGGTGAGCGCAATCGAATCTGACATGTTAGAAATGTGTGCTCTTAATAGGGAAAAAGTTTCAAGGCACCAAAATGGCATGACTACTTTTTTTCATTTTTAATATTTATTACTATTATACCGCGTAGCTATCGGTGCGTAAACAAAATCATTATAAAACCAGATGGATAGACGTTCTAGGGCACAAAGGCAACAAATCTATACATTGCGGAATCATGTGCTCCCATAATAAGGGAGTAAACATGGAATGTATACTTAAGAAGGCAAAAGGTGCACGGAAGCAAAAACGAATATTTTTTATCATCATCTATCTTTAAAAATTTTGACTAAATATATTTGTGCTCCATTATTTACAACACTATTAAACTAAAATTCACTTGCCCCATTTTTTACATCATTATTTAAGAAGTTACCGAGTGATTTATTATTACACATGATTTACTAACTTATTCTTCGAAAATAAGTTGAAAAAATGAAAAAACGTGTAAAAAACGTTAATAACTTTTGGTGCATTGCTTTAAAACGTTGCACCACATTGGATTTTGTATTCTAACAACTGAAGGAACGTATACTAAAAATTTCAGACATGTGCTCAAAATATAAAGAAAATTTTGTTTTATAATAAAATCCGAAGTTTGTGAGAATAGCCCATATATAGAAATAAAAAGAGTGACTCAAAATGGCTCCTCTAAGCGGGGTAACTTTGACCACTCTATTTTTCATACATTACTAAAAGGTACACTTTTGAATTTTTATTCCTAGGGTGTGAATATATACTATAGCTCAAGACTAAACTATTAGCACCTGTTTTCGAACTTAATTCTTTTCAGGAAGCAAACCTGAATAGTGTAATGTTTCAAAGTGGTTCAAAGTCACCCCGCTCTACGGTAGTGAATTTTTGTGATATCATAATGCATTATTTTGATTATTTTAATTATTTCATCTTTCTGCAAGTAGCATAAATTTTCATAATAATTTGGGCCATTGTTCAAACAGAACTCATTTTAAAGGTATCGGTTCAAGAAACAATTTGAAACCTGATTTAGCCTATTTGGTTACGGCGATACCGCACTTAACTGATAATGTAGTTGCACACTTTCCTAGCTAATCCTAAATAATGCTTTTAGATTTTTTAAAAAATAGTAGCATATTCTCCACAAAATTTGAAAAAAAAAGAAAAAAAGAGATTGTTACATTTTTTTCTCTAAAGTGCAATAATCTCTAAATTACAAATAAAAAATATATTAAAGTTTGAAGTTACGGAAAAAATTAAAAAATTCATTTTTTTATTTGTCTACATAACTTTTTACACTTTTAACCCTAAGGGCTAGAAATTTTTTTGTATATTTTGATGATTATTTGCAACAATTTTACCGTTTGTTCTGAGTTTAAAAAGTTTTGGTCTGCCGACTTGACGTGGAATATCCCTCCACATACACATATATATTGTAACGGGGTGCATATATTGTTAATCAACAATTTACCTGTACTGCAACTAATCTGCCGGCGTGCGCCGCACGCGCATGCAAGCACCTTGCCGCCGCGCTTACCTGCTCGGGCTAGCAATGCAACGTTGCTGTCGATTCACTTCGGTATAGCTGTACAGCTTACCCTCGTTCACGTCGAGTTCTCCTGAACTCGACTTTCTGCGGAGTTTCCTCTACGTACTGGTTTTCGCGGTCCGAAAGGAGCGCGAAAACACGAAAACTATTTTATCGCAACGCGATGAGAATCTAGTTTTCGATATCGACCTAGTTCGGCTCGAGGATCAGGCGGGTCCAGTTTAATTGATGAGACAGAGATTTAATAGTAACAATAAAATATAAATATATTCTGAAATGAAAAGTAAGTAACAAGCAGTTAACAATTAATAAATTAGATTATGAGTTTAACCGTAGAGTTGAACAATCAGAAAAAAGGATTTTTTCATCTATTAGCAAACTAGCAGTACAAAATATTTTCGGTCCAAAAATATCGAAGTATAGTATATTATTCACCTAGGGACTAAAGTGAGCCAGTAAATGCCTGCGTGCGGCGTCAAACACGCTGGCAATCGCTGGCTCACTTTATTCATGCGTGCAATATACGTTTTTTTAACGTACCTACCAAAAAGTTCGTACTCGTTCACCGCCGAAGAGGGAAAATAGTGCTACATATTACTTTCCTAACCTCACGCTAGTTCCCGCCGCCACGCGCTGTTTGTTATTGCCAAAGTTATTGCCTTAGAGCAAGGACATAATTTCCTGAAAAAATCTCTACTATAATTGTTTAGGTAAACGTTTGTATAAGGATTGTAGTTCAAGTGAAAGATGTTTTTATTGCAAAGGTAAACATCATAGCTTATTGCATGATGGATCTGATTCGCGAGCATAAGTTGTCATTTATAATCCTGAAAATTCGTCATTTTCTTCGAATAGGTTTTTAGAGCCATTTAAAACTAAAAATAAGTCTAATGCTGTAAAACAATCAACATTCTCCGGTGCAACCAACCTAGGCTATACCAATCGTAAACGGCTTATTTCTACTTCCATAATAAAGGTAATAGGGCCAACTGGAATCGAAATAGCAGCACGTGCTATAGTAGATCAATGTTCTCAAGCATCTCTAATCTCGACATCTCTCTATCAACGATTAAGATTAAAGCAGAGAAAAACTAATGTCGCTGTAAGAGGAGTAGGGGAAGAAACAGTAACTATATTCAAAGCTACAGCTCGTTTTACAATTCGCCCAAGATTTCAATCGACATTCTCATGTGAAGTAGAAGCATTAGTTCTACCCAAGGTGTCTTGCTGTAGCCCACCTTCAACTCAACATCACTTGAAGTTTAAATACATACAAGGTCTAGATTTAGCAGATCCTCAATTTATAGAAGATTCTTATGTAGATGTCTTGCTAGGAACCTCTATCCAATCTCGGATCATAGAAGGCACGATCATCAAAGGTAATGAGAATGAGCCTATTGATACTTTGACATTATTAGGCTGGGTAATATCAGGTGATTTACCAGCAGATAGTTGTTCACCTTCTACTACACAAATCTCAAAGCAGAACTTATACACTATAGATGAGCAAGCATGCAAAGATCACTTCAAAGAGACGAATAATAGAAACTCATCCGGTCGTTTCGTAGTTCGATTGTCGTTTAAAAATCCTGCGAATCTCCAAAACGCAAAGCTAGGTGATTCATTCGCTCCTTCGCTTCAGATGTTAAAGCGAATGGAAGCAAAGTTTTAAAAAGACTCAAAATTCAAAGAAGCTTACGAGAAATTCGTGTACGAGTATGAGCAACTCGGGCATATGATCGCTGCTTCTGCGGAATCGAATCGAAAGGATGCCAGTGAATGCTTCTTTCTTCCTCATCACGGTGTTTGGAAGGAATCAAGTACAACGACTAAACTCCGCACTATTTTCAACGGCTCTATCAGAACCAGCTCAGATTCTTCGCTCAACAAATTCCGTTACGCAGGGCCTAATCTAGGCCCAAATCTCTTTGATCTGATCTGCAAATGGCGTCGATACAAATTCGTATTTGCTGCATATATAGAAAAAATGTACCAGCAGGTACTAGTTCACAAAGACGATCAGCATTTTCAGTCAATTCTCTGGCGTTGTAGCCCCGAAAAACTCGTTGCAATCTTTCGTCTGACCACAGTTACTTATGGGATCACTCCGTCCTCTTTCTTAGCTTGTCGCTTCATCAAACAACTGGCTCTTGATAGTAACATTACTCATTCACTTGGCGCAGGAGTCGTAGAGAATGAAATATACGTTGATGATGTAATGTCAGGTAGGCATTCTATTGATGAAGCAATCACCAAATCAAAAGGAAAATTTTGATCTACTTGCGAGTGGTGGTTTTCCTTTAAGAAAGTAGATATCGAATGATGCTTCTATTTTTCAATTGGTTACCTACTAACCTTCTTGCCGAAGGCGTAGTATCATTTTCTAGTTCATCGCCTGCAATCCCAGTATTAGGGCTATCTTGGCAGCCGCATGATGATGCATTTGAATTTCATATAGAATCTTCTTCAACTACGATCTTATTTGATCCCATTCGCTGGCTAGGTCCTGCAATCTCTTTGGTTAATAAAAGACGATTGGGGTGATCCATTGCCAATTGAGATATCAAATAGATGGTTACACTGGCGACAGCAACTACTTTGCTTGTCAGCCTTAAGAAATAAATGCTGGATTCACTACTCTCCCAATGCTGAAATTAATGAGATTCACGGTTTCATCGATGCTTCAAAGCAAGCCTATTGCGCCATGATCTATCTCAGAATCATTCACAGTGAGAAGGTTTCAGTATCGTTATAGTTAGCCAAGTCTCGAGTCGCTCCACTAAAAACTCTGAGCGTGCCCAGACTTGAATTATGTGCTGCACCTTTGCTAGCCAAACTAGTACACCACTTCATTGAAAGTATGCCTATTACCTTAGATAGGATACATTTATGGTCAGATTCATCAGATGTTTTACACTGGTTGAGTGATATTCTATGTCGATGTGAAACTTTCACGGCCAAGCGAAGCTCTGATGTTCATACGCTTGTACCAAAGGTATTATGGTATCATCTGCGGTCTAAAGACAATCCCGCTGATGTTCTCTCGCAAGCCATTGAACCCTCAGATTTTCTCACTTTCAATCTATGGTGGTAAGGTTCTAATTGGTTAAGCGCTGATGCCACTCCTTGACCACTCAAGCATGAAAGTTGTGATAGTTCTCACGAATCTCTTACCGTTCACTATACGGAAGACGCTGCTGTAAAATTAGAAGCGCTACACACTCGTGAATCAGATGCAGTCATTTGGGAGCTAGTCAATAAGTATTCTGAATTACCAAAGTTAATTCGGATTACTTCTTAATGTTTAAGATTTATTCTAAGATTAATGTTAAGGATTCAAGCCCAAAATAGGTTAAGAGATGAATTGCTCAAAGTCAAACGTTCGACTATTCAAAGAGTTGCTCATCTCACGGCGAACAGCGAATCTGATGTGAGTAGAAATAAATTCATCACTGAATTTTGCGATTCAGCTGCGTCGATGCTTAGTCGCAAATTTAATTTATTAGATTTAGGTTTTTTAAACCTTACTGATTCACGAATGACTGCGGAAATTTCAGTCTTAGAAATAGAGAACTCTAGGCTATTATGGGTGTATCTACACCAATGTCTTTATTACTTCAAAGAGATGAAGCTTAATCGAGTAGGAAAATTTTTGAATAGCAACATTTTCTTGTCTAGGTTGAACCTCTTCATTCAATAGTCTCTCTTACGAGTTGGCGGTCGTTTGTCTCCTGCGTTCCTTGAAAGCGACACAAAACACCCTCTCATAATTCCAGGTGACACCTTCTTCTCAATACTCTTCATATGAGATGCTCACTCTGGGAGTCTTCATGGTATAACACAGTTGACGTTACCAACCCACCGCTGACACTACTGGCTGCTGAGGGTACGCCAAACTGTGCAATCTATAATTAGCCGATGCCTAAAGTGTCGACATTTCTCAGCCTCAATTAACAATCAGCTGGTGGGCAATATGCCAGAGCCTCGAGTAACTCCCTCCTATCCATTCGAAAAAGCTGGTGTCTACTACGAAGGTTCCATCAGTATGCGATTACCCAAAACTCGAGGTAAAGGAACCCTTAAAGGCTACATAGCTATATTCGTCTGCATGAGCACTCGTGCTGTGCACATAGAACCAGTAGAAGATTACAGCAGTGAAGCATTCATTGCTGCATTTTATGAATGTCGCGGGGAGGGACAGGGATACTTCTCCTTTCTGTACGGAGATGAATGTGCCGGTTCGAATACGCGTATAAATGAGACGAGTTAGATCTGACATCCCCTCGGAGGATTTAAAATTATGAATTTTTAAATTTGTTTCAGGTCAAGGCAGCAGCGGTTGTCAAGACGATACTAGAATGGCACCACCCTGAGGTAATGCGATAAACGGTATCAGAGTGGATTCCCCCAGAAGAGGAAAGGGTGGTAGGCTTTAGTGGGTCGGTTTGCGATGCAACGGCTGTGTAGATTTTTGTCGCGTTTTTTTTATTTTATTTTTCGTCCTATATTATACACACGGCGGATGCATCCCCAACCAGCCCCACACTTCCCGGATGTGCGTACCCAGTCGGGTGTGCCTTAGGTGGCATTTCCTACATACACTCGAAAAAAAAAAACAAACCGCTGAATAATTGCGTGGTCATATTAATTATATCGCTTACACAATTAATTAAAAATAATTGTTTTAATTATTTAATAATTATTATTTAATAATTTAAAAATTTTCTCTGTATTTATGGCATAACTATTATTAATAAACAATTGTTATTGGGTTAACTAATAATTATTATTATTTAATTATTTAGAAAAAAATAATATTATTATTTAATTAACTATTTAATTAATTAATTATTGCAGAAATTTTCTTTTTGTGTTTTGTTTGTAGAAAATATGCTATTTTATTATTTTCATTATTTTCGGAAAATTAAATGGGGTTTTCAAATTCTTTCTTTTTATAGCGATTTACGCAAGCTAGTTAATTCAAATTGATATCGATTAAACACAGTATTCTTTCAGTGTTAATACTTAGTATATTTGATTAATATTTTATGAGTAACAGTTACTGAATAATATTTACTGGATAAGCGAGTTACACAATCTAGTACGGATATAATACACTGAAAGAACCAATTTTCTTTTGGTTTTTGTGTAACAAACACTGTTTTTTATACAACAATTTACTTAGTGAAAATAAATAAACTTTATTTTACTATTGAAAGGCTGAATTAAGAACTTATATTTAAAATTCAAAACTTAATGATACTTGAAATTTAAAACTTTTTTTATCCTGCGTAAAGCTACAATTTAATTATAACACAAGAAAATAGCGAATCGATACGACATCTTGTTTGATGAAACGGCTCGCAGGGCGACCACGCAGCAACCAATTTCGTAGATAGTTTCAATAGTACAAACAGTGAAGAGCAGAAAACTTACCGAGAAGAGAAGCTCGACGAAGTATTAGCTGATACAAAATTCAGCAATAGGACGCAGACCGACATTCTAGGTAGGCAGCAATATTTGACAAGCCACCGACCAGAGAGGGGCTTACCAAATGATTTTGCTCCAATAGCAACCAGCTCCACACAGATGAGGGCAGTAAATATGTCTATGACGGCATGCCAAGAGAATGGGCAAATTAATACTGGTAATATACTATTGTAATGGTAATACGGTGCACGTGCAGGAGGATCGGCGGCCGTAATAGTTGTTACGATAGCACCGGTATATACACCACCTACAGCACCCTTACCAGCACCACCGCCATCACCACCATTACCGTCAATGTTACTCTGGAGAATCAAGTTGCCTAGTACCACCGTACCACCAATAGTGTAATAGGAAAATTGCACCAAGTAAAGGAGTCGGCGTACGAACGGCTAACGGTGATATTTCGCCTGTTATCGGATATGTGGATTTACGATTCGTTATAGGTAGTGTACGACGCTACTTAGAGGTCGTTATCCTACTCGAATTACCAGAAGGATGTCTTCTTGGTGTAGATTTTAAGCGAGCGTTTAACGCGCACATCCTGACTCGCGAAAATAAATGAAAGGTAGAAAGGATTGAGGAGCTTCTCTCTCTCTCTCTCTCTCTCTCTCTCTCTCTCTCTCTCTCTCTCTCTCGGTAGCGGCAGTAAGGGTCGATGAGCGAATCCGTCTCTTATCTGTTGGACTTGCTAACATTTCAGATGTGCAACGCTTGAAATTGCAAGAAATGCTGGGTCGAGTATTGCCAAAGGGAAAAGTGCCTTTCGGTGACAACAATCTAATCAAAGATAAGATAGATGTGGCATCTGCGCGGCATATAAAGCAAAGATACTATCCAGTATCAAAGAAACTACAGGATGAGATGCATGAACAGGTCTGTAAAAATGCTGGATGCAGGAGTCATCGTAGATCTAATAGCGAATGGTTGATCCCAGTGGTAATGGTTCGCAAGTCAGCTGGCTATTACCGCTTTTGCGTTGACTATAGGAAGTTCAACGGAGTGACTTGAGTGACTGCGAAAGCTGCAGAAAGCACGCTATATCTCACGGGTCTCACCATTAATTTTGATAAAAGCGAGTTCTGCCGCAGAGAATTTAGATTTTTAGGGGTTCTCGTGAACCGAGATGGAATCCGGCCAGATCCAGAAAAGATCGCTCCGTATTGGCGTTCCCTGCCCCGAAAAATCTTAAGCAGCTTCGACGATTCCTAGGATTGGCGTCATGGTACCGGAAATTTTCGAATGATTTTGCCACGATTGCGGGCCCGCTTATCCAACCTACGAGATAAAATGTTAAGTATGTATGGGGTGATCAGCAGCAGATGGCGTTCGAATAGATTAAAGCGATTATCGCATCTGTTCCTATGTTGCATAGTCCCTCTTTTGAACATCAGTTTGTCATACAAATTATTGATGGAGTTGAGCACGTGATGTGCTTTGCTAGTCGCATGTTGACAACAGTTGAACGGAACTACTCACGAAACGAGCGAGAGTGTTTTACAGCACTGTGGGACAGAATAAAATTTCAATCTTATGTTGAAGGTTATTACTTTAAAGTCATTACAGACCAGCCTAGTCTGAAATGGTTACAAAATATTCAGAACCCCACAGGTCGCTTGGTGCGCTGGGCTCTTGAAATGCTTGCCTATGACTTCGAGCTAGAGTATAGAAAAGGTACTGAAAACTGGGTGCCAGACGCATTGTCTCGCATGTACGAGAATGAGTCTGAGGTACCAGTTTCGTCACTCAGATGCCCAGAAGAGAATACTAGTAATGTCTAGTATTTGACGATGAAAGCAAAATTTCGCGCCGACCCTACAGAACATCCATATTGAAAAATAGTTGGCAACAGACTGTATTATTATCGATCAGATCCTTCGATCGAAGATTGTTTTAGAGAACCAGGATGCCTGGAAGCTAGTCTTACCAAAAGAAAAGCGTATGTAAGTCCTACACGAAGGGCATGCCGAGCCTATAGCTGGACATTTAGAGCGTGCAAAAATATATGAGCGTATTGCATTGTTGTATTATTGGCCGTCAATTTATAAGGACATAGCAAATTACGTGCGACGCTGCGCAGTATGCCAGCAATGGAAAACTGTCGAATTAGCACCCGCTGGACTTATGGGCTGGCGTAGTGTAACGAAACCATGCGAGATAGTAGCTGGAGCTATTATGGGCTCCAACTGCCGTATACCGCACGGTCATGAATACCTGTTAGTATTCATGGACCTTTTCACGCGCTGGGTGGCGTGTATCCTCATTTGCAAGGAAAATGCGAAGACGATTAAGGGGGTAGTCTGCTTTAGGTCCCGAAAAAATATTGAGAACATAATGTACTATATCTTAGCTTTAAAAAACAATTTTTGTTATTAAAAAATATTAAAATTTCTTCAAGTTATGACCATTTTGCCGGAGCGCCTGGAGTATGCACTTTTAATCGGTGCCGGTAATGGAGGTCGCGTGCGGTGCGTCTCAAACAGTCGAGACAAACTTTTTTTAATTTTTATAAGTTTCTTTTATATATGAACTCAAAAAATACCAAAGAAGTTGTCAAATTCCAAATTTTTTCAAAGTTTGAAAAAAAATTCACTTTAAGTTGCAAAAAAAGTAGTTTAAATAATACTTTTGTTCATTTTTTTAGTTCAAATAGAAGATAATTTAATACTAAAGCTAGATCACATTGATTTTTTTCGATCGGACGTATATTCTTTTTGCTATCACCGGCACCGTTTTCTAAAAATCGTAAAAATGAAAACTCGAGAAAACGCACTTTAAAGTTTTCGGTCCAAAAAAATATATGTTTTTGGGTACTTACAGTAATTAGAGGTTAATCAGCTATCCCTGGGCCATACATTAGTCCTTCCTCTTCTTCAAAAAACTCGTTTTGGCTGAGGGTTTCCAATCTTCGGGCTGTACGAGCCTTTTTGCTAGAAAATGATGCGCACCGGTTCTCCCGCGTTATGCGCTCACCATTGACGGCGTCAGCAAAATTTTGGCACTGCTGCCCGATAATGTTATTGAGGAGCTGCATGGTGGAAAGTACAGCAGAGTAGCCCTCGTTAAAAATGCCTGCAGCCATATATGCTGCAATTTCGACGATTTTATAGCCGGAATTCAAATGTTTCGGACTTAGGCGCCACACAATCGAATTGAACGATTCGTTGGAATTTTGAGTGTGGCCGCCTAAGCACCGCCTCATTAAATCGTCATTAGAGAGCTCTTCATAAATTGGACGAATGTGCTTCTCTACGGTTTCATCGATTAATCTCGCCGGATGTTTGTAAGATGCAAGATTATTCGCCGCTTGAGCCTTGCGCCATTCGCACCAACTCTCGGCGCCTTCTGGACAATTTTCATGCCGACGATTTTCATCCGTGGAACAGTAGTGGTCTAATGTTGCTATAATAGCTTTCTTCATACTTTTCACTGAATCAATATTTCGACGAATTGCCAGACCGTAGTATATCGTCAATTTCTTGATTACACTCTCCGTTAGCCGCGTCTTTCCTCCGAGTTTCTCGGTTTTTCTTTTATTACGTCAACGAGTACCCATACGCGTTTGCACGTGTCCAACACACTCATTTTTCATCACTGTGCACTCGTCCCCGTAAGGATTGCTATTTAAGATTCCAGTAAAAGTTTTGGAATCGCCATCGCCGATATAATTAGTGTACATAACTCCGAATTGCTCGACGGATCTCGAAAACATTTCCATTATGGAATCCACCTCCATCTTCCCTGCCGAACCTGCATGATTTGAGAAGCATGAGTCTTTATGATTCTCATACCACTCCTCAAATGCGTCTTCGTCCAAAGTATTTTTACTTATGGCACACGAATGACAATATTCACTTTTTACAATGAGATCGATTACTTTGCCACTGTAGTATCCGATGAGCGTTGTTACATCGTACAAGGAAGTATAACCGCGCTTTTTCCACGATCCATTGCCCGAAACCTTCAAATGATTCGCAGGTCTTTCATGTTCAACGTTTTTTTATTTTTCTTCCTTGACGGCTTTTTCGCAGGTGCTCTTGAACATTGTCTTCGACGCTGCGTGCAAATGCTCAACGATTTGTTGGTAAGAAGATTTTGCAAAACCTGCAGACATATCCATAAGGCCGCAGAATACGTTTATCCCTTCTCGTCCGATACCAAGAAGCCTCATAACAAAAACAATTCGTCTGTTGATTTCGTAGCCGGTATTTATCAATGGTCCTGACTGGATTTCGCGTCGACCACACATACACTGGACAATAATTTTAAATCCTAGGCCTCGATGACCGCTTTCTGCAAACGTTAATTTTTGCTTGCATGATCTGCAAATTGCGATGTCCGAAATGGCGAGAAACACAGATATAAATTCAATAATGTGGTAGCAGTGCGCAGAATGAATAATGACATCATCGCTGTTTGCTGTCGTTAACTTCTGCTCACTGCGGCTCGTGTGTAAGTCTCCGTCGTCCGATGAAACACTTGTAAAACGATTGCCGTGAAATTTCCGCTTTCGCGGTTCCGCAGCACGCTGTCTTTTAGATCGATCACCTTTCGGGTAGCTTGACATTTCGATGTGTACTCGGCAAAATCAAAAGTGGAACTGAAAGTTGACGCTACAAACAGCAGTGTAGAAGCCGATGCCGAGAACTATAGTATACCGTTATATTGTATACTGTTCTCCCTACTACTACTCAACACAGACCTTCTAGAAACTCCAAATAATGTTTCAAAGGACGGTTGGACCTTTTCAGGTATATACGAGTATAGTCGAATAATATAATACATCGAGGGGCGGAGCGCGTGCGCTCGGGTCTGCCCAAGCTTTTGCACCTGCTCGATGCTCGGCCACTAAAACTGCTCTAGCTTCGGAAATATGTCGAATTGGCCTCTGAAATTTTGAAGACATATTCTTAGATAGTTTTGGAATAGATTTAAGACAAAAAAAATTGATTTGTTGAAGCCGGTAAAGCAGACTCCCCCCTTAAAAGGGAACTCAGAAAGAAGACTTTCCTACGCTTCGGAGGGCCGGAGACGTTCCACTCTGATAATGGAACAGAATTTAAAAACAAGATAGTGGACCGATTCGTAGAAGAACATGGAGTTGTCCATACGACTATACCGCCGTATGATGCGCAAACAAATCCCGTAAAGCGAGTAAACCGTAGTTTGAAGACCGTGATAACGTCGTACATAGAGAAAAACCATAGTACTTGGGCTTTACATATTCCCGAGCTAGTGTTTGCCTATAATATGGCCGTGCAAGATCTACGGAATTGTCACCAGCTTTTCTAAATTTCGGTCGCAACCCTATGCCACCAAGTATGTTGCGTCGGCAAGAAGAACTCGCCGCAGCGCATGAAGCAGAGACAGCTGCGTTACAGAATTGGAACGAGCGCACGAACAAACTGCATAAAGTGCGAGACTTAGCAACAGAAAATTCAGCAAAAGCGCAAGAACGCCAGCTAAATATTACAATTGCAAGCGGCGTAATGTGCAGTATGCTATTGGCGAGAAAGTATTGCGGCGTAATCGCATTCTTTCGTGTGCGCCATAACGAATTAATGCTAAATAGCTCCCTAAATATACTGGGCCATGCGTTTTTTCCGAGAAACACGGTTACAACACCTAGCAATTAACTGACCAATCCAGAAACAAGATGGAACAAATCTTTGTAAAAGATTTAAGACTGTACTATGATAACGACGCCATGCCTTCTTACTCCAAAAATGAGGCAGTAGAAGATACTTCGAAGGACGGCGAGGGACCAAGCAATCTCGAGCTTCAGCCAGATGAATCGCGAACGAGCGCCTCTAGTAGTAGGGAAAAGCGTGGTAGGCAGGGAAGTGTCGAATTACAGTAGGCAATGTACGCGTTGAGCGCAACGCAACGTCTGCGGAAATCGCAAGTGACAAACCAAAAAGAGGGCGATGGAGGCCAAAAGGGTATACAAAACCCTCAGCGCCTCATTGCAATGTATCTCCCTGACGTACGAGGTTAAATCCTTTACAGACTTCGGTTTAAGATCGTGGCTATTTTATGCGTTACGCAGTAAAGAGAGAGAAAAGATACTCTTTTTGTATTCCTTTCAAATTCCTTCCAATCACGTTTTTTTTTAAATGATTATTTATCTAAAATTTTCTTTTATTATGTTCATGTTCCTATTTTCTTGGATTCTTGAATAATTTTACATTTGGCTTTACCATATTCTTCTTTACTTATAGAGACAGAGCAGTAGATGAGCTGGCACACCTCCGGTTAGCAACGTCTGGGGGAGCAGTATGTAACGGGTAATTGCACCTTGTCATACTCCCTCTCTCTCTCTCTCTCTCTCTCTCTCTCTTTCTCTCTCTCTCTCTCTCTCACACACACACACACACACACATATAAAATATGTATTTAATGTATTTAACTCCAGATGTTACAGGTATCTGCAGCGGCGACAGGGGAACAAGAGGAAGCCAATGAAAAGTGAGAGAGAGAGAGAGAGAGCGAGTATAGGTAGGCCGCGGGGGGGGGGGGGCGAAGCGCGTGCCGCGGGGATATTCGAAAGAGATGCTCTAACTGCCTTGCAGAGCAAACGCCTGTTGCACGAATGCGAGAATCAGCCCCGGTGCGATACTTTGTGAGCGTGTGTCTTAGTCCGGTGCTGCAACTACGGCGAGAGCTTTTGAGACTGCGTGCGGTGCCTGTAAGTGACGCAGAGGACGAGACAACTAAGGAGCGAGTACGACCTGACGCCGCGGAGTCCATGTGAGTGCTCGGTCGACATCACGCCTCTCCTATCTCTTTCTCTCTCTCTCACTCGGTATCTTCTCGCCCCGTTTACGTGCCTCCGAGAGCACACGTGCATTCGCCCGTATACATATGTAACTTTCATTTGTGACAATATACATATCTTTTATAATACACTACTGAGTCATCCTTGAGTTCAACTCTTTCCCCACGTTATTCATGTTCTATAGAATCACATTAACCCATTTCTTCCCAAGCGGTCGATTGGTTTTTTGCTTAAAACCGCCATTTTGAAATTTTCCGACGGAAATTTCAAAATTCTGACTTCAGAATTGGAAAGAGCGGACAATTTTACTTCAGAAAAGTGCTATTGATTATTATTATTTTTTTTCTCGGCAACTTTTTGGGCAAACAACCAATCGACTATAAAATGGCCGCTTGGGAAGAAATGGGTTAATATATCGCGGGTTCTAACGATTAATACTCCGTTATATAGTATTAGTTTGAAATGCACCCAGGAATCCCATTCTGTAACCTTGCAGTAATATAGCTGTAAAATCTGAAAGTAATACGTCATGTAATAATATTACAGAATATTTCGCCTATACTTCGCTGTGATGTGTAACAGTGTAATATTATATAAATATTTCGGCATTATGAATGTGCGATGTATTGAGAAATATCATTCTGTAAACTTGCAGGAATATAAAACCGCCATTTTGAAATTTTCCGACGGAAATTTCAAAATTCTGACTTCAGAATTGGAAAGAGCGGACAATTTTACTTCAGAAAAGTGCTATTGATTATTATTATTTTTTTTCTCGGCAATTTTTTGGGCAAACAACCAATCGACTATAAAATGGCCGCTTGGGAAGAAATGGGTTAATATATCGCGGGTTCTAACGATTAATACTCCGTTATATAGTATTAGTTTGAAATGCACCCAGGAATCCCATTCTGTAACCTTGCAGTAATATAGCTGTAAAATCTGAAAGTAATACGTCATGTAATAATATTACAGAATATTTCGCCTATACTTCGCTGTGATGTGTAACAGTGTAATATTATATAAATATTTCGGCATTATGAATGTGCGATGTATTGAGAAATATCATTCTGTAAACTTGCAGGAATATTACTATAATATTTTCACGCGATATGTCACAATATTAGAGGATATTTCGCGTATGTTTCAATGTGATTTGTCAGAGTAAATGAAATATTGTAGAAATAATTTGGCAATGTTAATGTGACATGTATCAAGAGTCATCCTGTAAACTTGTAATAATATTGATGTGATATTGCAATGTGATATGTCACATAACAATATTGCAGTAATGTACTACGAATATTATGATGTGATTTATCACAATGCAATATTGTAGAATTATTGCAGCAATCTTGCGTTGTAACTTATCATGGCGCCGTGTTACAAGAATATCACTGTAATAATACAATGTGATATATCGTAATGTAATATTATAGAAAGATTGCAGCAATACTGCAATCTTCCAAAGCATACTGGAATATCACAGAAATATAGCTGGAATATATATACACAAGGGGGGTTCCCCCTGCTTGCTCTGCTCACCAACCACCATTCAACTTTTAAACTTTAATAAACCTTTTAGAACTGAGTGTCTGTTGTAATATTTAATATAAGAATTGCGCATATTAATTGTGTACAGTTTAACATTGATCAATATATCTATAGTCGACCAATGCTAAATTGTGCACAATTATAAACTGCATGATGTGGAGGGGGGTGGTGGGGATGTGGTGGGAATGTCGAGGGGATATGGAGGAGATGTAAAGGTCAATGTGGAAGTAATGCATTAAAAGTGAAGAAAATGTGTAGGGGTGTGGAGGGGATGTGGAGGAGCGTGGAGGGGGGTGTAGGAACAAATAAGTATAAAAATAACATAGTTTTTGAAACAATTTAACGGTAGCATGTGGAGGGGATGTGGAGGAGTATAGAGGGGTGGAGTGACTTGATAACGCTTACGATTATATAATATAAGAATATATATATGCATGAAAACGTCATTTTTTGTTTAAACGGCGATATCTCGGACAAATTTGATAGAATCTTTTAAATAAATTCAACTAGTTAGTGGATAAGGTAGCTTTCAGTATCTCTTGGCTGAGTTATTTAACCTCAAGTATCCTAAAATATAAAAGTGCTCATAGTCTGGGCAAATAACTCAGCCAAGAGATACTGAAAGCTACCTTATCCACTAACTAGTTCAATTTATTTAAAAGATTCTATCAAATTTGTCCGAGATATCGCCGTTTAAACAAAAAATTCATGCATAATCAAAGAAGGAAGATATGAAGCTTATCAAAAACTTCGGGTCGGAGAAAATAAATAATTTTAAGCTCTTTCAAGCGCATTTACATTGAAGTGATCATATTATTTGTAACATACCGAAATAATTTACCTTATCGATTTCAGAATATCGTAAAACAAAAAAATCATTATAAAACAAAAACTAATCGATGAATCTTGAGATTTCTTTTCAATTTTGAACTAGCAGAATAACTCTCGGTCGCTCTTGCTCCCTTGGGGTAATATACATATTGATTTGTACTTATTTAAGAAAAGAATATATTTTTAAAGTACACTTTATTTTACAGCTTACAATATTAGCATTACAACAAACATTACATAAAATCTAATATTATGCGAACCATAGTCATATCATCACCCATAGCTCATCATCCATTACCCATCATCCATTATCCATTATCCATCATCCATCGCTCAACATCCATCGCCCATTATCCATCGTCCATTATCCATAGCCCATTGCCCATCAGCCATTTTTATCATCCATCCCTATCATCTATCGTCCACCGTCCATCGCCCTACATCCGTCACCGACCATCCATCGATAATCATCCATAGCCCGTCGTCTATCGCCCATCATCCATCACTCATCACCCACAGCCCATCATTTATCGCCAATCATCAATTGCTTAACGTCCATTATCCATCATCCATCGCCCATCGCCCATTATCCATAGCCCATCACCCATCATCGATCGTTCATCATCCACCGCCCATCATCCATCGATTCACACCCATCAACCATCACCATCATCCATCGCGCATCACCTATCGCCAATCATCATTTGTCCATAACCTATCACCCATCATTCATCGCCCATAATCCATTGCTTAACGTCCATCATCCATCATCCATCGCCGATAGCCCATCATTCATCATCCATCGCCTATCACAGATCATCCATCGTCCATCAACCATCATCCATCGCCCGTCATCTACCACCCACTATCAATCACCCATCATCCATCGCTTAACGCCCATCATCAATCATCCATTACATATCGCCCATCATAAATCGTCCATTTTCCATTGCTCATCATATATCACCCATAATCCATCGCCCATCATTTATTGCTTAACGCCCATCATCCATCGCTGATCGCCCATCATACATCACCATTCACCTTTAACATACTAAGAATTTTTATTGAGAAAAAAAAAAATTTCCTGCACTTAAAAACGAGATTATCTCCCATACATGCGACGTTTCCCGGTTAAAAATCTCTTCACTTTTGGTCGGTATATTTTTCTAGTAAAGAGAGCCATGAAATGATATAACAACATCGTTGCTCGGTGTACTAAAAAAATAATGATCTATGTACCTTTGATGCGGAGCCGAGAGATACGAGAAACGGACAGTTTCCCGACTGATAGACGTCCCTACACTGCTTGGAAGGTGACAAAAAATTTTACGATCGGTAGATATGTCTACGAAGTTCGTATACTTCATAGACTATTTAATCAACAATTATTCTTCTCCGAACAGCTATTAGTTCAATCGTGTGCACCTGGGCACTATCGGTATCGCCACGAGAGCATATACACCAATACGGCCAGAGCAGCCGCCTTATTACAATTTTGTCATTATTCCTGCAAACTCTAACAGTGCAGGTTACCAGTTCGGTTTGATTGAAAACTCTTAAAGTTGAGTTAAAAATATTTAAATAGACTTGGATACATTGGGAAATATAAAATCATATAAAAAGATTTAAATACAAGCGACGAATACAAGCTGAAAGGTGAATAAATTACCTAATCTAGGATCAGACTCAATTTCTTTTGACTACCTCTCCAAATATCGTAACTATCTTCTCCCAGCAGAGAAGAAGTAAGGACATCGAATCTTCAAAAAACGCCAAAAACGTAAGATATCACTTATTTAAAATAAATATTGGTGTACTCGCCTATGTACTATCCGACAAAGATCCGCGGATCAAGGCATAATCTTTCATCACGCCTCCTTTCCCTGCCGTCAGGCACGCAATTATATATAATAATATAAGTATATATAATACCTCAGATACGCGATCACTAGGCGTAATTTGAGGAAAAGCAGCTGCAGCATTCTGAATAATATTCTAAACGTCACAACCTCTAAAAACTGGTGAGTAGTGGTGAGATTTATGCCGCGTCGGTAAAT
This sequence comes from Gastracanthus pulcherrimus, assembly GCA_949152435.1. Lineage (NCBI taxonomy): Eukaryota > Metazoa > Arthropoda > Insecta > Hymenoptera > Pteromalidae > Gastracanthus > Gastracanthus pulcherrimus. The sequence continues at coordinate 114,404,129 of OX424576.1, read as the reverse complement.
ATAAATTTTAATACATTTTTCATCGGTACATTTCATCGGTAAAGTAAAATAATAATATTATTTAAAGCTTTATGATATTTAAAAATTGTATTACAAAAATATTTAAATTTTTACACATAAAGCTCTTAAATTCCTATTCCCAAAAATCCACTAATTATAGCATGTACATGTGCATGTATATTTACTATATTCTTTAATGACTCACAACTTGTAAGTCAATATTCTTTATCTTTTGCACACTTTACTTATACTTATAAAAATACGCTTTTCCATACCAACAAGTTTTATGTGCAATTAAAACACAATCTGTTAATAATAATCACTATATTTTATAATCATACTGCACTATATATTACACGCATTCAACTTACATACTGTAGCACTTAAATATCCTTTATTTTATGTGTATATTTGATACACACGAGACACTGATATAAATTCAAAAGAAATTATGATCAAATTTCACTTACTTTTATGATTATTTTATGAAATTTTCTTTTATTAGGTACTTGTCAAAACTACTATAAGAATACTCTTTTTATTTTTTTTTTTAATTTACACTTTCCAATCTAGCTTACTCTATAATAACTTAGCTTTTACGGTAAATGAGTATAACTACCAAAAACAACCTCATTTTAGAATCTTTTACATATATTTCACTTCGAATATTACGTATGTACTCGTATAACGTAATCACCACACTCACAGATTAAGGAGATGTAAAAAGTGAACTAAAAATCCCTACCTTAAGGGGGGGGGGGGTGTAAGGTTAATTTGTGCAAAAAAGGCACATTTTTGTGATTTTTTTTCACGACTCAGTTAAAATTTATTTATTAAAACCAATGTTACATTATTGTAGTCCATTTAAATAATATTGTGGAATATTTTCATGAAAAAATATTGAAAAATACGGCAATGACATCAATTATTCGGAAGCGTCTCAGAAAAAAGTTGTATTGCGGTGCCCCTCATAACTCGGTGCTGGATCATCTGAAATAAAAAAAACAAAGTTCGTTCGTCAGATAATTGCTTTTCCCAGGTAACGCTGGGAGGGATTTTCGAAATTTCTATTTTTCACTTTGCGGGAACACTTTACATGAAAAAACGCGTTTTTTTCCAAAAACAAACGGCTAATTTGTTATTGTAAAATGAAAAATATAAACGAATTTGGAAAAAAGCTCCAGCGTTACCTCATAAATTATGTAAAGAAATAGTGTTTAAAATTTCGAAAGGATCGGTGCAATAGTTTTGAAGTTATGATGGGCACCGACTTTGAAAACTTGAGTTTTGGGAAAAACGCTTTAAAGTTTTGAACACTAAATAATTTGGAATAAAACGTTCATAAGCGAGATTTATCGGCTTACCTGACGCTGAATCATCGATGCCAGGTCCATAGAGGATGTTGCTGTCATCTATGATGTCTAAAGCATCTTTTTGCTCTTGTCTACGACGAATCCTGCCATCTCTAGTTTGATTTTCTCCTGCTCTGCTCGGTTTATACGAATGTGATCAGTTGATCGCGCCCATTCATTGAAATGTCTTCTCTTTTACGTTTTTGAGGCGGTACAATCTTTCTAGATCGATGTAACCTCGAACCACTTGATTTTCTATCACACCTTTTAACTTTTTTTGGCATTGTAGCAATAATTTTCCACAAAATTTCACGAAAATGATGCGAAAAATGGAGCGCACGTGTACGTCTGTTCGATAGAAAGTTTACTGCTAAACTAAATTATATTCTCTACACTGACTAAATATACGGTACAGGTATGAGCATGTTTATACTTGTCTTCAAATTTCTATAAAAGAAAGTAGGAGGAACGGTTCGGTATAATATAGAGAGCGTAGCAGCTGCCAGGTAACAATAGCGCGCTCGAACCGAGCAGGTATGAAAATCCAACAGGTAGGAAAAATAAAATTTAAATACCTTACCCCCCCCCCCTAACGGTATCATATTTATATTCTTTTTCTCTACAATAAATAAATATTTCTAAAAAACGCCATACTATGCCCTCCGTATTCATTCCAGGAACCTTCAGTTAATTTTTCAAAAGCTTTCATTATTAACTCACGGAAAAAATGCGTTTGAAAATATACAACTATAGTTAAATTCTTAAAAACATTTTAAAATTTAAAATCTTTCAACACTATATTTGTACACGAATGAATAAGTTACTAAAACTTGAAATCATCCACACTCATATAAAATAGTCTTTACATGGTACAATAATTTACGCTCGTATACATCTTACATGAGTTCACTTGATTTAAACTTTTAATTAACAGTTACCACCATTACGTTTGCGTAATAATTCTAACCTAAAAGTTAATTATAAACCTCACGTCTACACTATATTACACGGTCACGAGAACACTGATTTGACTACGAAACCCACACATATTATCATTTACCCTCTCAAAATTTCTTTTTCTTATAATACAAGTAAACAATTAAGTTTAAAATAACATACAACTTCCGATCATATATGCGTATTGCAGTAAGATACTTTTAATTTTTTTTACAAAAAAAACTTTAAAAATCTTTATTTTATTAAATCTGCACCTATTTTACAACATTAGGTTCTAATACCCACAATCTTCCTTTGAATTATACGCCTTTTCATGTTTCGAATATTATTTACTTTTCACACCACATATAAACAGTTATTATAATTTTAACTCACTTTTAACGAATTGGCGCAAGACCTTTTGCTCGACAAACAGTCTCATTAAACCAACATAACACACAAATTATATTTATATAATTTACACCATATACAAGCATCTAAAACTATTAACACACTTATTTTACATATTTAAACGCGTAATTTGAATTTTAGTAACAAAATTTTCCACGTTATAACTGTTATTTTAATTTTTTTGTATCATACCTTCAATATACTCTTACAAACGAATATTAAACATACACATTTTATTCACGCAAGTTAAAGAATTATTCATACACAAAAACTGACTTACTTTTGATGCGTCAAACTCAAATTTTATTCTATATCTGAATGCAATTCATAGTTCATACTTAAAATCCAATAGTCACACGAACTTTAGATTTCTCTCTCTTCATTTCTTTAAAACACATTACTATTATACTTCTATTATATTAATAAGACACATGTTATCTCTAACATATTTTACATAACAATTAAACTTGTTACGCAAGATTCCAATTTTTATCTTTATTTTTATTTTAAATTCATACTTACACATATCTTGATAACATAGATTTCTCTCACACTTTACACATTTGACGACACGTACTTACACTACACTTGGACATTGCTGCGGTACACGCAATATTATTTTAAATACATAATACTGATTATGCTTTTTGAAGTTCATGAATATTGTCCTATTTTTACCAACTTGAATGACCCTTTTCTGTAACATACAATTAAAAATTGATTTTACACAATGTAAAACTTCTTAAATTTTTTGCACAAGGACGTGGCTACTTATCTGACTGAAAACTTTTCATATAACTTTTTCACTAAAAACGCTACCAATACTGATAGTGTTCAAAAACTACGCAACGCTGTTTTTCATAATATTTGTCTCCCACCCCACTCACGTCACACACCATCATATTTTGTGAAACCCGCACCCCCCTCCCTTCAACGTGACTCAACACAAGGAAATTTCAGAAAGTATTTCAATATTCTATAACGTATCGAAAATTTATATCTAATAATTCAACATTATTTTTAATGTTAATAACATTATAATGTTATAGAATAAAATACAAAAACGTTTATAAGTATGTTAATGAAATGTGTGATCTAATCTACGTTAATGAAATTAATAGAAATCTTCTGTTGTACAAGGTGGTACTATTACATTCTGGTATGTTTCGAATAACTGGAATATGTAGATTGTGAGATAGTAAACCCACCGTTCACGCACAATTACAAGAACCAACCAAAAACAACTTTCCACAGAGATATTTTATCAAAATTAAAAAGTAAAAAAAGTTGTTTCCGTGTGTGCCGCTAACATGAGGGTATAGCGTCCAGAGAGATATTTCCTAAAAATTAAAAAGTAAAGAAAAAAGTGGTTTCCGTATTTGCCGATATCACGAGAGTTTAGTATCACTTTAAAATGATGTAAACCCCAATGTTACCGGAAAATACGGAGAACTACTATTTTCATTTAATTTTTAACTTTGAGAAAATATCTCTCTGGAAAGTTATTGTTTCTGATTGTGATAACAATGTTTCAGAGATATTTACTGAAAATTGCAATTAAAATAAAAGAAGTGGTTCCTCGTATTCCTCGAACATGCACGAATTTAGATTTTAATTTTATTCAAAAGTTCATGACAAAATAATAAAATTCCCAAGACAGTTTCTTTTCTTATACAATAACTTTTATAATAATAATATATTGAAGTTGCGCTGGAACTTGGTGGTTGTTTGAATTCCTGTCACGTGACTTTTTCATGATGACGTATATATGTATCGCCGTTCAGCACCTCTATAGGTGAGTCTGCTTCCTTAAAATACATATAATAATTTTGATATCTACCAATGGAGGCACTGAACTGTGATATATCCACGTCATCATGAAAAAGTCACCTGACAGGAATTTAAATTAATGCCGAAATTTAGCTTAACTTTAATAATGCAAGAAACATAGTACAAGCAAAGGTAAAATTAATCCTTCCATTACCTCAGAGTAATTATACCCACATGCGAAGCAAACCAACTCCAAAAGAAATTTGGGAAGTTTTGCAAACAGCATTTGAAGACTCAGGTCTAACAAGAAAAGTAGGTCTGCTGAGAAAGCTGATAAGCACACAGTTAGTAAACTGCAGTTCTACAGAAGAATATATAATTTATATATTATATCTGATAAACAGGTCTCCAACAATATCCTTACCAAAGTCTATGCCAGAAGAAGCATGCTATAAAATAAAATCTAACCTAGAACATAGGGTCGAAGGTTACAGACTCATGGAAGCTGGAACAAATAATATTATTAAAAGCAGAGAAGCAGAGTTTTTGGAATATACGAGAGGCCCTCACTTTGATGAAAAAGAGAGTTACTCAAGTGCAAATGATTTCTTCATACCTCTAACAGGAGAGCTTGACTCCGAACCAGAAAAGGTACCTGCAGATGACTCGAGCGAAGAAGTACATCAAGTACAAACTGAAACAGAGAATCAGAATTTACCTGATGAAGAGAGCCACTTATATTTATATAGCTTAGAATTTATATATTTATATTTATATATTAGAATTTATATAGAATAGCTTAGGTTCCGAAGTTCAGAATGAGCCTTATCAACATAACAACAATTCGAGCAGAGAGGAGGAAGAATTTGTCGATGCAGAAGAACCCAATGTAGATATGAAATCCAGTCCAAATGTTGTCCCAGTAAATGAACTAGTTGCACCTGCAAGAATGAAAAGAAATGAAAAATTAGTAAATGCAGAAGTTTCTACTCCAAGAAGATCAAGCAGAGTACGAGTACTAAAGAATCTTGGTGATGATTTCGTTACTTACTTTACTAGTAGTAGTACTTTAGAGTAATCAAAAGTCAAAGCCTACAGTACCTACCAGTTTTGAAGAAGCTCTAAGTGGACCTAAAAAGAAAAGCTGGAAGAAGGCTATGGACTCCGAAATGAAATCCTTGGAAATAAACCATACATGGATTTTGACAGATATACCTAAAGGAAAGAAAACCATAGATACAAAATGGGTTTTCAAGATAAAAAAGAATCCTAATGGAACTACAAAGCACAAAGCAAGTCTGTCCTACTCACCCATTGTACGATACTGCACCATATGATACTTCTTTGCTGTTGCAGCGAAGTACGACCTGGACATCTGGCATCTGGATGTTGAGACTTACCTTTCTCAACGGTGATTTGGATAAAGAAATCTACATCGGCCAGCCAGAACCATATGTCGACAAACGAAATAGGGATAAAGCCTGCAAAGTTAAAAAGCCATGTATGGATTAAAACAAGGCAGAAGAGCGTGACACAAAAGGTTAAGTAAAGCGCTCAAAGATATGGATCTAATTGAATGTAAAGGAGATCAGTGCGTTTACTACAATATAAACAAAGATGAAATATTAATCATTGCAGTATATGTAGATAATTTAATGATATTTACAAATCAAGTCGAGAATGAACATGAAATAGTAGAAAAATTGAAACTACAATTTCAAATTTAATATCTAGGCAAAGCAAAATATTGCCTAGGATTAAGCATAATTAGATAAAAGGATAAGATTGTATTAAGTCAAAGTACTTACCTCGACGAGATCATCTCCAGATTCAGGATGTAAAACCGTTCAAACCCCGATGGATGCTCATCAAAAGCTGAAACCAAATAGCAGCCCCGAAAAAGATGAAAACATGAAAGCAGTTCCATATCAACAAGCTATTGATGCAATATTCTATGCTAGTCAATTGACAAGGTCAGACACCTGCTATTCAGTTTGTTCCTTGAGTTCGTTAAACAAGAATCCAATTGAGAAGCACTGAAAGCTCGCCAAGAGAGACTGAGATACTTACAAGGATCAAAAACTTATGGCATCGAATTCGACAAAAATAAAAACAACCAGATCCTAGGCTACTGTGAAGCCGACTGGGCAAACAGCGAAAGATAGAAAGTCTGTTTCAAGTTATGTTTTCATGTTCCAAGGTGGCCCTGTATCCTGGAGCTCGTAGAGAGAAAACCACCGTAGCCCTCTCAAACTGTGAGGCAGAATATATGTCTCTCAGCACCGCTAGTCAAGAAGCACTGAGGTTACGCAACCTGGTCAAAGAGCTGGATCCGGAGTATGTGAGTACGCCAACTATCGTCCTCATGGACATCAAATCAGCAAAATAGACTTGGCACACACCTCAGCGTACAAACCATGAACAAAACACATTGACACGAGACACCACTTCATTCGAGATGAGATAGAAAAATGAGAACTAAATATAGAGTTTGTTGGAACAGAGCAGATGATTCAATAACGAAGCCTCAATTCACCCTTAAGCACAATGAATGTTCTTCAATAATGGGAGTCAAGATTGTCAAGAAAACTTAAATACAAAATTAAAGTTCTAAAGGGGAGTGTTGGTATATAGAAATCCATATATTGTACGTAGTACTTACAACGCCATCTTACAGTTATTATAGTAACTGCGTTATCATGTTGATATGATATATAGATAGATAGATAGATATAAGATTTATTTTTCACATGTCAAAATGAAAAATATACAATATATAATATATACGATTTTGATACATAAGATTATCATATTCATATCACATCGATATTACGATTTATCGCGATATTTCATCACATTAGTTAAAATTGCACAATTTTGGTTATACCTATCTCGTCACATTATAAGATTTAAAACTAATTTAATACTAAACGGTATAACACAGTTACTTTTCATCACAGACATGTTGTACATCGCGGCTTTGGAAAATGTTCCTGCGCATTGACAATATAAATCTCTTAAAAGACGGAAGATGCCTAATGCTGCGGGGAAATGAATTCCAAAGGCGAGCACCTCTGAAAGAGTTCAGGCCAACATAAATACGCGTTTCTGGAATTCTAATTTCCTTGAGATTCCTACTGGAGGTTCTAAACTGGTTTTGCTGAAAAAGGGCCGCAAGGTACGGAGGCTGCTTCATGCAGCAGTACCTGCAGCAGTACCTACTGCTTCATACAGCAGTACCGCCGCAAAGTACTCCCTTTTTGCCTCCAACGTTAACCAGCCCCGATTCCTCCTGTAGGGAGAAATATGCTCATCCTTTCCAAGAGCGTTTGCAAGGTGCACACAGAACACCTCAGTTGTGCAGGATCTAAATGATCTGAGTCTATCTAAGGCTCCATGAACCTTTTGGCTAATCGCATCCATCTGCGGTTTTCGTGTTAATTTAGAATCCATTACAACACCGAGGTTGGTAACTGTATCGGAAATGGGAATGAAAGGTTTCTCCTGTACCTCAGTGCCTGTCAGATACAGGTCCTGCAACCTGTTAATATTATAGTCTGGACTAAAAATATAAGCCTTTGTTTTATTGACATTGAGGCACAGGGTATTCTCTGAAACCCATGCCACAGCTGACAAGCGATCTATGCCCTCACGAAGATTATCTCTGGTAACCTGCGTATAGGTTTGAAAGTCGACAGCATATAGCAAATGCTCGACACCATCCGATAATTAACTCTTAGGGTCCTCCAAATTAGCCAGTGTATGTCGAGGATCATTAATGGACAGACTAAACAGAAGGGGCTCCAGAACCGAAGTCTGTGGTACACCAAGATTGGTAGTCAGCCAAACCAATTCAACATTGGATTTTGTAACCACTAGCTGGTTTCGGTCTGTGATATATGATTTGATCCACAGGACCTGAAAAACTCCATTCTGATCAATTTGCGAAATAATTCAGAGGGCGAGAATACGTCGAACGCCTTACTGAAATCGAACATCACAAAAATGGTAAGCAGCTGTTTATTGCCGTTGATACCAGCTCGGGTGTCCTCTGACAGACTCAGCTGTGCTATACGTATGATATTTTATTATTGTTGTAATAGGTGCATAGACACGTACTTTCATCTTGTTCATAATAGTTCCAATTTAGAGTACCGCGAAGTCATGTACAAGAAATTAGAGCTGTGCTCTAAAATTAATTTTTATTACTTTTCGATACTCAAAAGTTAAAAGTCCAGAGATTTGCGCATATAATCATATACAATATTTTAAAAAATTAAAACAGTTTAAAGTTAACTTTTCTTGTGAAACCTCTTTCATTATTAAAAAAACGCTAAAAATTAGTATAAAAATATAAAAAAATCGGTTTTTTGTTCAAAAACCTGTATCATCTTCCCTTAAGAGTTTATATAGTATTTATAATATATGTTTTCATCATACGTGCTACGAAAATGACATTTCGTAACGGTTTTTCGGTAAATGGTCAATAACCCACTGCGGGCGTTATTCCCATAACACACTCGACAGCGTTATAGGAAATAACACCCGTAGTGTCTCTTGACCATTTAGCGTACACAAAACTCTTAATAATATATGTCATATTCCCAGCGCTTACGATAAAAAATAGTGTGTGAAACACGTACGGTGTAGTATCCAATAGCGCCACTTAGGCGACATGTCGCATTCGCTGCGCTCGTGTACTATTATTATATGCTCACAGATTACGTACACAAAAGATCATCAATAACAGGGCGTTAAAGTCGATTTTGGAATTAAATTTTCCCGCCTTAGATTTTACCGACCGAACAATAATTAATTTGATATAATTCAATATATATACTTAATTGTCCAAAATGAAGAGGTCAATGTTCTTTGTAATACAATTATATACCACTGTGTAAAGTTCCAAATAAAAACTTTAAAAATTTTAAAACTGCAATTGAATAATATTTGCTAGGTTCGATTTGAAATTTCTATTTGAAACTTTGCAGAGCAGCAGAGAATTGTATTACGAAGGGAAATCACCTCTTCATTTTGGATAATTAAGAATATGTATCGAATTATATCCAATTATTCATTTTCGGTCGGTAACATTTGAGGCGGGAGATTTTAATTCCAAAGTCGACTTTAACACCCTCTTATTGATAATCTTCTTTGTACGTAATCTGTCAGCATATAATAATAGTACATTGTGTAACGACTGCGGTATAGTGGCCAATAGGCTAGGAGTCAGGGTTGGGTGGGTAACATACGTCATACATCATACGTATGATACGTATGCTCATTTACGTATGATACTCAGTATGATACATCCAGGGTTTCATACGAAAATTTTCGTATCATATATATTTCTGCCATCTTACAAAGTTAACGTATGCAACGTTTGCTTATGGTATACAAACCATACAAGGTATATCAATACCCCAAAGAGAGAAATTTGCATTAGTAGCGAATTTTAATAAAAAATCGGTATCTTTAAACCCTAAACCTTAAATCTAACTACCCCAAGTGGAGCATTTTTTATAATACGTTTAAATAATAAAATATAATGTACTAATCACTAAATCCTAAACCAGAACAATTTGAAATTCGAGTAATATAAACAGTTAAATGAAAATCGGTATTCATAAATTCTAATCCCAACTAACTCAAGTAAAGCAATGTGTAACACTACAAGTTTACAGAATAAAGTAAAACTCCCAAATTCGCGTTAAATCACATTCGCTGGTTAATAAATAATGATGTTTCAAATTTGATTATATATGAATACAACAATTTAGTATTTATTATTTAATTTGTAACAAATTGTTTCTTATTTTGGAGTAGTTGGGCTTGGGGGGGGGGGGGGGGGGTACCGAAGTTGATTTGAGAATTCAAATTTCCCGCCTCAAATGTTACCGACCGAAGAATGAATAATTGAATATAATTCAATACATATACTTCATTATCCAAAACAACGAGGTGAATACCGTTCGTAATACAATTATCTACCGCTCTGCAAAGTTCCAAATAGAAACTTCAAATCGAACATTGCAAATATTATTCAATTGCAGTTTTTAATTTTTTTAAAGTTCCCGTTTGAAACTTTGCACAGTGGTAGATAATTATATTACAAAGGGCATGGACCTCTTGGTTTTGGATAATTAAGTATATATATCGAATTATACCAAACTTATTGTTCGGACGGTAAAATTTAAGGCGGGAAATTTTAATTCCAAAATCGACTTTAACGGCCTCTCATTGATGATCTTTTATGTACGTAATCTGTAAGCATATAATAATAGTACATTGTGTAACGTACATTGTGCAAAGTGGAGTATAGTATTGAATATCGCATGCGAGAGCGTTGATGCACGGGCGAAGCGAGCGCGACATGTCGCCAAAGTGGTGCTATTGGATACTACATCGCAAGAGTAATAATAAATCGCTCTGTAACTTCTTAAATAATGATGTAAAAAATGGGACGAGTGAATTTTAGTTAAATAGTGTTGTAAATAATGGAGCACAAATGTATTTAGTCAAAATTTTTAAAGACAGATGATGTGCTAATAAAAAATATGCGTTTTTGCTTCCGTGCACGTTTTGCCTTCTTAAGTATACATCCCATGTTTACTCCCGTATTATGGGAACATATGATTCCGCCATGTATAGATTTGTTGCTTTTGTGCCCTAGAACACTATCCATGTGGTTTTATAATGATTTTGTTTACGCACCAATAGCGATGCGGCATAATAGTAATAAATATTAAAAATGAAAAAAAGTAGTCACGCCACTTTGGTGCCTTGTAACTTTTTCTCTATTAAGAGCACACATTTCTAACAGGTCATATTCGATTGCGCTCACCAAATGCTTGAAATTCATCACCCATTTAAACATTTTCAAAAGACGCACCAAATTCTACAGAAAAAAAAAAATAAAAAAATAAGAAAGTCACGCGTCGTTTTCTGCAAATTTTCGTATTTTGTTCATGTATCGTATGAATTTTTGTCTTCAAAATGTATACTATAATACTTTTTTTTGTGTTTACATGTTGTAAACAATATATACAATCTAGTTCTTGGCTGATAAACGAGCAAAAATATTGTATTAACACAAAAAATATTGCGTCACACAAAATTCCGAACTAATTGAGAATTGACCATATATTGCGTGTGGCTTTTGTGTGCGCTAAATGGACAAAAGACACTACGGGTGTTATTTCCTATAACGCTGTCAAGTGTGTTATGGGAATAACACTTGCAGTGTGTTATTGACCATTTACCGGACGCATTTTTCCAGGAATTTTTCTGGAATGTCATTTTTTCAGCACGTATGATGAAAACATATATTATAATACTATAATCCTTAAGGGGTTACATGGGTTTCAGAGGCAAAAAAAGCCAATTTTCACGAATTTTTTTTAGGTAAATAAAAAACTTTTGTTATTCAACTTTTTACTACATAAAAATATATATCTTCAACAAGATTTTTAAAAATTTTGATGAAAAAAAATTGAAAATTGAGTCGTAGACAGCGCATTTTTCGAAGCCCTAAAAAAAGTGTCGTTGCGGTGGACATGATAACTCATGCCGGTTTCATCTGAAATAAAAAAAGAAATATTTTTCAGTTAATACATGGTAACAGCTCCTGATTGAACGAAGGAATATGAAAAAAATTAAATTTTGAATTTTTGGGAGAAATTTTTGCAAAAAGTTCGATTTTTGATAAAATTTTGAGCACAAAATAGATTGTAAAATAAATTGTGATTGAAAGAAACGAAAATCCTTCGTTCAATCACTAGTCAATGTAATTTTAAAGGAGTGTGCAAAATTTCAGAACGATCGGTACATTAGTTTTTGAGAGATGGTGTCCACGGACTTTGAAAAAGTAGTTTTGAGAAAAACGCGTTTAAAGTTTCAAGTGCAAATAAAACACGGAAAAAAAAATTTTTTTTTCAACTTACATAGAGTCGTCGAATCCAGCCCCATAAAGCAAAGATCCTGCTGCAGCTGCAATGTCCGGGGCATCTTTTTGCTCTTGTCTGAGACAAATTCTGGCCTCTCGAGTCACAGACTCAGCTCTCTTGTTGGCTAGGAGTACGCGTTGCTCATCCTCTTTCCTAGCATATTCATGAATAGTTCATCCAAGTTTCACATCCATGTTGTGCAAAAAGTACAACAAAGCTGAGATTCCTTCATTGAAAGTATAGGCAACAACTGAGGCAGCAATTTCAACAACTTTTGAGCCAGCAGGAAGTATTTTTGGCGTGATTTTCCATATAAGCTGGTTCAGGCTCTCGTTGTTGTTCTGCGTGAATCCACCAACACACCGTTCCAAAAGTGCATCCTTGCTGAGTTCTTCATAAATTGCTTTGATAGCTGAGTGAACATCACTCGGCAAAGCAGTAAAATCATGTTCGTATGACTCCAAATCATTTTCAGCTGAAGCACGCTGCCAAGCGCACCACGAGTCAGCGCCGCTCGGGCATTTTTCGTGCTGAGCTTTTTCATCCGTTCAGCTATAGTGATTATAAGTTGCCCATATAGCATCCTTCATTTTTTGCACTGAATCGCAATTTCTTCGAATGGCCAGTCCGTAATAAACTGTTAATTTATCAATAAGTTTGCCTGTAAGCTTGCCTTTGCCAGAGAGAGTTTTCTTTTTGATTGTTTTTCCTTTGATTTGCTTATCTTCAACAGTTTTTTTCACCAAATCGCGTAAACGAGTGCCCATCCTTTTTTGAACGTGTCCAACGCATTTTTTTTTATTTATTTGACAATCTTCGCCGTAGGGTTTAGAACTAATAACTCCGGAATATGTTTTAGAGTCTCCGTCACCGATATAATTTATATACTTCAGGCCATGTTTTTGTACCGAACGTTGAAACATTGCCGCGATTGATCCAACTTCCATATTTCCAGCTGGTCCTTGGTGATTAGCACTGCATTCGTTCTTCTCTAAATGTTCTGCATACCATTCTTCAAACTCTGCCGTATCTAGTTTTTTCTTCCAAGTTTCACATAATTTACAATACGAGCTTTTTGCTATTACGTCTAAAACTTTTCCAGAATAATATCCTATCATTGTAGCTACGCCATATAACGATGAAAATCCACGTTTTTTCCAAGTGCCATCGCCTGATACAGTGATTTCCGACGTATCATCAATACATTTTTCTTCACACGTCAAATTTCTCTCTTCTTTTGCAGCTAAAAAGAAGAGTGTTTCGGCGGCAGTCGTCACGCATTCGTGTATTTTTTTTATGTAAAAGTCGTACGTGGACTGGTTTAGAAACGCACAACTTATATCCATCAAGCCACAGAATTTCCTACGTCCTGCTAGACCTAAGCCTAATAACCGCATCACAAAAATAAATCTACGATTCACTTCATATAATTTTCCAATCTTGCGACACGATAAAATATATCGAGGATCACATCTTTCACACTCCACTCTAATTTTAAAACCAAGTCCTTCTTTTGCACACTGTTGAAACTGTACTATACTGTCACACACTTTTTCCACACCATTGTCATTTATAATATTCGAGCACTTAACTAAACTAGCAAGAGTAGAAAAAACTAAGTAAAAATCCAAGATTCCAAACTGCAAAGTGGAGTCTTCTGGCACACATTCCAAATCTTTATGTCTGAGTTTTTTCGCCGACGTACTGGAGAAAGATTCGTCGTCTATTTCTGCCGTTTTTGGATTGAAACTTTGTTTCCTCTTTCTAGGTCTATCCTTCCTGATATTTTTGGAGATTCGTTCATCTCTCGTAACTTTGTGAGGCTCCATTTCGCAAATAAAATTTAGATATTTTCACCGCAAAAACGTACAACTGTGTGACTCGATAAACGAAGCCAAACTAAATCTACCTACGAATTCTCCCTACTTATATATACTTGTACATTCCATCCAAATTCTTACGGATCACAAAAGGCGAATCTGACGAATAATAGAAAGGTAGGGAAAGGGAGATAAACAATAGCTAGGCAGCTGCTCCGATGTACCTGCGACGCGCTGAAGCAGTCGAGCTAGATAGGCGCAGTTCCTTTTGCTCTATTTCCTAGAGTCTTAGTACGATCGACTTGTATCTTTCCGAGAATATTATTTAATGACTATACTTTCAAATACAACATTTAAGAATAATGAGGTATACGGAGAAATTGAGATTAACAATATCTAAACAGATATTTCAAAACATTTACGAAGCAATAAGCTAAATGGGAGGTGATTCATATCGCTCTATCTTCTAAAGTTTTATTACAACCGACGTAAAACCGACTTAAAATTTTCTGGGAATATTCTCTATATAGTGTATATTCAAATAAGACAATTACGGAAAATGAGAAATACAGATAATTACAGATTAACAGCGACCAAGCTGCTGCATCGACACACTTGCGACGCGCTGCACTGATCAAGACAAATGGACGGTTATTAAAATAGCTGTAACTCCGAAAGTTTTACTCCGATTGACTTGAAATTTTAAGGGGATATTCTTAATTTACTATACTTTCGAATAAGATAATAAAAAAATCGATTTTTTAAAATTGCGAGACCCATGTAACCCCTTAAGCGAAGAAGATACAGGTTTTTGAATGAAAGACCGCTTTCTTTTTATTTTTATATTAAGAGTTAGCCTTTTTTTTTAATAATGAAAGAGGTTTCACAAGAAAATTTGACTTCTTTCAAATTCAAAAAAAGCTGTTTTAATTTTTTTAACTATTGTATATGATTATATGAGCAAATCTCTGGACTTTTAACTTTTGAGTATCGAAAAGTAATAAAAATAAATTTTAGAGCACAGCTCTAATGTTTGGTACATGATTTCGCGGTACTCTAAATTGGAACTATTCACTCATAAACAATGGAAAGTAAGTAGGTGCGTGTCTATGCAAGTTACAACAATAATAAAATATCATACGTATAAGAGGTTACAATTTTTTCACTTTTATTTTATGAATAATCTTTTTGTTTGATGAACTTCATACTGAATATATTATTGTTTATTAAGGGAAGAGGTATAAAAGAAAATGTTACTTCTTTAAGCTGTTTACTTTTTTTTATCTTCGTTTTGATCTATACTCAATATTTTTTAACATATGTGTGACAAAGAAAGTGAAATAAGTACGCCTTAAGCAAAAATGAACGCCAGTAAAAGTCAAAAAGTCAGTGATGGAAAAAAATTAATCCCATAAAACAATAAAGGAATCATAAATAATTATGGATTAAATTTATTTAATTATTACTACTATTTACTTTAAAGTCATTTTTCTCAATTCTTTATTTTCATAACTTCTAGTTGTGATTTGCGCACCAGATTTGTTTCTTAAGTTTTAAATGTTTGGTAATCTACTTTTTAAACACTTTTTTTATAAGTCTTTGTTGAAAACGACTGATAAAAGTTTAAATACAAATTTCGACTCGAAAATATTAATAATAAAATACATGATTTTGTGGAAATAAAAAATTAAAAACTGAATTTAGATATAGAATTGGTTTAGAAGCGAAAAAGATAATATTGCTAAGTTTTATTTAAAA
The DNA here is from genome assembly GCA_949152435.1 of Gastracanthus pulcherrimus. Classification (NCBI taxonomy): domain Eukaryota; kingdom Metazoa; phylum Arthropoda; class Insecta; order Hymenoptera; family Pteromalidae; genus Gastracanthus; species Gastracanthus pulcherrimus. The sequence goes on along the minus strand of OX424576.1, from coordinate 114,388,136 downwards.
GAATACATAAATTCAAGCAAAACCTGTTGCGCAAAACGATAATCAAAGTAGTGTCCTTTTTTAAAGGTTTTCTGACTGTACTGATATCTTAAGGACGGTTTAGCGGGGTTCTAACTAGTACAAATAAATATGTTCATTTGCACTGCTTATGTACACAAAAAAAAGAGAAAAAATATATCTTTCACTACTTAACCAATTTTATTTTTGTTTGTAGCTTCTTCTCTTAACTAGTAATAATTTAATTTTTAACTTTTCAACTATTACAGTTACTCCTCAACCCTGAAATTTCTTAACAAAATATTAATTTTTTAGTCAATCATTAACTGTATTAATATTTAAAAAGATAATAACTCGAGCAACTGTATTTTACTCGGCAGATTACGACGTATGAAAACTGGTTTAATTTAATATTATGTAGATAAGGAATATATTATTATTACTATTTTTGTATCACTATACTATTTTTGGTTATTATTAATAAGCATTATTATTATCCTACTTATTCACTTTTAAATGACACGCTTTTAGTTATATTTACATTTTTCGGGGAAATAACTTATTCATTTGATTACTAATAACACTTTTATTAGAATACGATGTATATTATTATTTGGTTTCCTTATTTTTCTTTTATTATATACTATTGTCAAAATAACATGATTAAGTATAACTACGAATAATAGGATATAAGATATTAAAATTTTCTTCACGTTACTATTTAATAAAAGGAACAGTTAGTTCTAAACCAAACTTATCTTTCGAACAATCCGCTCGCACACACAAATTATATCACATCATTGCATAATATACCTAGTCCAAGAAGCTTGGTCAGCGCGCCAAAAGGCCCATTCTGATCCTCACATGTCAGTGCGACGAAAGGATGTTCTAACTCTCACATTTCAGCGCGCCGAAAGGACGTTCTGATGACGATTTTCGAATGTAAATGAGCAGATCAAAAGGGTCAGGGAAAAATCGCGAATTTATTAGGTATACGCCCTTCAGAAAGTCGGAAGTTTTACAAAAGAGTTAAAGCAATCGAATCGAAAATCATCAGAGACATTGTTGATTATCCACTGGCCTTACAAAGAAAACCAGGAAACTGGTTTTCTGTGTTTTATAACAAAAGAGAAAATATGAACTTTATATATTTTCATTTATTATAATTAATTATATCTTCATTTAATAATAAATCTTGATTGTGATGCTAATAATTGACTAGGATATAATTATCAATTAAAAATTACTTATAATAACCATTAGTAACATTATAGCTTTACGAGAAAATAATCTTTTAATTTTAACATATAATCATATTTATTGAAGGAGGTTAACGTTCATTATATAGTTTTTATTAAATTGAGATAGAAACACTTTATTTGACGAACACAAAATTCTTTCTACTTGGAACTTCTCTCTCTTCTCATCTAGAAAGGAACGATATGGTTGTCGCTTCACATTTCTAGTGGAAGAATTAGTGAGTAAGTTTGAAGAGGCCGTTTGTGCCTGTCGGACATTCAAATACGCGCGCGTCCTGTGCGAGGCCGAGAGCCTAAGACTTGAACGTATCGCCGCGTTCTAAGGCGCTGCTATTCTATTCACCACCTCTTGACGATTACACGCTCGTGGCGCGTAACACACACACACACACACACACACACACACACACACACACACACACACACACACACACACACACACACACTCACGCTCATAAGACCCACGAAATTAGACAAATTGTAAGTACCCAATAAATACCTGTACATTTGTAAATATTAAATACACTTAGACAATAAAGTAATTGTAGTAACGGCCTAAATTACAAGTGTGAATTACCAAATTTCACTCTCTCTTCTGTCCTATGTCGAGCCTCCGCAAAACACAAAACGGGTTTTTCTGATTGCTAGCAACATTTAATTATTAGCTACAAGCAGGAACAAAGTTAAAGTCGAAAAATTAAGTACATATAGATATGATGTTGTACTCTGGTTGTCCTACAACTATCACTACTATTTATATGTTGAGACAATGCGTATCAATTTTCCCCACAACTTAAAACCTCGGCCCTTGACTCCTCCCGAGTGACTCCCCCCGCTGACAACGGCCGGGACAAACGGCGAGACCAACGATTATCCACTTTGATTTCGGTAGTAATGCTGTCTCATGGCCGCCACTTTTTTGTCTCTTTTGTGCGTTTGAACGTACATATGAACATAATAGTTACATACATTTTATCGTTATTAGTTGTTGTAACCTATAAATTTTATTTTGCTTATATATCTATAACCAAATATTTAAATTTTTTTTATCTACTTCCTGGAAGCTTTTTTGAACACTCACATATATATGTATATATGGAATATTCCACGTCAAGTCAGGGACCAAATTTTAAAAATTTCAGAACAAATGGTAAAATTCTGGCATATAATCATAAAAATATACAAAAAAAATGTTAGACCTTAAGGTTAGAAGTGTAAAAAATTATGTGGACACATAAAAATTGAATGTTTTAATTCTTTCCCTAACTTCTAACGTTCATGTATTTTTCATTTGAAAGTATTGTACAGTAGAGAAAAAAATGTAACAATTTTTTTTTCGCATATTTTGTGGAGAATATAATACTATTTCTTAAAAACCTAATAACATTATTTAGGATTAGCTAGGAAAGTGTACATCTACATTAACACTTAAGTGCGGTCTCATCGTAACCAAATTGGCCCAATCAGGCTTTAAATTGTTCCTTGAACCGATATCTATAAAATGAGCCCTGTTTGAATAATGGTCCAAATTACTATGAAAAGTTATGCTACTTACAAAAAGATGAAATAATCAAAATAATGCATAGTGATGATATCACAAAAATTCACTACGGGGGATTAACATTAAATGAATTTTTTATCAATTTAATCATATTTCTAGAACTTTCATTAAACATCCAACACATACTGGAATGCAGGGTTACATTGATTACACTAAAACACAGTTTCATATTACTTCTCTTAAATACGGTTATTCTGTTTGACAACGATATGCATTTGGATTATGTCTAGTAAAAAAGTAAATAATGAAGACACTTTTTTTCAATACCTGTACTCAAGATTTAATACGCACACAAGTAAAACAATCTTAAGTAGACAGTTATCGAAGCCTGCTCGAGTTACTATTAACTACATTTAAGTAATGCTTGGTGATTAACGTGGCGTTCTTTCATGAAACCGAAGATTACTATAATTAATAACTTTTCTGCTGACCTGGAAATCCACATAAATATCCATCAAATCCACTAATTTAACATATTATTTCTGGTGCTCGAATAATTTTGGTGTATTTTTCTAATCATTTATACTGGAAAGAATATATAATATATTAATAAACTAGGCTTAGTTCATAAATATTATCACGATAGTAAATATTTAAAAATAATATAAGTTCTCCCGAAGTATGTACTAGTTATTACATAATATTTATGAAAACGAAGGGTTATACACAAATATTATAAGTTTTAATTATAAATACACTTTTTCATGCAAAATAGATTTGACTTGACTTATCTAAGCAGCATGAATGGTATTCAGCAGTAACAGTTCAAGGGATACTCTATTAAATAAATGCTAATAAAAACAATGCAATAAATTTAAACTATTCCATGTATTGTCTAATAGATTTGTACAACCATCACAGAACCTAGAACAAATGAAACAATACACAAAGTATCGTATATAATTTTTTATTTTCTTTTGTATTATATTTTGTAAATAAGTTACTTATCTAATAGTCGATAAAACCGTGCAGATTCTTTAAATTTGTATTCTGTACAAGGCACTAAATAAAGACTTCCACTTTAAACCATACCATATATAATGGTCTTTGCCATATATATATATATATATATGAGGCATTCTTTGTGAACGAATGGCCCCCCCTTGCCCAAAATTTGAAGAGGCGTAGGAGAACCATCAATAGCTTAAAATGTTCGTATTGACAAGAGCTACAAAAAGTCGAGTGGCGTTTTTGGTTATTTTGAAAATGGCGGCTTCAAATCATCTCCTTGTAAGTATTTAAATCTTTTTTTAACAAAATGGCGGCCAATATCAAACAATACGGGTGATACATGTCTCGTCAGACCCAATAATTATTTTTATTTTCGGATATACTTCATATTTATGTGTCAGTTTGATAAAATATTTAAAAAAAAAAAAAAAAAAAAACTTAACGTCATGTTTAATATTAGTAAATAAGTAAGAATTGATAAATTAATTAGTAATTGAGTAAAGAAGTAAGAATATTATATTTTATTGATACAATAGTTCGGTATGTTTATTCGCATTTGAATACTTTTTAAGAATATGCCATCAGAATCTTGATTTTCTAAATCCAAAATGGCGGATTCCAACCCCTGAGTAATAACAAAGATACTATATGGCGCTTGTAGAAACATTCAATATTTACCATTCAGGATCTTTGAGAGAGCTGTAGAACTCGAAAAAGTGCCTTTTTTGGCTATTTTATTGAAAAATCAGTTTCGTCACGCGACCAAGGGCACCAATATTTTAAAAAAAATAATAAGCTTAGGAAGAGCATCTCGAAATCATTGATTCAAGCGTTTTCGAGACGTGAGCATGTCTAAAAAAGTTATTTGTAATCGATTTTGGTGAATTACTACCTATGTCACGTGATTTTGGCTATCATATTGAATTTTATGGTAACAAAAAATTTTTTTTTATACGAATTCCGAAAGTAGATTCCAAGACCTTTCATTTAAGCCACCATAGATCTCAATCGGTTTCATGTAGCTGGTTTTATAATCGTTATGGTAAAAAAAAGTATGGGTCACGAGCTTCTAGCGGCCATATTGGAACTAAAAATGCCACCAAAAATAGCAACTAATATGCTGATAAGGTATACAAATTTTAAAAAATGAATAATGTCATCGTGAAGAAATCATGGATACATAAATAAACGGCGGGAGTAAAAACCATATCTTATCGGCATATTAGTCGCCATATTGGATCCGCCATTTTAAATTCTGCAGATTTGATCTTAAATTCATCATCAGCAACCAGAAAAACCCCCATATACCAAATTTGGGCTAATTCGGTTGATTTTTAAAAATATTGACATATTAGCCGCCATATTCGATCCGCCATGTTGGATTTCGGTAACCTACCACGTGATTTTTTGAAGTATGAGTGGTAGCTAAAATTTGAGTCAAAAAAAGTCCAATGTGATTATTTTTTTTAATTTTTACGGGCATTTTTATCGGTACTCTTCACGTTTTAGGGGTGCTTAACGCCATTTTGAAGCACCCATTTTCAAAATGGACAAAAACGCCACTCGACGTTTTGTAGCTCTTATCAATACGAACATTTTAAGATATTGATGGTTCTCCTACGCCTCTTCAAATTTTGGGCAAGGGGGGGCCATTCGTTCACAAAGAATGCCTCATATATATATATATATATATATATATATATATATATATATATATATATATATATATATATATATATATATATATATATATATATATATATATATATATATATATATATATATATATGCACTCTGGAAGTATACAGTAGAGTCATATATCATATAGACTAGACAGGTACGCAGCAATACCATGGTGGAAAAAGAGAGGTGTGCTATCAAGAAGCCTTCCGAACTTCCACCATTTATTGCTCATTAAAAATATGTAAATACATGTGCAAAAAATGGCGGATGCTCGGAAAGCTTCTAGCGAGCAAACTGCTCTATTTTTTCCACCATGATAGCAACTGCAGTTCCTCTCATGGTTTCTCTCACTCTCATAGGAGGTGTTGGCGCGTATCTGTCTAGTCTATATGAGACTTAGAGTATTATAGGGTCTAAGGCATAATGACTACATAAATATGTTATATACTTCCTGAGTATATATATGAAAAAGACCATGATATATGCTATTGTTTACAGTGGAAGTCTTTACTTAGTGCCTTGTACAGAATAAAAATTTAAAGGATCTGCACGGTTTTATCAACTATTAGATAAGTAGCTTATTTATAAAATATAATACAAAAGAAAATAGAAAATGATGTACTATACTTTGTGTATTGTTTCTTTTGTTCTAGGTTTTGTGATGGTCGTACAAAGCTATTTGACACTACATTGGTAAGTTTAAATTTATTGTATTGATTTCAGTAACACGTATTTAATAGAGTATCGCTTGAACTTTTACTGTTGAATACCATTCATGCTGCTGAGATAAGCAAAATCTATATTGTATGAAAAAGTGTATTTATAATTAAAACTTATAATATTTGTACATAACCCTTTATTTTCGTAAATATTATGTAATAACTTATACAAATTACAGGTGAACTTATATTATTTTTATATTCTTACTATCCCGATGATATTTGTGAGCTATGCCTAGTTGTTTAATATATTATATATTCTTTCCAGTATAAATGAATAGAAAAATATGCCTAAATTATTTGACCACCAGAAATAATATGATAAATTAGTGCATTTTACGAATATTTACGTGGATTAGGTCAGCAACTTTCCTGTACAACAGAAAAGTTATTAATTACATATTAATAATTGAAAGCATCTGTAATCTTGGGTTTAGTGGAAGAATGCCACGCTAATCACCAAATATCACTTAAATCTAGTTAATAGTACAATAACTGGAGCTGGCATCGATATTTGTCTACATAAGATTTTTCTTACTTGTGTGCATGTTGAATCTTCAATACAGTTATTTAAAAAAGTATCTTCATTATTTACTTTTTTATTAGACAGAATACAAATGCATATCATTGTGAAACAGAATGACCGTGTTTAAGTGAAGTGCTATGAAAATGTGTTTTAGTGTAATTAGTGTAACCATTCATTCAAGTATGTGTTGGATGTTTGAAGAAAGTTCTAGAAATATTATTAAACTGATAAAAAAAATTTAATGTAAATCCCCCATATTGAACTTTTGTGATATCATGATAATGCATTATTTTGATTATTTTCATTATTTTAATTTTGTAAATACTATAAATTTTCATAATAACGAAAAGAAAAATTCTGACATCTGTTTCTCTAAAGTGCAATAATTTCGAATGAAAAATACATGAAAGTTAGAAGTTACGGAAAAAATTAAGAAATTTAATTTTTATGTGTCCACATAACTTTTTACACAATTTTACCGTTCGTTCTAAGATTACAAAATTTTGGTCGGCTGACTTGACGTGGAATATCCCATATATATATATATATATACCCCTGCCCATTTCAATTTTGGGGAAAAAATTTGTTTGAGCAATCGAAAAAATTTGTCAAGAAGTCTAGTTTTTGATGCCGTTAGGTGTTTAAAAAAAAATTTCTAACCTCAAAAAAAAAACTGTTTAAAATGAGGCATCACGCAAAAAATTTACAATTTTTTTGTCAAAAATGATCGAAAGAATTATAATTTCTCAATAATTTTGACCAAATTACTCATTAACAGTATTTTAGGGGTCGCTGAACAAGAATCCGATATCAGATTTTAAATTCAAGATGGCGGATAGAATTTTTTAATGTTGACCGATTTCTACTAATTTCTGTACGTTGGGGTTTTTGGGATCACTGATTGCGATTCCGAATTCGAATTTCAAATTCAAGATATCTGATCCAAAATGGCAAACCTTAATTTAAAATTCCAGATTGCTGAACCGAAATGGTGTGCAGATATTTTCTTATTATTGGCTGATTTCTAAAAAAATTCGTAAACGGAAATTTTTGATGTCTCTGATAACGAATTTGAGTTCAGGTTTCAAATTCAAGATGGCGGATCCAAGATGGCGGACATTACTTATTTATCGTCGATTGATTTATCCAAAATTTGGTATTAAAATATATTTATGGTCAAAAAATATTTATATTCACTTAACAGAAAACATAGGTTAGATTTAAGAAATTCAAAATAACTTTTTAATTAGGGATAGATTTTTGGAAAATTATTCTTAGATCTCTACATTTACTAATTTTGGTTCACCCTGTGGATCTCATTTCCCAGTACTTTACTTGAAAATTGGTGGATTATATTCAACACTCCATTTTAGGATAGGTGATCTATTTTCGACAAATTTTTGTGGCCCTTTATTCTCAAATCAGTAGCGACAGTCCGTTTCAGGATAGTCGATTTTTTTTTTAGATCTTGGGTGCTCTTCAACATCGGCGTATTCTCAATAGCAGTTCTTTTTGGGATAGTTATTGAGATTTATTTTCAGGTTCAATAACGAAAATTGGTGGTTTATATTCAACACTCCTTTTTAGGATAGTTGATCTACTTTCCACAATTTGTTGTGGCTCTTTATTCTAAAATTAGTAGCGACAGTCCTTTACAGGATAGTCGATTTTTTTTTAGATATTGGGTGCTCTTCAACATCGGCGTACTCTCAATAGCAGTCCTTTTTGGGATTTATTTATTTATTTATTAAACCAGAAAGATTCACATACATAAAGTTACAGTATGATGTAAATCCCTACAGAGGTAAACTAAGTTACCTGAGCGCAGGCCGGGAACATAAAATAAAGAAAAGTGATAAAATAAACTTTAAGCATAATTAAGTTTAATTAACTTACTTAAAACAAACTTAAAAACTAAACTAAACTAGTATCGTCTACATCTCATAGTAGACTAGAAACATTATAAAATTTAGAAACTATTGACATTATAAAAATATTGTTTGTACATACATATATTGAATATAATTTCACCTTATATATTATAGTTATCTTTTATCCAGATTTTTAGTTTATATTTTTGTGACTTTTTATCTAATTCTAATGTTTTTAGATCATTTGGTAGTTTATTGAAAACTTGTATTACTTTTGTGTAACTATTTTTATTGCTGACCTTTTTCTTGTTGCAGGGAATCATTAAGTTTTTTTTCCTAGTAATACTATTAGAATTAAGAAATTGACTTTTTAGATTAGGGTCATGATATATCAGTGATTGAAAAGCAAAAAGTTGTTCCAAGTTCAGTGGATTATCATGTATTATAAAATTTTTTTAATTAACAGTTTTCAGTATTCTTTTCTGCAGATTTTGCAATGAATCAAGATTGTTCTTATAAGCACCATCCCAAGCAATTATTCCATAATTAATTAAACTATGAAAAAAGCATAATAAACCATTCTCAATGTTTCGGTTGACATATATTTGGCGATTTTATAGAACATATATATATATATATATATATATATATATATATATATATATATATATATATATATATATATATATATATATATATATATATAATAAATATTTAGTTCTCTTTATAATCTATTCAGTGTGCTTATCCCATTTTAAGTTATAATCAAAAATGATCCCTAAGTACATGCAACTTTCTACTCTATTTATTTTGTTGTTTCTAATTTTTATATCTATTTGCTTTGGAACACTATCACAATAGTTACCAAAAGTTATACATACAGTTTTATTAACGTTTAATGATAGTTTATTTACAGCTAACCAATTATCTACTAGTAACAAATTGTTGTTCATAGATTCCTGAGCTTCGTGCCACGTATCCCCAGTAGATATAATTGCAGTATCATCTGCATAAGACAAAATTTCATCAGAATGGATTACTTTCAAGAGATCATTAATATATAAAATAAAAAGTAGTGGACCTAAAATGGTACCTTGTGATACACCTGTGTATATTTTTAAATAATTACTCTCACTATCATTAATTTTAACTTTTTGATGTCTATTATTAAGATAACTTGAAAGTAGATCCAGTGCCTGCCCTCTAATTCCTATACAGTATAGTTTATCCAGTAATATTTTATGATCGACAGTATCAAATGCTTTAGCCAAGTCCAAGAAAGTTATTATTATTGGTTTACTGCGATCCAAATTATTGTATAGTACATTGGTAATATAATTTAGGGCATCTTTTGTACCTATATTTTTCATGAAACCAAATTGGTGATCAGATATTATATTATGTTTTTTAACAAAATCAAAAATTCTATTATATAATACTCTCTCAAAATTTTTAGCTATGTTACATACTAAAGAGATTGGTCTGTAATTCGAAACATTGTGTTTGTCATCAGATTTGTAAATCGGCACAATTTCAGCATTTTTGAATGCGTCAGGCCAGATGGCTTTTTCAATACATAAATTAAATATATACTCTAGTGGTTCCGCAATATAATTACAGATAACCTTCAGAGTTTGAGCACTGATTTTGTCTACACCACCATTTTTTAATTTCAAATTATTTATAATGCTCATGATTTCATATGCATTTGTCGGAGTTAAAAAAATAGAATTAGCATTCATATCTGGCATTTTTATCAGAGATGTCGAAGGTTTATCTATCTAATCACTCAATTTTTTACCTATTTCACAAAAATACTTATTCATATTATTAGCTATGTCTACACTATCTGTAATTTTGACATTATCAAATTTAATATAATTTACAGTTTTAATCGATTTCGTTTTTTTTTCCTATTTTCGTGTTGATAATTTCCCATAGTTTTTTAGGGTTGTTTGTATTATTTTCGACTAAATTTTTATCATATTTTATTTTAGCATCTAGAATAACCTTATCTAAAATTTTTGCATAATTTATGTACTGTTGTCTAAGTTGTTCATTTTTAACATCCATTTTCCATAAATTGTATAAGAATTCTTTTGTTTCGCATGATTTACTAATAGCATCAGTAATCCAAATTTTCCTACATTTATTTACGCCTTTTCTTTTCCGTGTTTTGCCTGTTCCATACATTTTTCGATTTGGGTGCTCTTCAATATCGGCGTACTGTAAATAGCAGTTCTTTTTGGTATAGTTATTGTGAGAACTATACAACCAGTAAGGTTCATTAACTTTAAGTATAGAAAACCAAAATCAATCAGATACATATTACAAGCTAGGACTAAAACTCCTGCAGCTATTAACCTATATATAACAGATTTAAACACCGGTTATCTTCCTCGACTCGAAACGCCAACAAATATTTATATCGAGAATGCAGTTGTAAAAAATGTCAATGACAAATGCTATGTAATGGCTATAAATGCATACGAGGAAGATGCAGAGATTGAAATTCCACCGCACGTACTACAACCATACAACTTTGCAGAATCGGATGACTTCTTCAAAACCGACGAAAGTAAGGTAGAGGCAATAAAACCAGGCGAAGAAGGACTCCAACAAATAATAAGCCTCCTACAACTTGATCACCTTAAACGGTATGGCCACAGTAGAATTTTCAAAAAATTAAAATTTTTTTGGCTGTTCTTGATACTTTATTATCATAGAAATAAGTTACCATTCGAGTTATGGCGTAAAATTTTTTTTATTTTGTTCCAGCTTCAAAATTACGCATGTAATTTTGCATGCAGAATATCGTAAAGAGAAAAAGGTGCTGCCGGAATCGCACAGTGGGCGGCTATTTTCTTTTTGGAAAAATTAAAAAAAAAATTTTTTTGATTCTTCAAGATATGTATTTAATATACCATTCTTTACTTTTATTAATAAACTTTTTTTTCATATTAAAAAAAATGTTGAATATGCACATGATTTAACGCAGATCAAAAGGAGCAATTATTCTGAATAATTAGCAATTATTCTAAATTATTCCACTTATCAGGCGATAAATTATCAGCCACTGACCTAATAGAACACGCGATCCACACTACAGATGACGCACCAGTGTTCGTCAAACAATACAGATACCCACCTGCTCATAAGGAAGAAATACAAAGGCAAGTAACTAAACTACTTAAGGACAAGATCGTAGAAAACTCCGCATCTAGTAGTCATTTATGGATAGTCCCAAGAAAAAAGAGACTCTAAAGGTAATAAATGATGGAGGATGGTAATTAATTACCGAGCGCTAAATGAGAATACAATCGTATGTCCGGATATTGTGTATGTGGCGGTCATATTGGATCCGCCATTTCGAATATCGAAATTCTGACAGCACATTCATAATCGGCGACCCCGCAAACCCATGTATGGTTATTTTCTTTGAAAACAATCGTATTAATTATACGATTGTTTTATATATTATTAAATAATATACAGGAATTTTGTATGTAGCGGCCATATTGGATCTGCCATTTTGAATTTTTAAATTTTAATAATAGAAATAATATTGATAATGTTAAAAGCTTATTTACGTTCATATTTTTAGAAAATATTCTTATAATTCTCGAGAATAATTTTAACAGCCGCCATATTGGATCCGCCATTTTGAATTTTGAAATTATAACTGCAGAATCGTAATAAGCGACCTTGAAAACCCCCGAGTAAGGGTCTTTTTTTTCAAGCTATTTTGAGCTATTTTAAGCAATTTATGAAAGATTTTACAATTGCATACAATAAGTATAAAAAAACGTAATTTTCTTATTTTTCAGATTATAATAATTTTATAATAACATTCAAAATCGTATTTCAAACTCCAGCTATCTTATTACATATATTGTAGGCTTTAATTTGCGGGGTCGTTAATGTCTTATAGTTATTTTGTTCAAAAGTTATGATAAAAAATGTTTGGACGAGTATACTCGTCCTCCTGCATACGGGAACAACTCCGTTTGGACGAGTATACTCGGCGCTCTGTAGAGGAGGGTTAAGACCGGAGGGGGTGGAAACACCTGAGGTCGTGTTCGCCGAAACCCCTTTTTCAGTGTGCAATGTGCGTTTGCTATAACACCTAGCAAGTACCTCCCTAGAGAGGTAGGACCACGGCTTGACCCAGGAGATGGAGCAGTCGCGAGACTGGTTTTAGGTAGACTTACTTTAGGTCACGCTGGGTAATACCGCAGATTCATCGAAGGGTGTTCAGTGAGAGCTCGTCCATTATCCGACTTATTAAAGAAAACAGTAACTTTCAAATGGAAAGACGAGCTCCAAAAAGGGTTTTGAGGACTTGAAGGACATTCTGTCTTGGGTAAAGACGTCTAGAACAAAAAACAACAAAAAAATTGTTTTTTTCTTTACGATTCCACAGAGACTGAACCGTGAATAATAATAAAAAAAAACGCTAAATTGATAAAATGGTGGAACTTCGAAAAAAGAGTAAACATTTTAACGAAAAAAATTTGCTTTTATTTTGCAATAATATTTATGTTATACAATACTATGTTGATTCTATAGATTCAAGTCGCTGAAAAATGTGATTTTCCATATATGTGCACCAGATGAGCGCTATTGAATAAATATTCTTCGAGTTATCTTATCCACCAGTTTGAAAAAAGTCGTTTTCAGAAAAACGCGTTGTAAGTTCACAGTCACCGCTACTTACTTGTTCGACGCGCGGTTACAATCTACACTGTAGCTCCGATTACAGATAGAATATCGATCTAAAACTTTAGGAACATATTCTCCACATACAGACGCATTGATTTAAATTAAAAAGAAAAAGTGATTTTTTGAACCAATTACGCGAGGTAACCCCCTTGTTACGGATTGGCATAGTATATATTTGTAAAATAAATAACCCTTTTCTTATGTTTATAATAGTATTTTTATACGTAAACTGTTTTGTATGAATATTTGTAAAATGTTGTAGAATATAATAGAAACAATTCGAATATAGGCTACAAAGTAATGCTTTATGTTGAAATAAACAAAGTCATAGCGTTGCGGACCAATTTCGGCTGATTATAATAATTGCGAGTTAGTCGTGTTTAAACCGTCGTAGCGTAAACACGACACAGATCGGCCGTTTAATTTATTTTCCGCGAAATATAATAAAATCGAGTTAAAAGTGATACATGTTTAGTTACTTATTTTTCTCCTGCCGTAACAATCTGCTTAGTAACACCCCTTAAGCCCGGGTATGATCGGCGACCATAGGCCGATAGTCTATATGTCACACATTATGAAACCAGCAGAAAAAATTATGGAACATAAAAAGAATGTCTTGCAATAATATATGTGGTATTGCACTTCCGACCTTACCTATACGGTCGAGAATTCACACTAATTAGCGACCACGAGCCATTAAAATGGATCGACTCGTTAAAACCCCCGGTCCAACGATTAATCAGATGGCGAGCAAGACTGCGTGAGTACCAATACAAATTTCTATATAAACCTGGACGTCTAAATGTAAATGGAGACGCATTATTAAGAAATCCAGTCGAAATAAATGCGATAGTATTACCTACCGCATCGTCAGGCAAACTTAACGTCGGTAGACAGGCTACGTCAAGTACGCGAGGAAGACCAGTAGGGTCCAAAAATAAAAATATAAACCCTACCCGGTCAGACCCGGAAACCCCTGGAACCACCATTGCTGAACGTGTTCATTCATGCAGGTTCAAACCTGTTGATACGCAAAGCAGAGGCGCGATACCTAAAAGACCACCGCCTATACCTAAACACAAGAACCGAGTTCCTAAGGAATCACATCCTGTTACTTAAAAAACGAACGTACCTAAACCAATAAGACCATCTGAATACAGGAAAAAGGTAACTTTTAGCTGTAGAGAAGATTCTAGTGTATCTGATCCCCCCCCCCCCCCCGCCCCTAAATCAAGGAAAAGGTTAAGTGGTTTTCCAAGCCTCGTAGGAAAAGGGCCTTCAATCAGAAATGGATTCTTATCATCAGATAACGGACCAGATAACGAAACGTCAGAACCTGCCACTAATAAAACCCGTCATCTACTGACGACCTAGGGTGACCTAGAATCATTAGACGAATATTGGTGGGACAGAAGCCAATATGGACCACGTAACCAAACAATACAACGTCCAATAGGACGCTCCAAACCTATCAAAGACGACATCATCAACGACTCTGAAGATAACGATCGCATACAGCAACATGAACATCGACGACAACAATACCGGTTTCCACGTGTTGACGAAACGACAGACGAATCCTCCACGGAAGCACTGAGGTATATTGGCAATCCAATGAATCAGCTATTATAACATAAAAAAATAATCTGAACAGAAAATTTGTACAGCAGTGGTATTCTGTTAATATAATAGAAAGAGAAGAGATTTTTAAGACTTTCTTAGTTACATATTATCTTATCTTAAATTTATTTGTGAAAATGATATGTATTATATATATAAAAAATATTTTAAACAACAATACCTTTTCATAATTTATGCTATATTTTTGCATAAGTTCAAATTACTACAATACTAATATATATATATATATACCGGAACACCGCCCTGCCTAAAATTCCTTTCCACCTAAAAATTTTTAAAAATATGGAAAATTTAGCATTTTTAATGTACTTTAGATTAGCGTGTGGCTATTTTTAAAATTCCGTTTTCAGATGGAGCTTCACGTTTCCTAACCTTAAACAAATACTACTTTACGCAATGATCAAGCTGTTAGAAATCACAGGAGTCCCGAAAAATTCGACCATCTTTTTACCGATACCTCAAGCGTTCGTCTCTAACCTCAAAAAACACCCCAAAATTACTGTTTCACGCGGTCGAGAGGTAGGTCCTGTGATTTACGTGAGGAAAATTATTGACAGATCATATTTTTATGTATCTTGAGCTGCTGAACACGAATCCGACCCTCTTTTTTACCGATACCTCAAGCGTTCGTCCCTCAAAAAAACACCCCAAAATTACTGTTTCACGCGGTTGAGAGGTAGGTCCTGTGATCTACGTGAGGAAAATTATTGACAGATCGTATTTTTATGTATCATGAGCTGCTGAACACGAATCCGACCCTCTTTTTACCGATACCTCAAGCGTTCGTCCCTAACCTCAAAAACACCCGAAAATTGCTGTTTCACGCGGTTGAGAGGTAGGTCCAAATATACAAAAAATGACAATAATTAAAAAATTAAAAATCTTAAAAAAATTAGAAATTACAAAATAAAACAAAATAAAGTAAGGCGGGCTTTGTAATAAAGACAGTCTCAACCCTGGAAAACGCAGAGAGCATTCATAGGAATTAATAAAAAAGTTGCATAATAACTATATATCAGTAAACAATTATTTTAATTGAATATACTTGAGTAGAAGTAAACAAATAAAATTTAGCTTCGTGTTAATATTCAGCGACTCAAAATTCATAAAAATAGTCTCCTTCATTAATAGACTTACATTTTCTACCGCGTAAAACAGCAATTTTGGGGTGTTAATTGAGGTTAGGGATAAACGCTTAAGGTATCGGTAAAAAAGAGGGTCGGATTCGTGTTCAGCAGCTCAAGATACATAAAAATACGCTCTGTCAATAATTTTCTTCACGTAGATCACAGGACCTACCTCTCAACCGCGTGAAACAGCAATTTTGAGGTATTTTGAGGTTAGGGACGAACGCTTGAGGTATCGCTAAAAAAGTGGGTCAAATTCGTGTGCAGCAGCTCAAGATACATAAAAATACGCTCTGTGAATAATTTTCCTCACGTAGATCACAGGACGTACCTCTCAACCGCGTGAAACAACAATTTTGGGGTGTTTTTTTAGGTTAGGGACGAACGCTTGAGGTATCGGTAATAAAGAGGGTCGGATTCGTGTTCAGCAGCTCAAAATACATAAAAATAGTCATTGCTTGGAATTTTTCGGAACTCCTGTGATTTCTAACAGCTTGATCATTGCGTAAAGTAGTATTTCTTTAAGGTTAGGGAACGTGCAGCTCCGTCTGAAATCGAAATTTTAAAAATAGCCACGTGCTAATCTAAAGTACATCAAAAATGCTAAATTTTCCATATTTTAAAAAATTTTTAGGTCGAAAAGAATTTTGTGCGGGTCTGTGTTCCGGTTGACGTGGAACGTCACATTATATATTATAATTATTATTATTATTCAACCAGGTACTGAGTACCTTGATGCTCTACATTGCGGTAAGCATCAAGGATCGCAGGAGGCAGTTTAACTGCCTGTTCACAATCCTAGTTAATCTTAATATTATATTATATATTTGCTTATAGATTTTAAAATACGTGATTAAAGTCCAAAACAATAACAATAACTAAACCTTAATAATTAATTGCAATTAAGAATAATATTATAAGTTAATATCATTTTAAATTGCAAAACAAAAACTAAAAATTCAAAACTATAATTTAAAAACTATCAACAATAAATGATTGTCTTAATATATTAAATCATATTATTATACATTAAATATCACCCATTTTTTGATTTTGGTCTTTATATTTTCCATACTATAATTTAAGTTTTCAACTCATTTGGTAATTGATTAAAATATTTTGTTGCGTTATATATATATTACTTTTTTTACCCATTTCTAAAGAAACTGTAGGCAGTTCTAACCTTTTATTTCTAGTTTTGCTGTTTAAATTTTTATATATATAAGTTCCTTTGATATTTAGAGGCATGGAATCTTTTTGCCAATTATTATTATTCGTACCTATTATCTTAAGGGGGGGATAAGGTATTAAAATTTTTTTTTCGTTTTTTTTTATTTTTGAAACTGAATGCGTTGTATCTCAAGAATATTGTGTAAAAATTTCAAGTCGATCGGAGCAAAATTGCAGGTGCTATGAATATTTTCCTATCTGTTGGATTTTCATACCTGCTTTGAAGACAAGTATAAACAAGCTCATACCTGTACCGTATATTTAGTCAGTGTAGAGAATATAATTTAGTTTAGCAGTAAACTTTCTATCGAACAGACGTACACGTGCGCTCCAATTTTTCGCTCCAATCATTTTCGTGAAGTTTTGTGGAAAATTATTGCTACAATGCCAAAAAAGTTAAAAGGTGTGATAGAAAATCAAGTGGTTCGAGGTTATATCGATCTAGAAAGATTGTACCGTCGCAAAAACGTAAAAGAGAAGACAATTCAACAAGTAGCGCGTCAGCTAAAAAAATAAGAGTGACCGTTGAACATCAAATTAAGGAGGATCTTGAAAAACACTATAGGATAATAGATTTTCTATTAGTCTTTTCAACAATTTCTACGCTAGTGAAGTGGCATCGATGATTCAGTGTAAGGTAAGCCGATAAATTTCGCTTATGAACGTTTTATTCCAAATTATTTAGTGTTCAAAACTTTAAAGCGATTTTCCCAAAACTGAAGCTTTCAAAGTCGGTGCCCATCATAACTTCAAAACTATTGCACCGATCCTTCCGAAATTTTAAACACTATTTCTTTACATAATTTATGAGATAACGCTGGAGCTTTTTTTTCCAAATTCGTTTATATTTTTCATTTTACAATAACAAATTAGCCGTTTTTTTTTGGCAAAAATCGCGTTTTTGCATGTAAAGTGTTCCCGCAAAGTGAAAAATAGAAATTTCGAAAATCCCCCCCAACGTTACCTGGGAAAAGCAATTATCTGACGAACGAACTTTGCTTTTTTATTTCAGATGATCCAGCACCGAGTTATGATGGGCACCGCAATTCAACTTTTTTCTGAGATGCTTCCGAATAATTGATGCCATTGCCGTATTTTTCAATATTTTTTCATGAAAATATTCCACAATATTATTTAAATGAACTACAATAATGTAACATTGGTTTTAATAAATAAATTTTAACTTAGTCGTGAAAAAAAAAATCAAAAAATGTGCCTTTTTTTACACAAATTAACCTTACCCCCCCCCCCCCCCTTAAATATTCTATTTTGTAATTGGTAAAGTGGCTTGATGGCACTATCGTAGGCTGAGCCGCACGCCACTATACCATAACTAGTCAAACTATTAAATAATCCACAATATATAATAACTAGTGATTTTTTATTTATTATTTTATTCAATTTATCAAATATATAAACAAAGTACCTAGTTCGTTGTACTATATTAAGTGTATGAAGTGATCACCTCATGTTCATATCTATAGTAACTCCTAGGTATTTACAATATTGAACTCTTTTTAAACATTTTTCTTGTATTTTTAGTTCAATTTGATTCGGTATTTGATCAGTATAGCTTTCAAAAGTTATGAATACCGATTTATCAGTGTTTAATGCCAGTTGATTGAATGCTAACCAATCATTTACTTTGACTAGCATTTTGTTCATTATGGTAGGAGTTTTTTCACAATTTTCTTCGAAACTTAGTATTACAGTATCATCAGCATATGAGATAATAGAGTCATTAGGCATTAAGTTACATATATCATTAATATAAATAATAAATAACAAAGGACCAAGTATTGTTCCTTGTGGAATACCTTAAGTTAAAGCATCACTTTTTAATTCTTCTATTCTAACAATTTGTTTTCTTTTACAAAGATAGCTTTTTATTAGTTTTAGTGCAATACCCCTTATACTATACTTCTCTAGTTTTTCTAATAAAATTAAATGATCAACTGTATCAAATGCTTTTGCTAGGTCTAAGAAAGTAGCTATAATAGGCTTACTTTTGTCTAGATTTTTGTATATAAATTCCATTACAATAGCTAGTGCATGTGTTGTCCCTATTTTATTTCTGAATCCTAATTGTTTGTTAGAAATTATCTTATATTTTTCTAGGTAACTAAAGAGTCTATTATGTAAATTTATTTCAAAAATTTTTGTAAAACTTGATATTAGGGAAATGGGTCTATAATTTGTAGCTTTACTTTTATCTCCAGCTTTGTGGATTGGTACAATTTCTGCACTTTTAAAGTGATTTGGACAAATTCCTGTTTGAATACTTAAGTTAATTATATTAGTTAATGGTTGTACTATATTTTTACTCATTTTTTTATTGTATATGCACTTATACCATCCAGACCATGCTTAACATAAATCACTACTCCATCATTCTGGTTAATTTTATCATTATTATAATACATATCATATCTATCGAAGCTTAAATTAAAAGGGCACTTCAATTGCCAGGTTTCTGTACAAATTATAATATTTGGCTTTAAAGTAAACTTCGTATCAAAATCTCTAATTTATTTAAATTATGTAGCCTCGTTAACAACCTTTTCATTCGATTTTTTTACGCTATTATGTATTGTTTCAGTTTTTAGTTCAGAGTCAGTATATTCACTCGTTGAAATATCGTGTGTTGTAATATGATTAACTTTCATTTATTAACTCTCGAGTATCTGCTGGTAATTCTTGTGAATCATCTGATAATTCTCGTGAGTCAGCTGTTCTTGCTGTATTGTTTTTTTTCTTTGTATAAGTTATTGTACCATTATATCCTAGAAATTTAGGGATTACTGGTTCTATTGGGTATTTAGTTTTATTTATAGCTTTTTTAATCTGGTTCTTTAAGTACTCGCATTTTATCGTGTCTGTAGGTAGATGTTTAATGTCTCTTCTTGTATTGTACTTTGAATTAGTGTAATAACAATTAGCACATTTTAGTTCATTGTCCGTATTACAATTTGTTGTTAGATGTTCTCCTGTACATCGTAGACATGCAATACTGTTCGTACACTGTTTTGCATTGTATCCTATCCTGCCACATTTAAAACAAGGATTTATGTTTAGATCATCAAATGCTTTACAACATTGATGTCCTATAAAAATTTTATTATTATTTTTCCTAATAAAAGTGTATGTTTCCGGACTAGTTTCCAATATTGCACAGCATGTATTGTTGTTTTTATTCTTATATGTATGGATCACTGTACAAAAAAGATCGCTGTTGTCGAAATTTCTTTCATTTATGTCGGCTTCCATTTCTTCCATTGTCATTTCACTCTCAATTCCTATTATTTTCATTCTTGGATTTTGTAGTTCTTCTTGCTCTACAAGATAATCTACACCATTTTTTTGTATTAGTTTTTCTTGCATTTTATCTACATTGTTCTTATCAATGCGTTTAATTGTCATAGATCCATCATCATTTCCTTGAATTTTTTTGACTGGTAAACTTATTTCATTTTGTAATTTACCCAAAACTACTTTTTGTATTTTGTTTTGTCCTATGTGGTTTCTGGCTGTGATTATTATATTTGGTACTCTCTCTTTATATTTTAGGTTAGTTTTAGCGTTGTCCGCAAAAGTTTTTGTTTTGATACTTTCATTATTTTTTCCTTTTAACTGTCATTTAACGTTTTCATACAATTCTCTTAACATGACATTCTTATCTTGCATTTCATCACCTAGTCTTCGTAGTAAGATAATTTCAGCTTGTAAATTTCTATATTCGTCTTCCTCGTGGCCACATATGATGAGACTGTTTCTTTCTATATTTTTATCCGCAACTGTTAGGGAAACATTTTGGAGTATTTCGCTTTGTGCTTTTTCTTTTTCACATAGTTTCACTTGTGCAATTATTTTTTTAGCCGTCAAATTCAATGATTCAGTGTCTTCTTTGTAGGTTAGGTCGAGTTGTTCGTGATTTGGACAAACAACTAAAATATTGCTTCTATGGGTTTCACCTTTTACTCTTTTAAAATCAGATTTGTGATAAACACTTTCACATACATTCAAACTACAACACTCACTTTCGCATTTAGATGACATTTAAACAATATATCATCTTCATCAGGTGGCGGGGAAACCTCAGTCCCCGCCATTTTTTACCCTTATGTATATATATATATATATACAGGGTGGACAAATTTAATCTATTATGGGAATATCTGAGAATTATGGTTGGAAACAGAAAAATGTTTCAGACAAAGGTTATAGAGGGCAAAGGGGGTCAACTTTTGGTACCAACGACCTTGACCTTGAACTTGTTTTTGAACGTCATTTCAAGGTCAAGATCATTTTTTTAAATGAGAAGACCTACTTTTGACTCCGGATTTGAAAAGAGCATTAGATGTTTCCAATCGTTATTCCAAGCTAACACTTATTATTTAGCAATTTTCGCAAATTTGATCTTCATATGACCTTCCATGACCTTGTTGAAAATATCATTTTGAACGTAAAATATTCTGCTCTTTTCAAATCCGGAGTCAAAAGTAGGTCTTCTCATTTAAAAAAATGATGTTAACCTTGAAATGACCTTCAAAAACAAGTTCAAGGTCAAGGTCGTTGGTACCAAAAGTTGACCCCCTTTGCCCTCTATAACTTTTGTCTGAAACATTTTTCTGTGTCCAACCATAATTCTTAGATATTTCCCATAATAGATTAAAATGGTCCACCCTGTATATTAAAATATTTTAAACAACAGTACTTTTTAAACTACATTACTAAATATATATATATATATATATCTACTTCAATCATCCATCTTATTTGGTCATGCTGTGGAACCTCACCTTAAGTCCCTGCTCCGGTATTTACCTTCACGCCCACGGGAAAAACCACAGCTCAAAAGAACCGTGAGCAGAGCAGTCTTCATCGGGTGTCTCTCTCAGTGTAAGTCCCAAGACGATTGATGTTGACTATCTTGGATTTATGTCTTGGTGAACGACGAATACAATAAACGACGTCATTAATGTTCCTCACAACTTCTCAAGATCCTATCCAATTTGACTGGAGTTTTGGTGCTTTTCCTTTGGTTCTTTGAGGGTTGAAGAACCAAACTTTTTGGCCTTGGGTATATTCAATGTTGAGAGCTCGTTTGTCGTACCAAGACTTCGTTCTTTCCGATTGTAAGTTAATCCGGTCTCGTGCCATTTTGTGGATCTCGCTGAGTTTCCTCCGAAGCTTGTGTACGTAATCCCCGTCTCCTTCAATCTCGATCTCCTCTGGTAGATATCCTCGAATCAAGTCCAAAGGAAGCCTCATATCGAAACCGGTGTACATCTCAGCCGGAGTAGTTCCAGTCGTCGCATGTTTGGAGGATCTGTAAGCTAACAAAAATAGTGAAACCAAGCGATCCCAGTCTTTATGATTTTCATGTATGTATTTTGTGAGATAGTGTAGAAGTGTTTGGTGTTGTCTTTCTACTTGTCCATTTGATTGTGGGTGTAATGGTGTCGTTCTTGTCTTCTTGATTCCTAACAACTCAGATAAATTTTTAATCAATTTCGAATCAAAATTCGTTCCTTGATCAGTATTTACCTCTAAAGGTACCCCATACCTACAAACAATCTGATCAACAAAAATCTCAGCAATGGTTTTTGTTCTCATATTTGAGAGAAGGAAAGCTTCAACCCATTTTGAAAAACAGTCTGTCACAATTAAGAGGTATTTATTGCCCAAAGAAGAAAATGGAAATGGGCCTAAGATATCCATTTGAAGTCTTTCAAATGGAACTCCTGAATTATAAATTTTCATCTCACCATGACCTTTATCTGGAGGACCTTTCTTTGAAACACAGACTTCACAAGATTTACACCAATTTTCTACATCTCTTTTACAAGTAGCTCAATAAAATCTTTTTCTAATTTTATCTAAAGTCTTGTTTACTCCTAAATGTCCTCCAGATGGTGTGAATCATGTGCTTCCTCCAAAATATCTTTAATGTTATGTTGAGAAACAACTAATTGACGGATTTTGTAATCTAAATTCATTGAAACCCATTCTCTATACAAAATCCCATCAATAGTACCAACGAATCCCATTGAGAACAATAGATTTTGGTGAATTCGTCCATCGATGAAATCTCTTGCCATTCTGGTTTCTTCTGTAATTCTTTCGTTTGACAAATGAAAGAAATAGCTTCATCTTCTGCCTGACTATTCTTCCATTCTTCTGATGTATTTTCTTCAAAAATTATACGGCAAATTGTTTCTACATTATTGAATTTTTCTTCTACTCTGGAACAATATTTGCAGGAAAAATCTTCACAAGGACGTCTTGAAAGTCCATCAGCATTTCCATGTAAATTGCCTTTCCTGTGAATAATTTTGTAGTTGTACTGATCCAATTTCCCTAACCAACGAGCCAATTGTCCATCCAATTCCTTAAAAAACAATAACCAAGTTAAAGAAGAATGATCAGTCCTAATAATGAAAGGTTTACCGATAAGGTAATGATGAAATTTTTTTAACGATTCTATAATAGCAAGGAGTTCACGTCGAGTGACACAATAATTTCTCTCTGATTTCGAAAGGACTCTACTATAATAACCTATGACACGTTCGATTCCATCTTGTTTCTGAGAAAGAACCGACCCAATTCCATGGTCAGAAGCGTCAGTATCTAAAATAAATTCAGAAGAAAGAGAAGGAAATGCCAAAATTGGAGGTGTTGTAAGAAACTCTTTCAATCTTGAAAAAGGTTTTTGACATTCCTCTGACCATATGAACTTAGCTGATTTTTCAGTTAACCTATATAAAGGGATAGCTATGTCAGCAAAACCTTTAATAAGCCGCCTATAATAACCACAGAAATTCACGAAACTCAACACAGCCTTTTTGTTATGAGGAATTGGCCAGTTTACAACAGATTCAATCTTCTTTGGATCAGCTGTTTTTCCTTCTTCTGAAACGATGTATCCTAAATATTCAAGTTGCCTACTGAAGAAAACACATTTCTTCTTATTAAGGCGTAATCCTGCTTCTTGTAAACGAACAAACACTTTCTTCAGGTTAATTATTATCTCATCAAATGAATTTCCCAATACCATAACGTCATCGAAATAGACTAAACAGAATTTTGAAAGATAGTCTGTGAGTAATTTTTCCATTAAACGTTGAAAAGTCGCAGGTGCGTTGCATAAACCAAATGGCATAACTGTAAATTGCCAAAGTCCTTTTCCGAGAAAGCCGTGATTTTCCTATCCTCTTCTCGAATCTTGATTTGCCAGTATCCACTCTTCAAGTCCAAAGTACAAAACCAGGAATATCCTGCAAGTTTATCGAGAGTATCATCAACTCTTGGTAAAGGGTACGAATCCTTAATTGTAATTGCATTAATTTTTTGAAAATTAATACAAAAACGAATTTTTTCATCCTTCTTCTTCTTGGGAACTACAGGTGAACAATACGAGCTGTCTGATTCTTCAATAACTTCTTGAGAATGCATCTCAGCAATACATTCATCCGATTCCTTAACTTGATGAATAGGGGTCTTCGAATAGGTTGTTTAATTGGTTGATTATGGAGTAAATGAATTCTATGTTTAACCAAATTACATTTTCCAGTAACGTCATGATCTTGAAAAATCTCTTCAAATTCATGAAGAAGATCCGCTAACTTCCGTCGTTGATCTTGATCCAAGTTTTCTGAGTTCTTGTCAAAAATTTCTTGTAATGTCTCTGGTACATCATCACTAGAATCAACTATTCTCGAAATCTGTTTATTGATTATTGAACTTGGAGTATTTAAAATAATTTTAGTTATCGAATCTGTAATACCAGTTGTATCAAGGAAATCACTAGCAAGTATACAATCATCAATAATATTTTTAACAAAAACATCTAAATTAGCTGAATGGTCACCCAAGTTTATCGAAGCTGAAATCAAAAATTCAACTGGTACCTTTTCTCCAGTCGGATACTTAAGAGTTGTAAAATTAATAGGAATTCTTTTATCTTTTGACTCTACAAATTTCGGATTTATAATAGTCACATCAGAACCAGAATCTACTTTAAAAATACAAGTTTTGGCATTAATTAAACCATCAAAATAAAATTTATTTGAGTTCCTATTAATTCTTCCAACATTATAATCAATCAGACAAGAGAGTGTGTTTGTTGGAGTCTTGTCGAGTTCTGTTGAACTCGCTCCAGAAAGTTCAACATAACCTAGTTTCCCTGGTTGCTGATCTGATTTGGACAATTTGATCTAAAATGTCCTTTTTTACCACACGTCCAACATTCAATATCCTTAAAGAAATCTTGAGATCTCTGTTTGTCCGAAGATTGAGGACCTTTATACTGTGAATTCTAAGAGTTGATTCCAGTCTTATATGTATCCTTCGTTCTCTTTGAAGTCTGAGATCTCTTATCTAAATCACGAATAACCTTCACTTCCATAGCGCGAGCAAGAGCAACTTTCAAAGAAGTTATCCTTTCTAAACAAAGGATCTCCCTGATCGATGAATTAAAAATAGCAACTATAAATTGGGCACAAGCGATTTTATCTTGGACTGCAAATGGACATTCCGGATAAACCAAAGCAGAAAGTCTCTCAAGATCGGCAGCCAATGTTGGGAAATCTTCACCAAAACGTTGACGTCTGTTCTGAAATTGTGCGTAATAAGTGGGTGCTAAGTGTTTATCACCAAAACGAAGTTCAAGACGGGAAACTAAATCATCAAAATTTGACGCAGTCGAATCAGATTCAACGAGAATTGATTTTGCTCTTCCTTTCAAACAAGAAATAAGAGCTGCTGATTTATTTGCAGGTGACCAATTGTTTGCTCTAGCGATGACTTGAAATTGAACCAAAAATTCACGAAGAGGTGATGATCCATCATAATCATCAGCTTTCAATTTAAAAACCAAATCCGTTCCCGAGTGGATAGGTCTAGTGTTCGGTAAAACAGAATTACCTACATTTGAACCTAAATCACGAGTATCAGTAATCAAAGGATCAATAACAGAAGTTCCTAACCCAAGTCTATTCTGATTTAAAGATAACCCAGTGTCATTGATTCTAGCGTTCTCTGTTTCTGTTGTATGTGAATGTATATCTCTATTCTGTAAACGACTTAGCTGATTAATTTGGCGTTGCTGTTCTCGCTGTTCTGCCAGCAGTGTGTTATTCAGGGTCCGAAGTCTCGATATCTCTTCGTTCAAGTCAGTCCTCTCCCTCTGCTCTCGGTCACCGAACAGTTCTCTTCGAACTTGTTGATCCGTAAGTAGCCTAATCTGTGCTTCAAGTTCCTCATTGTGATGACGAGCATTCAACAATTCCGAATCTCAAACATGGAGTTCCCTTTGTAAATTCAATGCATCCTCGTTGCATTGATGGAGTTCTTGAGTAATTTCCTCTACACGTCTCTTCAAGCTTGTTATCTCCAAATTCGCTGCAGTGAGAGACGGTTGAGGCTGCTCAGTTGAAAGAGTTCTCGGGAATGGAACTGGTGTTCTTGATATCACTGACATCTTGCCGGAACGTAAAAGCATAAACTTTCCCCTAAATCACTTTTTCGAAACACTATCCCGGAGGAGCCCCCAAAATGTTATGATCGAGTTCGGGTAATGAGAATGACAACACGTATTTATAGAAAAGCACACTTGAACTCGGACTCTTTATTCGAGCGTAAACACAACTATTCTCAACAGCTGTCAGAATCAGACTAAACATAAACAATAACATCCGCGACACTAGTTTTCGCGACCTGACAGGAGCGCGAAAACGCGAAGGCTAATTCTCTCGCAACGCGAACAGTAATTTACCTTCGCTCATCGGCCAAATCGATGCAAGAGCAGGCGGGTCCGGGTTTATTGACAACAGACTGATTTAACAATAACAATTTATAATATATTTTGAAAAATAAATAATGAAAATTTACAACGAAGTTAACAATGAAATAATAACAATGAATTTAATAGTTACGCGTAAGTCGAGCGTTGCTTGCGTGTTCAGCACGACCATTGCTGAGCACGCAGCAGGAATCAGAGAGGTCTTTGATCACGCGCTGACTTCTCCGATCGCGAGCTATTCAGCGCCCTTATATATTCAGGGGACATGGCACACTATTCGTAGTGTGGCCCGTGCACACGTACGCGTTTACCTCTGGGCTAGCCCTTACCTCTATTGTATAGAGTGTGTGGATCGGAGGCGGAACGCCGCTGACGAAGCTTATGTTTCTATCTCTGTCTCTCTCTCTTTCTCGTGCTGGCCGCTAGTTCTGTCGCTTTCTCTTCCGTTGCCGCCTTGGCGCTTGCTGCTGGAGGATTCTCGCCTCGCGCGCGGCCTTTTCTTCTGTTGATGATGGTGGGGTCGAGCGTTCGCCTCCACTACACGGTAGTCAGGAAGCAACTTTAACTCGCATAAAAATGACGACAAAAACTGAAAGCGGGGATATGTTTGCACTTAAAAACAGATGAAAAATCAGTTTGAATCGAAATCCTAGCTGCTCCTGTTTGTAAGATATACAAATTTCTCGTCTTTTGTATAGGAAGAATTTGTGAAATATACAATAGCTAAGAATTGCGAAGGTTAAAAACTTTTCTTAAGCAAAATTTTTACTAAATAATGATTTAAACAATGAAATATATATATATATATATATATATATATATATATATATATATATATATATATAGATGTGCTGGGATGCAAAAGCAGCTACTGCTTTTCTTAATCGTTTTTGGAAAGATTTATCATCAATCATATTTATTTTAAATCTTTCCCAAAATTTAATGAATTCTCTTTGAATCGATTCCCCAGCCTGCTTCGACCATACTCCTAAGCCATCGTTATTCAAGCGCATGATGGCTTGTTTAAAATGATCTAAAATAACATGGATTTTGACGTTTTGAGAAACACATGTGCTTTTTAAAGCATTGCGGAGTTCACTGATGTTTGTATCAAAATCACAGAGATCCACTTATTTTGTAGAGAAGCATGTAATATTGTTAGCTTTACTCTTAAATAAATAATGCCTGAACACGTTCGCGAAAGTTTAAGCGAATTTTATTAGGACGCCAGCTTATGCTACTACGCCTCGGCTTATGAGAGCTCCTCTCCCAGAGGAAGTTCCGACCGATCGAGCACCGGCTTCTGGTGCAACCCTCGGCGACACCTGAAATCCCGAATACGTGGGAGGGAAGGTATAGTTGGTGAAATAAACACTCGGATGCTTACTGGAACTTTCGTTTATTTGGGAAAACCTAACTACTTACAAAACTTCTAACTAATCTGCGAGTTACTACGAGCACGTGCGTGCGTACGCGATCCTAACGCCCGAGCTGGATAATTTTAGATTTTAGATAAATATACAATCCGCAGCCTCGATAATAACGCGCCAGAGGTACAAATTAATGCACTACTTCTCCCCTGATTCTCTCGTGAATTCCCCCTTCGATACTCCCGAGCACACTTTCTGTTGATGGTCGCGACACACCAGTTCAAACCGCAATGGCTGCGAGCGCCCGCACGTATTATTGTTTTGCTAGCTTACTCTGTACACTCACTGTCTGTAAATCTGCTGCTCGCACTTCCGCTCGTACAGGTGATGTCTCGTACCCTGCGAACTTCGGCCTACAAAAACTACCTAAGTAACTCTAAGCAAATAATCTCGATAATTAATATCGCGAAGGAGCGAGCTGCGACGTCGTCAAAGTCCAACCAACAAGTGCCATGAGGGCAGAAATCTTCCTCCTTCGGCCTTATCGTCCTTCCGTCTTCTTCGATCTTCTATCCTTATTCCTCCTGAATCTTAGATAGACAGAAAGAAGGCGACATTTGACTAATTGCTCTGATTTTCAATTAACGTAGTCACTTGTGTCGATGTTGAGAAAGGTCAGGGTCAATCAGGACCCTTATCTGTTCGGTAGCCTTGAGCTCATTGGCCTTTTGACTCGGAGGGGTGCGCGCGCGTGTTATCATACGCGCCATCTATATACGCGGATATTTGAATTCTTAATTAATGTAGCGGCTACTGCTGCGGTAGCATAGCCCCGTACTGATATATACATATCTATATATACTCCCCGCGCGCGCTGAGTTCCTTCGAGTTGCTCGCCTGTGGCGAGTGTATCTATATACATCTGCCGTACTCACTGTAGTATCGTACAGCTCAGCGGCTCCGCCGCTGGCTAAGCAGTTCTCTCCCCTCTCTCCGTCTTCTCCCACTAGGCTTCAGCCTTCGCTTCGCCTCACTTCTCTCTCTCTCTCTCTCTCTCTCTCTCTCTCTCCTCTTTCTTCTGGCTCTTCTCGTTGTACGATCGGTAGGTGCTGCCGCCGCTGTTGTTGTCTGCTTTCCGTCGGCGTGATCTCGCTGAGTGCAGTCTAGCTGACGCGTCGTCGCCCAGGAGCCGCTTTGATTCGGTTCTCCCGGTGTTAGTGGCGACTGCTGCTACCTCGGCCGCTTCTGCGTGCGTGCGCGAGGTGTGCTGGGATAGTGCGAGTGCGCGTGTGTATAGTTCGCACAGGCGCGGCTAGTGCGGTCACTTCTGCGTGTGTACCGGCTGCCTCTCCTCTAGCCTGCGCGGATCAGCTGTCGTCGGTTCTTGTGTTGGCTGTTACTACGGCTCTTCCCCGGAGGATCCCCTGGTTGCTGAGGTTCCTGCTTCGTGGCGTGCTGTGTGTGTGTCCGTGAAGTAGTGCAGTGCAGTGTAAAGTACACTATCAAGGCACTGAGTAGTGTGACACGGTGCAGTGAACGCTGCACCGTCTACGCACCGTGTATCGTGCCCCGTGTGTTAACGTCGAATGGTAGTTCGTCGCTTCGGGGTGCACGCAGCTCCTTTCTCTCGTATACCTCGGGAAACGCGAAAATATTCCCCGTTAGTACTAATCATATATTGTTAAATTCCAGCCCGGGTGTAGTTAGGATCGCGCGTGGACTTGTTGGCCTGGTTTGCTTTAATGAGTTTTAGTACGCGTTAACTACTTTAAGTGACGTTCCCTACATCACAAGCATGATTCTATAATTTTATTCATTGCTTTAAATGAAGCTATATAAGGCTGCAATCGATAAGGCCCAACAGCATCATAAATTTCAGGATCCTGTAATTTATCTGCTTCTCTTAAAAGTTTCCGACATTGATTGCCTTCAAAGACATCGCCTTCATAGCTTTTATGAACTATACTCAGCTTTTTTGGTCACAGCAAAGCTTTTTCGAGGCCTACTTTAATCATCATATTTATTATTATTTTCCTCAACGAATAAGGGAAAATTAATTGTACTATGACATTCTTTGGCTTTTTTCTTTTCGCCACCTAAGAGTTTAAATGGTAAATAATCATCTTTCAAGTGTTTATACGTTTTTAAATTAATATTTTGGTCATTGGTTTCTAAATTACTTTTGTCAGTTATTTGATTGAAGCTCTGTAATTCACTCAGTGTTATGAAACAATAAGGGGGAGGATACGTGACGGTTACTGTCTGCTGTCCATTAAAAATCAAAATAAGCTTAAAATCCGATGTAAATTTAAAAGGTATTTCGTTAAGTTTGGTTAAATCAATTAAATTTTTAAGGTTTCCGTAAGTCTCCTTAATTTGTGGACGATGCATAATATAATTAATCTATAGACACTGTTTAGTTTGCGTTTATTTCTAATATTTCCGCCAGAATAATAAAAGGAAACGTTCTTCTTTCTATGCTCATCTGAATCATCTTTTTCTTCTTCTTGAGATAAAATAGAGATCGAAATTTTGAAAAAGTTTTAGCCACCGTCTGCCGTTACTTTTATTTTAGCTTTCTGTACTTGCTTTACATTTCGCTGTTCAAAAACGAAGTCAAGAAGTTCACTTGCATTAGCATAAACGACTGGTATTTCTATCATTCCTTCTTTTGTCTCGAATTAATAAAGATCTTCTTGGTAAATATTTTCCATCATCTTTTGTTTCTTCTGCATATGTTGGTTGTAATTCGATGGCACTGATTTTCTTCCTGCCGAACTGCGAATAAAGTTTTCCATCTTTTTCTTATAATTCGTCGATGATGCTGTTGTCGCTTGAAAGTTGTTTATGCTTTCAGCGGAGAACATTATTTCAGTTTCTTTTTTTTTTATTAATAGATATTCGAACCTTCTTACCTGCTGTATTATTCAAAACAAGGTCATCATCATCAGTATCATTGGTACTAGTTGTAATTTTTCTTTTTAAAAGACTTGTTACGATTTGATTTTGCTGTTTATCAGGTAATTTTTCCACAAAATTAAACACATTGTCACGTGCAGTTGAAGAAGAAGGACCTTTACAAGAATGTGGAATACCTTTACCGATATCTTTAAAACAGCAGCTACAAATTTCTAAGGAGGTTCTCTCTTTATTTTTATTTGTTTTTGAAGAAGCATTTTGCACAGTACTTTCAAGGCCCTTATTTATATTAAATTTAGTGTAAAACTATCGAACAAGACCTCGACCTTTTTCTATTTTTGAATGATTAGTACGTCGAGCTATTAGGCAAATATAACAGTCACAAGTCGTCATCTGTCTAGTTTCTTTTGCCAAATTAATGTCCTCATAATTAGGCATAGATGGAAGAGGTCTTTTCGAAATACCATGTATTTCTATTTCACCAATAGTTAATCGGCAAGCGATACAAATGCTTTTTGGGAATTTATTATTAGAAACATCAAATTGATCATTAATATGATTTTTTATTAATGCAACATGTTTTTCACTTATTAAAAAATGTTCAGATGGCTTATTTTAAAAAACAATTTTTTTCTCGAAAGAAGCACATACTTTCATACGGTTCTCCTCGTAATCACATTTAGGATCTAAATGTGGATGAAGAGACATTTTATTTCCGAAATAAATTGCTATAATCGATGTTGAGATAAATATATTTTATGACACCTCTCAAATTGGAAAAAGAAAATCTGATGCTAAAAAACAGCTCATGAATATATCTGAAATTTCGATTTTTCGATTGCGGATATCATAGCGCCATCTAGTGGCAATCCACATAACTATATTTTCTTGCAAATAAATCACAAAATAAACATAGTAAATGTTAGTTTGATAAAAAAATTAGGGATTAACTGATTTTCGTAATGTATAAAAAACGAGCTTGCGCGTGTGTGGGTATGTATATATACATAAACATATGTCAAAAAACAGTTCTTTCATAGTTTAAGTCATTATTTAATAAAAACTTGGCATAAGAAAAGTTTTTTAACCATCGCGATTCTTAGCTATTGTATATTTCACAAATTCTTCCTATATAAAAAAGGGGAAATTTGAATATCTTACAAACAGGAGCAGCTAGGATATCAATTCAAACTGATTTTTCATCTATTTTTAAGCACAAACATATCCTCGCTTTCAGTTTTTGCCGTCATTTTTATACGATTTAAAGTTGCTTCCTGCCTACCGTGAACAGTCGATCTAGCACCCACGCACGCGAGAATCGCCGTGCACAGCCGAAGCGCGAACTCGTGCAGTTTCGTAGCGGGAGAATAGCCAAAATGGTGGCGAGCAAGCCGAAAGCGTGCTGTGCGGCACGATGGCGTGAGCGATAGTGGTCTTTCTCCATGGCCTCGGCGGCATCTCGCCGCCTATTCTCTCTTGCCCACCTGTTGAAGCGCGAGGCTGTCAGATGGCGACACTTGGCCCATTCTCCGTGTTGTATTTCTTGCGAATTATTCGCGACTCGTTACGATATATATATATATATATATATATATATATATATATATATATATATATATATATATATATATATATATATATATATATATATATATATATATAATGTAGTAGATTTAAACTTATGCAAAAATATAGCATAAATTATAAAAAGGGTTGATGTTTAAAATATGTTTTATATATATAATACATACCATTTTCACAAATAAATTTAAGATAAGATAATATGTAACTATGAAAATCTTAAAATGTTCATTAAGTGTTATTATTCGAGTTAATTATTCAAAATAGTTTATTCAATCACATTTTAACAGTAAACCAAAATTTTAACGTTATTAAATTTTATTCCTAACAGATTGTATTTTCAAAAATATATTGATTAACTAAAAAATGCTCTACAGTCTTCTTTTATTTTGAAATAATTCACTAAAACATTTTATTTTGCAACTTATTGGAGTAAAACCATATTTTTGTGATAAAAACGTATTAAAAAGAATTTTGCAAGCACACCAATTCAACAACATTTATTTTAAAAAACACAAGAAAATTTTTCAACTATAAATAATCCTATGCCTAAGTATAGCTTTTAAAATATAATTTAAAAAGTTTTGCATATAAGGCTAAATTTGTTTCCAATGACAATAATAAATTTTATAATACTGTAATAATCGATTAAATTTTACTTACGAATATAGTAAATGCATTATACGTTAAAAAATAATTTTATGCCCATCCGAACGAAAATGGCCACTTGTTTCCCTGAAAAGCGTGACCAAAATTACACTTTTTGCCCGCAAAAATTATTAGCGGGAAAAAAATAACTTTAAAAAATTTTATTCTGCCCTTTCGTTAAGAAAAAACAAACAAAATGAGCCCTGAAGCATTAAGGGGTACACCACTCTAGCGGCCCGAATAAATGCCTATTTTGTACGATTTTTTACAAGAGTAGGAAAGAAGGGATCAAATTTCTATTTCGAAGGTTTACTATACATATATTGAGGTACAAAAATATATTTTTTTTTTTACATTTAAATACAAAAATGGCGGCTATACAGCGAATTTCGTGAGAAGCCTTTTTCTCAAACCTCCAAACGGGAGAACACTTCTCTCGAAAAGTATGAGACCTGGAACAAAAAATCAAAGAAATTCTTAATCTATATAACGTTAACTTTGGAAATACGTAGGGTTTTTTTTTATTTCAATTTTTGTAGAAATGGCGCACATCTGAAAAAAGTAGATTTTTCTCGAAAAAAAAAGTTGTAAATTGTTTATAAAAAAAAAAATTTTGATTTCAATCGAAAAACGGCCACGTACTTCTTTAAAGAATCTATTTGTGAAGCTACAGTAAAAATTTCAATCCAAAGCATGCAATAGTTACCGAGTAATCTGCTCTCACAGTTTGAAAAATCCGGTTTCGAGAAAAATGCGTTTAAAGCTTTACATGTACTTAAATCATTGATATTTTTTGTTTACCTCTAATCTACGATGTCTGCACCACACATTTGGCCATCGAAATTAATATTTGCCTTCTACTCTTCCTCTCTCATCGATTTTGAATTTAATCGGGCCTTCTTGGCTGCAACTGTGAGCGACCGCTCGGAAAACTTGATCCGCCGCTCATCAGTTTCAATGCAGAAATTGAAACAATTTGGTCCTATTTCAAGGCCCAATTTCTGCATAAGGTTCATGATGCTTGACAGGCTTTGTAAATGCCTAAGGCAATATATACTGCAGGATCAAGAACGTGCTTGCCACTGGAGACTGATTTCGGAGCCATACACCACACGATTGAGTTGAAACTCTCGTTGATGTTTTGCGTATATCCACCGAGGCAACCAGTCAACAGATCGTCGCTGCTCAATTCAGCATAAATAGGAGAAATTGCTTCAAATACCTCTTGCGACATTGCTGGTTTGTGTTTATTATTCAAATCTCCAGTGGCCTGGGCCCTCTGCCACGAGCACCATGAATCTTCGCTGCACGAGCATCTCTTGAGCTTCGATTTGTCGTCCGTCGATAATTTATGGTCTAGCGTTGTATAGATTTCATTACGCATATTTTGTATAGAATTATAATTTCTACGTATTGCTAGACCATAATAAATTGACAATTCGTCGATTAATTTACCAGTGAGCTTTCCCCATTCCACCGAGACCTTTAATTTTCTTTTTTAAATTTCGAAGGAAGGTACCCATTCGTTTCTGTAGGTAGTCGATGCACTCTTTCTTCGTTACTGACAAATTTTCATAAGGCTGCGAGTCTACGATACCTTTAACAGTTTTTGAATCACCGTCCCCGACGTAATTGGCATATTTAAGTTGGTGTAAAGATTCTGAGCGCTGGAACATTTCAATAACGGCATCCACTTCCATTTTTCCCTCCGTGCCGTCATGGTTCGATTGGCATTCGTTTCCATGGGTTTCGAGCCATTCCTTGTCCTCATCCGTGTCATTTTTCTTTTCCCAAAATTCGCATGCCTTGCAAATATTTAGATTTTACTAAAATGTCGACCACTTTGCCAGTACACCATGCAAAAAGTGATACAAATCCGAAAAGGGACGTGAAGCCGCGTTTGCGCCACAAACCATTGCCAGATACGGTAATACCACTTGTGTTTCCTTTTTCATCACTTTTTTTCTTCTCTTCCTTAGCTGCATTTTTCATACTCTGCTCACAAACCTCCTTTGCATCGACAGCAATCTTCTGCACAACTTTATCGTAAAATGATTGAAAAATTGGCCGCGGGAACTCCATGAACGCGCAAAATTTTATTATTCCATTCAATCCTATTCCCAGTAGTCGCATAGCAAGAATCATTCTACGATTAATGTCGTATGCTTTTTCAATGAATAGTGAAAAAGGGATAGAAATGTTATCGCAGTTTTGGCATGAAATAACAATTTTGAAACCCAAGCCACGCTATCCACACTCGGTGAATGTCACATCTGACTTGCACTTTTTGCACACAACAGCTTGCGATATAGCGGTAAATACGGTTCAAAAATGCAGAATTCGATAAACAAAGCCTTCATCTACTTTAAAGTCATCAGGATTGATGGTAGATAATTTTCGAGCCGATGTGCCAACCGCCTCGACGCTTGGCTTCTCCAGTTCATAACGGTTACTTGGCCGCCGATTTGAAATTTTCGGTCTCTTCAAATTGCTCTTTTTCCCCTTCGTCGATTTCTTGCCATCATACACTGGCCTTTCACTACTCATATTGTTTATAATTTGCACACAGTTCACGTAAAGTCAACGAAATTTGTAATATATAAATATATAAAAACGAAAAATCGGCAGAAATACAAATCGAAGCCTGTGCACGGCGTCGCTTTGCAGCTGTACTAACTAACACATATACACACCGATACAAGCTAATTTCAGTATTAGCGCACCCTGCAGGATGCCTGAGGAACCTCAAGGACCTTTGGCTCTTTAAGTAAGAAGGTCTCCTATTATTCCGATAGATGAAATCAATACAAAAGCGACGAATCAGAATGCGCCGCGCGCTCTCATTTAGCACGCTCAGCGAGCGGTCCGAGGCGCTGCCGCAAAATCGGTATTTGAACCTCTTAAAAATTATTTGATACTATAGGACCAATTGCATATTATTTGTATGACCCTAAAGTATTGTTTAAGCCGAAAAAAAATCGATTTTTTGAAAATCCTGGAGTGGTGTTATCCCTTAAATATTACCGTGGATTACTCGAGATATGGATGCACGCACACACACACACACACACACACACACGCACGCACGCACGCACACACGCACGCACGGACGCACGGACGCACACACACACACATACACACGCACACACACACATACACACACGCACGCACACACACACACGCACGCACGGATGCACACACGCACACACATCCATACAGACATTTTTTTTAAATAGTGTATTTTGAATCCTTGTATCTCCAGACATGTTTGTAACATGTTTTTAGCAAAACTTTCTTTTACTATTACAAAGCTTCCTCTTTGAGGAAGAAAAAAAAGGTATAGAGTCTTAAACTATTGGTTCTTGGTCAGCATTAGATTTCCTTCATTCGAGTGGTGTTTCTTTTTTCATGTTTCTTCGTTTTCTGCGTGAAAATTCTTCGTTGTTTGTATGGGTATTTTTTTAGGATAGGTTTTGAAGCGTGGTTTTTATTCTCTTGTGTTATGGATACCGGATCTAAGTTAAATCGGAGGGATTTTGCAGAGGATGGAGTTGCTGGAGCACTAGCGGATTTGGGCGTGGTGTTCCTGGCTATTGAGTATCTTGAGGTTGAAAGTGGAGACATAGTGATGGTGGTCTTTAATATACAACGCCTTTAATGTTAATCGTCTTTAAGTGATATCGGTGATCCAGTCCGGGTCAAACTAAAAAACTCCAATTCCATTCAGTGAAAGGTTGGTAGTTATATTTGGGCAGTGAAATTGCATGATTTGTGTGGTCCCAGTTGAGAAGAGTCATTCGTGGTTGTATTCTAAGTTAATCCATTCCATTTCAGTTGATTTCCTTAAAGTTAAGTTGCAGATTCGTAATGCGTCAGGTCTAGGATTTTGTAGTAGCTGAAGACCGCAAGTCGGTGTTCTATATGTTACTGCGAATTGTCGACAGTAAAAGGTTTCATATACTCTGAAACATATGTTATGTCGCCCTGGCTGGAGAAATAGTGTTGAGTTATATTGTGATTAGTTGTGATATATGGGAGTCTTGGAATAAGGTGTATATTTTTATTGTTTCCTTGAGGTACAGGTATGGAATGCATTTGGTAGATTTTGTTGTTTATTTCGGTGTATAGAGGAAAGACAATTTTTAAGATTTTGTTGATTTGTTGAGATAAGATGTTTATTTCTGGCAGTTCCCGATTTGGATTCCTTGCACTTATGTGTCTGGTTAGATTGTCGAGTTGTTTCTGGAATATGCGTAGTGGGCTGACAGTTTCACTTTGTGCTGCTCTAAGAACTTCGATAACTTGTAGATAGATGTCGAGATGGGTGCTTAAGTATGCTTTCATAGCATTTACCCATGGTTGAGCCATGGTAAAGAACAACAGAGAACAGGGCTCAAATAGTTCGGTCAATTTTTTGCTTACGGTGGTATACAAGACCTTTATTTTCTTTCTGAGTTGGTTGAGTTGAATAAATTGTTCAATGATAATGTTGTTGATGACTTCCGGCATTAAGAACGGTGTGTTAGGTGTCGGAGCCGTCATTTCTCTTATGGCGATGATATTTGCTTCTTGTTTGTTTGGTATGAGACTGAGTAGTTTCTCGTATAAGTTCCTTGCAGTGATGATTCTGTGGTCGATACATCTTGACTTGTCTATGTATAATTTGCAAATCGTGCAACTGACGGGACAGATTTTGATCATTTCTGTTATCTGTTGTTGTAGTTCCTGTTGTTGTAAATCGAAGTCATCTAAGTTTATCTTGATTACTACTGTCAAATGGTTTATTTGAGTTCTTAGAGGCCATGTATACTCATAATATATCCCCGGGCTTTTGTTTATTTCTGTTAATGTGTATCGGGCGCAAATTGTTGGTGTGACTGTAATTAGTAGAATTAGTACAATAGCATGTATTATTAGGTCTTTCATCATCATCATTTTGTTTTAAATACGAACAAAGAGAAGAAAATTTAGTTTTAGAGAGAGATAGTGGAAGCATATTGGATGAAGAAGTGAGAAGTGAAATCAACATGTATAATAAAGAGAAATGAAAAGAAAAGAGGGGGGGGGGTTCTGATATAGTTACTTTAGTTGTTCATTATAATGAGTAACTAATTTTTCTTTTCTTCTTTTTTTCTTTTTAAGGCTGTCTTATTTTGGAGATCCACTAGATCGGATGTGGATTGTTCTGAAAGCGTTCTTCTCATCTCAGGGGGATGATGCACTACATTAATTGGGTTTAATGGGTTAAAATGATAACTGTGGCTGTGAGTGGATATCGGTTGTGGTTCCATAGTTTGACTTTTCCATGATGAGCATTTCATACACCCTAAGCGTATGACGATTGTGAGTATGGTTATTAATGAGAGGAACAGGGTTGATCCAAAGGATCCATATGAAATGTACGAGTACAAGGATTTCTTGTCTTGTTCTGTAATAATAAAAGCATCGTATTTATCTACTATGGACTCTAGTGTTATTCGTGATTCTAATTTGGATGAAGAATAGTTAGGTAGGAGATTGATTTATTTATGGTTTTGAGTTTGTGATAAAATAGATCATCGATATTTGTGAGATTGAATGTAAATAGAAAAATTCGTCGGATGTTTCTAGGTTTTTCATTCCTACTATCGTATATTGGTCTTAGCGTGCTGAACAGCGTGATTTTATTTGCAGTATACCGATTCCGTTAACTTTCACTAATTCATACTGTTCTCCTGAACAAAGTATCTGTAATATTGTTGGTTGTAATAATGACTATAGCCATCCGTCCATAGAGTCAAGATGGATCCAGTGTTGGGTATAATGCGGTATGTAATTAATATTGCATTTCAGTATATCCTTTTTGCTGTGCTGGTTTAGCATAGGTATTAAAATTTCAACTATGAATTTGTTACGCCTGAAAGCTAATTTTACGGGAGCGATGTCTGTTTGTTTATCTGTTCTTGCGTGTGCTATTGGAATAGGAAACTCGTATTCTGGATGAAGGTCTACTACCTATCTAATAATTTATTGATAGATATGAGCGACGGGTGTAGTATTCTCATTATTGCTTCGTGGACTGTATCGACAATAGTGTGAAAAGCATGTTGGTACAAGTTTAAAGCAGTTTTGATTTCGTTCATAGTGGCAGTAATTTCACGAGAAATATTGTACCTCTGCCATAAATCTGCTAGGTCAGCTAAGATTTTTGTAGTCTTAAGTAATTTTTCAAAGCTGAATTTTATTGCTTGTTTTGTGTCGTTTAGTTCGCTCTCTAGTTTGTGTTGTATTAAGTGTGTGTCAATCCTTTACAAGTCAGGCTAATTTCGTTTGGCCTTTGAATAGTTGTTCTATTTGTTCAGTATAGTGCATTCCGTCGGTCTCCGAGAGGGTGCCAAATAATGTTTTACTTATACTCTCTATGAATCCGAATGCTGTCGGGTCTTGCGAATCGACTTCTTGCATGGCGTCAATGAGATCATCGCGTATAATCTTGACACGTAGGATGCGTTCCTGTATTAAATCTAATCGTTTGGTCAATATGGTACAGAAGTAAAATACAGAAGTTTGTGTGTATCGAATATCTTGTAATCTCTCGTAGTAAGTATCTAAATTGTGCGTGATTTCTTGTATTGAATAAGTTCACTCTGTTTTACCATATGTGAGTACCATAGAAAGTATGAGAAGCTGTCGCATCCTTTCCATCTGAATCAAATTGTTTCTATTAGTGATAGACAGGTTTTATCTTATCCATATCTTTCAGGAATTGTTTTCCTGATTCATCTTGTAGTACAAAATTATTTTTATCTAATATATCTATTCCTTCTTATGGGCCATTGTAAGTTGTATGTAATTAGTTCGCTCTTGGCTCTATCAATACATACACAAGGTCACCCGGGGGAATAAGCATGACTTTTGACTTGCCTATCATAATAATGCTTACTTCTATTATTAGATTTAATTAGTAAGATTTTGTTAGTTACATATTATATTATCTTAAATTGATTTGTGAAAATGGTATGTATAATACATAAAAAATATTTTAAACAACAATACTTTTTAATAATTTATGCTATATTATTCCATAATTTTAAATGACTACGTTACTCAAAATATATATATTAGACATACACACACAGATATATATATATATATATATATATATATATATATATATATATATATATATATATATATATATATATATATATTTAAAATTATATATATATATATATATATATATATATATATATATATATATATATATATATATATATATATATATATATATATATATATATATATATATATATATTTAAAATTATATATATATATATATATATATATATATATATATATATATATATATATATATATATATATATATATATATATATACACGTTCCAAGTCAACCGAAACACCGCCTTGCCCAAAATTCCTTTCGACTTAAAAATTTTTAAAAATATGGAAAATTTAGCATTTTTCATGTACTTTTGATTAGTGCGTGGCTACTTTTAAAATTTCGTTTTCAGACGGAGCTGCACGTTCCCTAACCTTAAAGAAATACTACTTTACGCAATGATGAAGCTGTTAGAAATCACAGGAGTTCCGAAAAATTCCAAGCAACGACTATTTTGTATGTATTTTGAGCTGCTAAACACGAATCCGACCCTCTTTTTCACCGATACCTCAAGCGTGCGTCCCTAACCTCAAAAAACACCCCTAAATTGATGTTTCACGCGGTTGAGAGGTAGGTCCTGTGATCTACGTGAGGAAAATTATTGACAGAGCGTATTTTTATGTATTTTGGTAAAAAAGAGGGTCGGATTCGTGTTCAGCAGCTCAAAATATATAAAAGTACGCTCTGTCCATAATTTTCCTCACGTAGATCACAGGACCTACCTCTCAACCGCGTGAAACAGCAATTTTGGGGTGTTTTTTGAGGTTAGGGACGAACGCTTGAGGTATCGGTAAAAAAGAGGGTCGGATTCGTATTCAGCAGCTGAAAATACATAAAAATAGTCGTTGCTTGGAATTTTTCGGAACTCCTGTGATTTCTAACAGATTGATCATTGCGTAAAGTAGTATTTCTTTAAAGTTAGAGAACGTGTAGTTCCGATCAGCTCCATCTGAAAACGAAATTTAAAAAAAAGCCACGAGTTAATCGAAAGTACATAAAAAATGCTAAATTTTCCATAGTTTTAAAATCTTTTAGGTCGAAAGGAATTTTGGGCAGGGCGGTGTTCCGGTTGACGTGGAACGTCACATATATATGTACATATCTGTGTCTGTGTGTGTGTGTGGGTGTGTGTGCGTGCGTGCGTGCGTGCGTGCGTGCGTGCATGCGTGCGTGTGCGTGTGTGCGTGTGCGTGTGCGTGTGTGTGTGTATGTATGTTGACATATTAAAAAGCAACAGATTTGTCATTTTTACTTTCTACCCCAGTATTAAAAAGAATAAATAATTTCATATTGGAACATTTTCTAAAGTTTGAGAACTTATATACGCCTGTCTTCTTTCCTTGGATCTATTAGATCATTGGTAAAAGGTAACCTTCCCCTTCCTACAACCACCCTCCCAACAATTGTATTGTCCACTAGTAGCAACTTTAGCTGTAACTCAAAAGAAAAAAAGGAGAGAATATATATGAGTGGTTCCATGTCAAGTGAGCAAGTCGAAAAATAACAATGTCTGAAACTCTACAAAAATGTTAGTATGTGTATCCAGAATATGTAAAAAATTTCAGACCCGAAGGTGTTATATGTCTAGGTTATTTAAAGGTTGAAAAATACATTTCTTTTTTAATTTTGAGATTTTGCTACATTGTTTGATTTTTAACTCTAAAACTACGGACTTTTGAGAAAATAGTGTAAGAACATTTTTTGGTCAAAATCAGATAAGAAATATAAAAAAAATTGTATTAAACCCTATTGTGATATTTTGTGATCTCATACATTGTGATATATTGTAATATTAAGATTATAGAAAATCGCCAACATTTTTTTTAAATAAAAAATCTTATAATTTAGGTTTTCATATTTTCTTAAATTCTAGACTTGTTAGAAAATTGTCTCAACCTGAATATAATTTTTGCAGAATTTTTAAATAGCGCACTTTATTTCGGTATTTCCATTGTGTGACTGTAATAAGAAAGTCGCCATTTAATAGCTCTGTAGGAATTATATTTAGTTTGAGATCATTTTGCACAATGTCTAGAATGAAAGCTGACATGAAATATTAAATTTTAAGATTTTTTGCTTTGAGAAAGGTGATCAGCTAGAATTTGAATATTACATCACAATGCATGGGTTTATAAAAACTAAATTTTAAGATTTTTTAGTTTGAAATAAATTC
Organism: Gastracanthus pulcherrimus; assembly: GCA_949152435.1. Taxonomy (NCBI): domain Eukaryota; kingdom Metazoa; phylum Arthropoda; class Insecta; order Hymenoptera; family Pteromalidae; genus Gastracanthus; species Gastracanthus pulcherrimus. Next base: position 114,345,196 of record OX424576.1, on the reverse strand, counting down.
TGGCGATTTTCTAGAATCTTAATATCACAATATATCACAATGCATGAGACCACAAAATATCACAATTGGGACTATTAAATTTTTTTTTATATTTCTTACCTTATTTTGACAAACGAACAATTTCCCTACTGATAGGCGTCCAGGGGATGAGCGACGCACCGATGCGCTAACGATAAACTACTTCGTAGACTATTTAATCGACGATTATTCTTCTCCGAACAGCTATTAGTTCACACGTATGTACCTGGGCACTATCGGTTTCGCCGCGCGAGCATATACACCAGTACTGCCAGAGCAGCAGCCTTACTATAATTTTGTCATTATTCTTCCAGCACTCAAACAGTGTTATCAGTACGGTTTGATTGAAGACTCTGGAAGTTGAGTTAAAAAGATTTAAATACACTTTGATACGTAGTGAAAAGAAAAGCAAATGAATAGATTACGATACATTGTGAATTGTGCAATCGATGAATACAAACTTAAAAGTGAATAAATTATATTCCAAACCAGAAATAGACTCAATTTGTATAGATTTCGCTTCCGAATGTCGTAACTATTTTCTCCCAGCGAAGAAGAATCCAGGACACCAGAGGAGGACTATTCAAAAGTTAACGTGTACTTGATTGAATAGTTTCTTTGTTGTGTGGACCAAGAACGAGTGAAAAATTACAAGTCTATGTGTGGCGTATATGTACTGCTCGGAAAGTTTTTTCTTTTTGTTTAATCTTTTCGGAACAAGATCAAAAAAGATAAGAAAAAAAGTTAGCGAGATTTCTTTTCATTTGTTTGTATGTATGCGTGCGTGATATTTGTGTGAAATTATAATTTCAGTATTTTTTCATTTTTAACATATGAATAAAGTATTACTATATGTTCATCTGGGTGATTGTCAAAAACTGGACTTTTAGGTGTCTCGTGCCTTTAAATATACTTAAAATTATAGAACATTGGTAAAAGGTTTTTAAAACGTTATAATGCATCATATAGATGATACTCCTTTATTTTGATAATTTAAATATTGTTACTCTGAATAAATCACGTTTTACTGCCCAATTTGTCATTTTCGTGGCATGTTTAAGTTAATAGTCATTTCCGTGGCATGTCTAATTAGTAGATTTATCAATGATTAACAAAATATTTAGATTTTTGCAACGACGGGAATATCTTCTATATTACTAATTTAATCACTCTAAACATTTATTTTGCTTTGATATATGTTCTAAAGAGCTTTAAACTATCAATATACGTGAAGAATTTTGATTACATCAAGTTGCCGTTTCCCTGCCATGTGTATTATGATTTAATGCTCGTAAAAGCATGTTACATGGTAAAAGAAAGATGTGGGGTGATAAAATTGATTGCATAGAAGATATTCCGGTCGTTACAAAAATCAAAATATATTGTTAACTGTTGATAAATCCACTTATTAGACATGCCACGAAAATGACAATTAACTTAAACATGACACGAAAATGACAAATTGGACAGTAAAACGTGATTTATTCAGAGTAACAATATTTATATTTTCAAAACAAAAGGAGTATCCTCTATATGATGCATTAACGTTTTAAAAACTTTTTACTAATGTTTCAGGATTTAAAGTATATTTAAAGGTACAAGACACCTAAAAGTCCATTTATTTGATAATCACCCAGCTGTCCTCTTTCGACTGCAGAATAAAAAGGATTGAGTATCTTACCTTATTCGTTTACTCTCCACTTAAAATATTATCGATTATTTATACATACAGGGCAGTATTTTTACATTTTATTTAAAATACTATACTTTTATGGGTGGCACCCCCTTAAAATCTCGGGTGAGGCTCGATTACTCCAACAAAAAATAAAAAAATAGAATGAACATCGACTCGACGGGGATTTGTACACGAAACTTCGAATATAACGTGTTTCAGACGTCGAAGTCGTACGCTTTAGCCGCATGAACCATGAAGCTCCTAAAAGTATCGTGAAATATTTTATAAGAAGTTGTTAACCTTTTATAACTTGTAAAATACAACAGATATCGTGAAATAAAATACTTTTAAAGAGATTTGAAAGTAAAACATCTCTACCTTACCGGCTTTACATTTATAATTTTTATCTGCAATAAATAAATATTTTTGAAAAAACCTCCATTCTATGCCCTCCATATTCATACTACGAATCGTCGGTTAAATTTAATAAAAATTTCATTATTAACTCTCGAAGAAAAATGAGTTGCAAGATATATAACTACAGTTAAATTTTTTTAAAACACATTATTTTATCTTACAATTAAGGTGATGCTAAACCCACTTGTTACCGTTAAATACGGGGAACCACTTTTTTCATTCAATTTTTAATTTTGCTAAAATATCTCTCTAGAAAGTTGTTGTTTTTTAGTAGGACAATAACGTTTCATAGAGATATTTAGTTAAAATTGAAAATAAAATGAGAAAAGTGGTTCTTCGTATTTGTCGGTGACTAGTGGCTTTAGCATCACCTTAATAATAGAATTACCTGAAAATTTAACTGGAGGTCCCTGATAAAAATACAGGATATAATATGTCGTTATTCTAGAAATATTCATTTATTGCAGAGAAAGAAATATAAATGTGATGCCGGCTTGAAATCATATTTTGATTTTTTTTTTTTTTCATTTATTAGGCTTTTCAAACCTTTATGAAAGGTTTATTTCAGCCTTGCAGCTAATGATACAGAGATTTTTACATAAATATACATACATAGTTATACAGGAATAGTTGCAGCATTATATTTTTAAGTTACATCGTTTGATAAAGGAAATTCATGACCGCAAGCTTGAATGTAAGGACCAGCTATTAAAGATTCTATATTGTGAGGAGGGAAGATCATTAATTTGGAGAGCGCTGTAATCAGTTCACATCTTTGAATGTCATAATTTTTACATTGCCACAACACATGGTTTATGTCAGCCATGTCGTCGCCGCATTCGCAATGCGAGCTATTGATAATGTTCATTCTAGCAAGAGAAACTGTGAGGTTGTAATGGTTGGCACGCATACGATTTATGGTAACTACAAAGAATCTAGACAAATGTTTTCCTTTAAACCAAGGATGTTGATTTTCTTTGTAGAACTTTTCAAAGTACATTTTTCCGCTATTAGTGCTTTTACTTTTTAAAAACTTTATAGTATTGGTTTTGGCAAGCAATTTGACTTCGGAGTAAAAATCTGAGAAAGGTATTTAAAAGATATCAAGATCGCTAGATTGAGCTGCAACTTTAGCGTATTGATCGGCTGTTTCGTTGCCTAGAATTCCTCGATGAGAGGGAATCCAGAAAAATGTTATTTTTGTATTGAATTTATTTTTATGAAAGCTAATGAACTTGTTTTTTATATCAAGCATGTAATTATTGGTTGTAACTTTAGGACTTTTTGTTTGCACAGCTTGTAGGACACTTAGTGAGTCCGAGTAGATGTTTTGATGTTTCTGTTCTTATATTTTAAACACAAATTTAAAGCGTCGTTTAAAGCGACGCATTCAGCAGTGAACATAGAGGCATTGCTATTAATAGTTCGCGTGATAAAAGAATTTGTATCAGGACAGAGTGTGTATCAGGACATCAACTTCCTTCGGGAGTTTTACTACCGTCAGTGTAAATTGCTAATGCGTCGCTTTTCACAATGTGGTTCGAAAACAATTCTCTGCAATTCTTTGAACTTTCAATAGCTTTACCTAATTGTAAATCAACGGAAATATGAGAACAAATTGTGTTATAATTGTGACAATACATGCTATAGTTATCTGCAGATTCAATATACATATATATATATATATATATATATATATATATATATATATATATATATATATATATATATTGTTGACATATTGTAGGCAGTCTACAAGTACGCTAGAAATATTTTTTTTTTATTTTTTCGCAATCCGTAGAAATTTCTTAGTAAGAAGATTTGTTTGAAAAGTTGAGTTTGAGTGACATTTTAATAGAAAAGAATTTCCTATTTGTATTGCACGCTCTTTGATGCTAGGCATCTTACATTCAGCTAATAGAACATTTTTCGGCGTAGTAAATCGATAACTAAAGGCAATTCGTATCGCATTGTATTGAATTTTTTCTAATTTATTAGCTAGGTATTGTTGATTCGGATAATAAATAAAACTCCCGTAGTCTAATTTTGATCTAATAAAACTTTTGTAGAGTGTAACGAGAGTTTCGGAATCAGAGCCCCACCAAGTACCACATAGAAACTTGATAATGTTTAAGGCCCTGGAGCATTTATTAACGACGTATTTTATATGTGGTTTAAAGGAAAATTGATAATCGAAAATTATACCTAAAAAACGTACTGTTTGAGTGGATTTAATAGGCATGTTACAGATAACAATTTCGACGTTGCCAGGAGGAATCTTTTTGTTATTAAAATAAATTACTTTAGTTTTGTTAGGAGCTAGTTGGAGGCCAAGTTTGAGAAGATTATTCTCAATTATTTTTAGTGCTTTTTCTATAAGACTTTTTCCTCTTTTTATTGAGCGAAACTTAATATAAATTGCAATATCGTCGGCAAATTGTGAAACGTGTACTGACTTTGGGATTCCATTAGTAACAGAAGAAACATAAATAATATATAAGAGCGGACTGAGGACTCCTCCTTGAGGGACGCCCTTATAGGTAGATCTCGTTTCGTGCCCTAGGCTGTCTGTATGAATAAACCGTTCGTGCATTAAGAATTGTATGAAAAGAATGAGTTCATGAGGACATCCGATGTCTGCTAGTTTTTCTAGGAGAATTTCAATGCATACATTATCGAAAGCTCCTTCAACATCTAGAAAGCCTGCAAGGACTTCAGCGTTATCTAAAAAGGATTCTTTAATAGTATAAGAGAGAATTGTTAGATTATTGATACAAGCTTTACCTTTGCGGAAACCGTTTTGGCTAGGTGGAAAGATATTGTTAACTTCAGCCCACCACTGAAGTCGATTTTTGAGCATCGTCTCAAAAAGCTTGCACATACAGGAGGTAAGCGAAATAGGGCGGAAATTACAGCTGTTAGGTTTAGGGATGAAGTTGACATAAGAATGTTTCCAGCTTTCTGGATAGTTGTGAGTTTTATAAGCTTCATTGAAGATGTCCAAGAGTAATAGCTTATAATTGATAGGCAATAATTGCAGAATATCAAAATCGACGTCGTCGATACCAGGGGCAGACAAAGTATTTTTCGACTCTAGCGCGACATTAAACTCGACAAAAGTGAATGCTGAGTTAAGAAATTCATTTTCTCGGCATTGAGGTAGATTGCCGGTGTTCGATTGAATCCAAGGTGGACAAATTTTATCTAATGCCGCTAAGATTTGATTTTTAGACTGTAAGTTTTGGCTGGTTGAATTTTCAGAAATCTTAGTCCATTTATTTTTAAAAAAACGACATTTGTCCCATACGCGTTTAGGATCTGTTCTAAAGTCTATCTTTTCAGAAAAATCAACGAAATTGCCTTTTTTTTTTGCTTTGAATACTTTTTTTGCTAAAGCACAGAATTTTTTATATTGAATAAGATCGAATAAGTCATTCGACTTTCCCCATTTTTTGAGCGCGGAACGTCTTAGCCTTTTAATTTTGTCGCAGTCTGCATCCCACCATGACACAGGATTACTTTGATAGTTAATTTTATTTTTGTTATTATTCTTTCGTGGCGTCGAGTGCTTTATTGCTTCAACTATTACATGTAAAATTGTTTATATTTTTCGCTGGCAGTAAGTGCATCGTATGTGTCAAAAAGAAAGTTATTGTGACAATTTTTCAGTTTTATTTCAAACTTATCCCAGTCAGTGCGTACCGATTTTAGTTTAAAAGTTTTCTTTTCATAATAACTTTTTTCGACAGCTACGTTAACAAGTAAGGGAAAGTGATCGGACCCCCATGTTTCATCGCAAGCGCTTACATTGATTTTATCAATAATATTAAAACTTGAGAGAACAAGATCAATGTTAGACTTTACGTTTCTGGGGATGTCAATGTGTGTGAGTGTATCGTGGTTGTGTACGTAGAGATTATGAAAATTAATAGAGTTATTGAATCTAGCTCTATTCGAGTCTGTGTGATTACAATTCCATAGCGTACTATGAACATTGAAGTCACCTAGCAGAATTGTGTTTTTATTGTTTGTGTTGTTTAAAATTTTGTCCCATTGATCTTGTTTTAATGTCAAGCCTGGAGTTCTATAGCAAATTATTAAATCTAGAGCAGGGATGATATTATTAATATGAAGGCCACATAATTCAACAGAGCTATCTGGACTCTGGATGTTTCCAATTTTTTTAAATGCTGAGCTCTTATGTAGTAGTACTATGATCCCGCCTCCTCTTGAATGTAGTCTGTCTTCTCCAAATGTGATGAATCCAGGGAAATGTATGCTGTCTTTTTCTGTTAACCATGATTCTACGCAGATAGCTATATCGAAATCATGTATCTTGGACTGTAGTTCAGTTCGTCTCTGGCTGAAGCTCCTTGAGTTCCAGAAAAGAATTTTTAGATTTTTCTTATAGATTGCTTGATCTATTGTATATATACGTATTTTTAATATTTTTCTTCTTCTTCTGTAGATGTATCGTAATTGCCTGAGAGCGTTTCAGCTTTGCTTAGTTTAGTTAACATTCTCGAAATGCGATTTTTTTAGACTTTTATCAGAGTGATCATAAATTGATTGGAGCATAGATTTTAGTGTTATAGCTGGAAAATTGAACTCTTGGATAGTGTTTTTTATGTCCGATTTCCCTTGTGCTCGGCATAAAAATTTTGCTAATGTAGAAAATTCGATGACGGGTAGCAATTTATTTTTTTCGTAATACATTTCTGCACTCTTTAGTTGTTCTCTAAAGTCATTTAAAGATAGATCTGTTCTGCCTTTCTTTTTAGGTGTTTTAAAAGCCTCCTTTTTATTTTCTGAACTGGAAATTATATTAGGATTTATAGCAGACTCTTGAGTTTCTGTAGAAACGAAGTTTGAATGTGGAGTGTTAGACTGCAATTGGGTGTCATAGTTTAATGAAGAAATTGTAGAAGGCGGAGGCGGACGCTTTCTATTGATGGGTAGTGTATCTACAAGTTTAATGTTCTCTTTTTTGCTAGTGTCGTTGTCAAGACTTTCGTTGATACCAGAACCAGTTGCTGGCGTATCAGTGTATACATTTGTAGTTGAAGCATTTGGATTTGATATTGGTTGCGAGAGATCAATGATAGGAGGTGGGCTAGTATTATTCTTACGATACTTAGCAGTGTGTCCCTCCTATTTGCAATGAAAACAGGAAAGTTTATCGCTTGAAAAGTATATCCAATACGTAATATCGTCGTATTCGAGCTGACACGACCGAGGAATTTTGTTTACATCATCGGGATCCACATATACTTGCCTCCTGTGACGAAGTAGGTGTGTATATCCTATGTCGTTCAGTCCTGTTTTGAGACGGGTGATAGACGATTTAAGCGTGATGTTATACTTGAGAAGACGATTTTCAATTGCTTTATTAGGAATGGTTGTATGAACGTTAGAAATTAAAAAGTGCTTTGTTTTTTAATTTAGCGGTCTAATTTCAAGCGATATGCTATTTATATTGATGCGTTTGTGCTGACTTACAAATATGTCGGCTTTTTCTTCCGAGTTCAAATATACACACACTCTATTTTGTGAAATTCTAGAAATTGATACCATATTTGCAGGTCCGATTTTTCCTCCAACAGCTAGTGCATAGTCGCGTATAGTTGATCCTTCCACAAAGTCGATAACTATGGCTTGATTTCTTGTGGGGCATATTTCTTTTTGGGCTGCAGTTGAGTACGATGATTGAGATAAAGAACCGGGAACTTGGGTTACATTTGTAGCAGTGTTTTGGTTTTGAGAGCCCCCACTTATAGAGACACTTAAGATAAGTTTTTTTGTAGTACTCAAGGGGAAGAACCCCCTCGAATTCACTCACGAGATTTTAGAATTTATTTTAGCACTAAGATATTACACGCGCGTGAATAAGAATTTAGCAGGTAGCTACTCGTGTTTGGAAACACGTATTTACTCTACGAATGCTCGAACAATCATAAATATTATCAATTTTATACACTTTCTATAATACAAAATATTTTTATATAAAAAAATAAAAGTTCGAAAGCAAATGATTGTTAAATTTTACATTTATATTCTTTGAATGTGTGAAAACATTTCTTCATCAGTTGACAATAAAAATTATAAAGTTTTAGAAATCAAGCTTATGACCTACGCGAAACATTTATTCGAAAAAATTTTCGAGTTTTTACAACTTGAATAATATAAAACTTAAAAATCAAATTATACATTTTTCAAAAGATTATGCGGAATGGAACATTTAAATATTTTTAACTTTATTTGAAATTGTAACGAGAAATATTTCTGAAAAATTATCTCTTTAACTATACATTAAAATGTATTTATAAGATTTCATAACTTTTAAATATTTATAAATTAAAAAAGTTTAATACGGGAAAAACATTTATTAAAAGTCTATGTGAAAAATTTTTATGTGAAAAACTATTGATTTTTTAGAGCTTCAATATAAATCTTATCGCGAGATAAAATGTTTTAGATACGAAAAAAAAGAAAAATTCTTGTTTTTACTAAAGTTAAAATGTAGAAAACTATTTTTATTTTAAAATATTATCTATCTTTTATCAATCTTTTACGATTTGTATAAAATATTTTCTATATAAAAATATGATTTTTGAAATCAATCGAATGTCTAATTTCTTATTCGAAGTGTTTAAATGTATAAAATCATTCGTTAATACTTACCCATAAAAAATATAAAATACTTTCTGAATATAAAACAATAAAAAGTATTTTGAAAATTTTTTATTTAACATTTATAAACTTAAGGGGTAACACCACTGTAGAAATTTCAAAAAATCGATTTCCTTTATTGGGTTTAAACAAGCTTTGAACCTTCTAGAATATGGTACAAAAGATCCCATCCCGAAAAAAAAAAATTTTATTTGAAATTCGGGACATATACCGACCGTCTTCGGCCGCTCCGAAAAGGCCGATCGCTTACCTGCGAGAGATATGTACCTGATGAGAAGGACCGCCTTATGGCTTGCCTATTGTTCGCAAATTTCCTTAGTGCTCCTATAGATGTCGATCTTAAGCTATTATGAGTCAGTTAGGCTAGTTTCAAAACAAAGTACGTTAGTGTAGCATCTGTATATCGTCAGAAAACAACGCTCTCATTTTCGCTTTGGAAACTATATTTTTGTGAAAGTTTTAATGATTTATTATTACGTTGAGCAAAATGGAAAAAGAAAAAGTGTACGCAGGAAGAAAAGGCACGAAAAAAACTATCTAACACGGCATCGGAGCCGTACATCAGCGAATCGACCGATGAATCGATACGAAGCTGAAGGTGATTCCAGTGACGCCAGTGCATCGGGAAAAAAGCTAAAGACATCCGAGAACGATTTTGATGTAAATTATACATTTGGATACCGAATCATTAACTTTTTGGCAGTATTTTCTGCAATTTCTGAGCATGTGAAGTGTAAAACGTGCGGTTCTAATATAACTTTTCATGAAAGAAGTTCTCGGGGCTTGGGCTTCAAAATTGTGATTGTTTGCCCAGTGTCCAGAAATTGTTATACCTAACAGTAAATTTATAAAAAATGCATATGAAATTAATCGTCGGATGGTGTTAGAAATGCGACTGATATGAGTAGGACTGAATGGAATGATGAAATTTTATGCGTTTATGGAATTACCACGTCCTGTTTTCAAATATTTCTACGATAAAATAGTGAATCTCATTTCAATAGCAACATCAACAGTTCGTGATAACAGTATGAAGCAAGCTGGACAAGAGGAGAGACGAAAGAGTGAAGAAAATGGTCAATCTCAAGAGATTACTGTTTCAGGAGATGGTTTTTGGAGGAAACGAGGGTATTCGTCGCTTTTTGGAGTTGTATCTTTGATTGGATAGCTTACTGGAAAAATCGTCGATGTAACTGTAAAATCTAAATATTGTAAGTCTTGCGAGCACAGGAAAAATAAAACAGAAACATCTGAATACGAAAAATGGTATCCATCACACGCCGATTTATGTCAAGCAAATCATGAAGGTTCATCTGGTAAAATAGAGGTAGGTGCTGTTATTGAAATGTTTTTTCGTTCCGACAGTTTCCACGGCCTAAAGTATGTGAATTATATTGGTGATGGTGATAGCAAGACTTTCAAAGGGATACTGGATTCTAAACCGTACACTAATTTTGAAGTACAAAAAAAAGAGTGCATCGATCATGTACAGAAAAGAATGGGAACGCGTCTTCGAAATCTAAAAAAAAAGACGAAAGGCCTTGGAGGAAAAGGTCAATTAACAAATAAGTTAATTGATAAATTAACAATTTATTATGGTTTGGCAATACAGAGGAACCCAAATTGCATAGAGAAAATGAGGAATGAAATCTGGGCAACTTTGTATCATAAAATATCGACCGACGACAATCCTCAGCACGATAATTGTTCAAATTCCTGGTGTGCTTGGAAAATCGCACAAACTGAAGATTCGTTGGACACGTTTGATCATGAACCGCCACTTCCTGAAGAAGTTTGCGAAGCCATTGAGCCTGTTTATACGGAGTTGAGTCGAGATTAGTTGCTGCACCGTTGCTTAGGAGGTTATACTCAGAACAGCAACGAAAGTTTTAATGCCACCGTTTGGAACTTGGCTCCAAAATCGTACTCGAGTGGCAAGAAAGTTCTGGATATCGGTCGCGAGGTAAATTAAATGTTGGAAATCGATTAAATATTTATTCTATTTAAGTATTATGATTGCACTTGAATTGATATTTTATTTTAAGTAGAAGTTTCGTAGATTTTTCGTGCAAAGTGCACAATAACGTATAGAGAATGATGATCGTAGAGAGTGGGAAGAGACAGAGGAAGAGAAAATCAAATCCAGTATTATGGTCGTTTAACGGTGTATCGTCAACTAATCCCCTTTTTGTCGCAAAGGGCACAACACCTCAAGATGCTGGAACAAAGGCAGTGACGGAGGAGGGATAACGATTAGTCCCTACAATTTCACACAAATATTAAGCACGCATACATACAAACAAATAAAAAAGATCTCACTAATTTTTTAAAATATTTTTTATCTTGTTTCGAGAAGATTATTATCTGTAAAAAAAACATTCCGAGCACTACCCATACGCTATACGTCGACTTGTAATTTTTCACTCGTTCTAGGTCGTTCGACAATTTAACAATCCACTCACGCAGTTAAATGTCCACGGCTTGCAGGCCTGTAGTCAGAAACGTAAATAAATTAAGATAATTAAATGACTAGCGGACTTAGCGTTAATATTTAATACTGGTGGGGTACTGTAACCGTTTATGCAGGTGTGCTGTTATTGAGAAATGTTACAGTGACAGCCTATGACCAAATAATAAAATATTTATAAAAAAAGGATGTGCTTTGCCCGATGATAGTGGCATCTACTGAGCAGTTGCGAAACTCGTAGGTCAGTGTTACCGATCGACTTAAGCTGATGGTGCTGTGCCCTGGTGGCGAACGTCGAAAAGATCGGCCGTGCAGCGTTGCCAAATCAGCCAAAATGTTGCGCAGCGGCGTTGCCAAAACCGTAGCCGGAGATAAAGAGAAAGATAGATGCTCTAAACCCATAACTCGTAAAGTGCACCTCTCCCGTTTCTTCCGTCTCTTCACCGATAAGCGCTTATGGGTGGCCCTTGCAGAGAACCCAACGTCGCTCTCTCTCTCTCTCTCACTCTCTCTCTGAAAATGATAATGGAAATCAGGGAGATGTCAGCAGTGGTGTACGACGCGCTCGGACTCCTCTTGTAAGGTGTTGTTTGAGGTTATGTTCTCGTGGTTTGTTGCGGAAACTTCCCTCCAGGCTCATAAAAACCACAAAGATGTGTCGTTTTTTAGCGTGAGCATGAGAGCCTTATGGAGGGTCCTATCCGCTAGAAACAATCACTCCTCAGAATGAATAAATAGTCAGCAGACGTATATTATGCATGAGGCGTCGTTGTACCCAACTTACCGGTTGGAGGAAGGGGAGACCAGAGAAGAGACAGAGAGACAGAGAGAGAGAGACAGAGAGAGAGAGAGAGAGAGAGAGCGAGAGTCACGAAGAATAGCGTGCGACGGCGGTGAGTACCGTGCTCGCTGGGTACGGCGCGAGCCTATACGTGCAAAGCAGCTCCAGCTGGGGCGTCTGCATGCCTCTGCTGGAGCCGTGTATCTCGAGTCACGGTCTCCTCGTCGTCATCGTCGTAGTGTCTGCATAAGTGTATGGGTCTTCTCCTCGGCTGCTCCGTACCGGCCGAGCCGCGTATGCTACATGGAGTCAGCTATGGCTGTTTGGTGCTATCTGTACGTGTGACTGTCCGTGTGCTTTCCTCGGTCGCGATACATCCTCTCCCCGTTTCCACGAACAAATCATAATAAATTATCCTCCGTTAATAAACAATGTTAAATAATAATTTCGTTGCTCAACTCTGGTGAAGGCAGTGGTTCAGTCGTGATTGACTACCCCGTTATTGAATTAATAAATATTTGACGCGATTTACGCGTCACAATATATAGACATGCATATAAGCTCTCGCGAATATTCCGTCATTGCGAAATACATGCGGCCGCTGCCGAACCAGAGACAATTGCGCGAGGATGTAGCACGGCATCCAGCACTCTCCTCTTTTCGGCCAGGTAGGAGACTCCGAAATCTGTCAGTAACTCATTGGAGAAGAGGTACTGATATTATCTTTTAGACGCTTTTTGACTGGAAGTGTGAAGCCCCTTTTGCCGCGAGAGACGAGGAGACCTGGAGCTTCAGCACCGTCCTTGAATAGCCCGTCGAAGTATCCGGCGTCAGCGGCAACAGCCCAGAGACGAAAACCTATTTAGGATCCCAAATACTGACCTCGAGAAGATAACGTAAATTAGAACTGAGAACTCTCGAACGAGCGTCCTTCTTCTTGACTGGAGATAACTGGAGACTAAGAATAGATGCTACATTGAGACGCGACCACAGCATGTAGTACTAAGTATCTTATAGGTCTTAAAGATATAAATATTTAATAATAATATAATACGCTCGAGTTAAGGTTTAGAACTCTGTAGCGAGCGAAATTAAATACAATTAACCTTAGTGACTGAAGCTCATGTATAATCGGAAATTGTAAACTTGTATGTATGTATGTATTTATTAATTTATTTAGGCATTCTGCCTGTGAAAATGAGAGTCGTGTTGATAGCATTTATTATATTTACAAGAATAATGAGTATACGCATTACATAATTGTAGTTTACAAATCTGAGATTAACATAAATAAAATACAAGTTAAAAGGGATCTTGGTCTTTAGTTTTTTGCTGGATTTCGCACACACTTATCATAAAATTGTACAGTAATTTCACATGCTCAAATGATTCAAAATTAAGTAAACCTAAAAATTTTTTATAATTACTATCATATAGTGTATTTCCAAATATTCTCTTTCTAAATTCCTGATACGCAGAACATTTTAATAACAAGTGAAATAAATTTTCCTTTCGTGGAGAATAACAGGTTGTACAATATTCACTATTTGTATCAAAATCTCTACGCATGTTCCTAACTAATATTCGCGCAAATTTCGAGCCGAGAAGGCGGCATTGTATTACTAACTTGATCATATGGAATATTTTTTGTTTTCGTGGTTTGTACTGTTATTGAGTGTAATTAAGTACGGATATACTTCGAGGCTAGTAGATTTACTTACTTGTAGTTTATCTTCTGCTAGACAATTCTTTCTATAATTCTCAAATAGTTCTAATTTTTACATAATAATTGCTTGACGCTTATTGAACTTCCGTCAGGGACCAATCTTTGTGTCAATATGTGGTTTTTAAGTTGTAAATACCAATTATATTTAATATTTGACTGATTATTATTTTCATTTAATAATAATTTATTAAAACATATTTTTGGTAACCTATCTGCATCCATACGGTACAGTTGTTCTAGCCAGTTTAGCGTTCTTTCTAAAACTTCACATGATAATGGATGTTCCTGAATTTTATTACGTATTACGCAGCCTGGGAAGTAACTTGGCAACGATAGTATTTATTTTTAACAGCAATTGAATTCGATTTATTTCGTCCTGATAACGTAAAACTTTAAATAATGTTTCCTTTACTTCCCAAGTATCTGAGTGCACAGAGCGGAGGATATTAAGTACGGAGTTTATCGCTATCTGAGCGGAATTTTTTTGCATTTCTTAAAGCAGATAAAAAGATTACTCATCTCGTGAACAGTATTCCTAGGTACGTAAACTCATTAACAACGTCTATTACTTCATTTTTGCATTTGAAAATTTCAGTTTGTTCATAGGCTACCCTACCCTTGTAAAATGCTAATATTTTATATTTACTTTTATTTATTTTGAGACCGTTGATGCCACAGTAGGTTTCTAGAATTATTTTGCGTTTAAGGTCTATAGTGGATTCAGCGACAAGGTCATCAGTACAAGCAATATAAATAACATCACTTTCTGAATCAATTGAAATTCCTCGCATAATATTTGATTTAAGAAATTGCTCAAAGTCAGTAATATACAGAACAAATAACCGCGAGCTAAGTATTTCCCCTTGCAATACTGCTTCTGTGACATCAACTTTCTCAGATATTACATTAGAGTTAGATTCGTCTAGACTGCTATCCATCTATGTGGCGGAGACTATATTTTATGTTTGTTTTATACTCATTACATAGTTCGTTTTTCCATCGAAAGACCTCGATAGTACGGGCTATAAAAACTCATGAATAATTTCCTGAATATCTTTTAATTCTACGACTACGGGCATATGGTCCGAGAGAGTAAGTATATTTAACACTCTAAAGTTTTTAAAAATACTTAGATGAAACCAATCGCAAGCACAGAAGTCTATTACACTAAATCAGCGTGGACCGTGGTACGTGTATTGTCCTACAATATCGCCTTGAAATCTTCTGTTTATAATAATACAGCCTGTGCTTGCAAGAAGTTCGCTAAACAGCTTACCGCGCGTGATTACATTTATATCTAGTGTTTGCCGATCACAGAGCGCGAGGTCTAGATCAAGAATCACCTCTTTACTTATAGAGTCCGATGTCCCAATTCTACTGTTAAAATCCCCTTCCATTATAATAGGAAAATCAGGATATCAGTCTATCACTTTGTAAACTTGTAAAATTGTAAATTTAATTGGATTATAAATCTTAAATAAATCAAGTTAAATTAAAAGATTTCTATTAAAATAATTTATCGCTTCCCTACATAACATCCAATACATAACTAATATAAAAAGTTCTTAAAATTAATTTGATTTTATACTCATAAATCAAGAAAAGTACATATATATAATTTTCTACAGTTATATTGAATAACCGTGAAAAAAACCCATACTCAAGGAAAGAATAGATATTAAACTCAGAGAAAGAAAAAAAGTATCTTTTGCTGAGAACAATTGCTCGATCGTTCAGCTGACAGTGCTCGCATTCCCAGAGCACAACTTGCTCGCAGAAGCTCCTTGTCCGCAGACACACACAAGTCCGACGATTGTCTTGGGACACATCTTGTAACATACATCCTCGGATTCAAGTTTAATAAATAACAAAATACAATTAATAAAAATAAATAAATAGTTAGTAAAAGCTTCAGAGCAAAGATCAGTTTCTCAGAATTTCAAATAGGTCATCTGAAAGAGTATATTACGCTCTTAATGGATTTAGATTTAGCAAAAAATAGTTTATAAAATAGAAATTTTAATCATACTAAGCGTCCTTCTTTTTAAATTAAAATACTTTTTCTGTTAAATTGAGTTAGAAATAAGTAAATAGAAAAAGAAATAAATAAAAAATCGCTCGGGTGACAACAAAAGAAAAATTTGTAAGGGTTGAAACTTGGTAAAGTATCTTATTTGTACGTAAAAAATCGAAAAAAATGTTTACGCCAACATCCTTGACATGACCGTACCACACACTTGTTGAGTTGCTATGGAATTACTCATTTAATAAAAATCGAGCCTTCGGAAATTTTTTAATTTTTTTAGGGGTTAAAAATATCCAAGTCAAAAGCTTACATAGTTTATAAGAAAGAGTATATTTTTTGCTATAAATATGAATTTTTGGAGCAAGAAAAAGAATGCTGCTTTTGAAATGTTTAATACTTTATAAAAATCGGTTTTTCACATTTTTCGACCCATATGGAGGAGAATTATATTTTGGAGGCAATTTATTTCGATTCAGAAAAAAAATTTACACAAGAAAAATATTTGTTATCATAAAAAAGAATATTGCATTTGTTTTTCTAGCTAAAAACATTAAAAAGAAATATTTTAAAAAGGAGAGAAAAAATTGTAACAGCTCTGAAGACACGAAAAACATTTTTTAAGATTTGAAATTTGGTAAAATATCTTATTCTAAAGTATAATTTGTACATTACAAATTATACTTAGTATATTACACCAAAATCCCAAAGATGACCCTATAACCTTGTGTTGAGTTGCCGTGGAATTACTCATATTTATTTCGAAAATATAATATGGGTCTTTATCTTTACTGCGTTACTCATGTGCGAATCAAATTTAAAAGACCGATTTCAAGATGAAATCTTGCCATGACTAGGAGAGGAGTCACTGCACCATGCTTTGAGCTAGGAAAAGTGATGAGATTAAATACTGCGTAGGTTTCAACTTATCTTTTTAGAGCAATTAAATTTTTTGGTGGCTGATTGTAAGCGCCTTGATGTGAATCATTGCTGGAATTATTATCTGCGATTTTCTTTTAGCGTCGGCATCTCGGTGGATGCTTTTCAAGTCGGAATCAGAGCATTATCTTTGGAGGTTAGTATTATCAAACGCTCCTTCATACCATGTGTGCGCGCGATGGTTCTCCGAGCAGTAGCTACGTCTGTGTAGCTTAGATCTGTGTTGTTTTTCGACCGTTTCAACGGATGATCGATGAAATCATCAGTGCCAACTTACAGCCGTACGTGTACTCGTACCTAGATGACATAATCATCGTCACAGAGTCGCTCAAACAGCACCTAGAGGTCCTGAGGATCGTGTTGGAGCGGCTCAAAGCAGCAGGGTTGAAATCAACCGAGACAAAAGCGTGTTCTGTCGAGAGAAAGTGCACTTCGATGCAGAATTCTGCATTCAAACAGATGCGAGCAACACGGGAGTGGAGGCCATTTTCGTCCAGCGGGTCAACGGAGAGGAGCGCGTACTCGAGTTCGCGAGCCGTATTATGACCTCCGCCGAACGTAATTACAGTCCCACCGAGATAGATAGATAGATATTTATTTATTTGCATGAATATACAAAAGAATATGTACATTAAAAAAAATTTACATAGTTATACTAAATGTCATAATAATTTTCATTTCGTTTCGACATTATATTATAATAATATCTAATCAATTTGTTTTGTAAAAGCATAGTAGTTCATAAAATAAAAGCGCATTTGGATTCAATAAGAATAAAATCACGTCAAATACAATACCGAGAGGGAGTGTCTCGCGGTGATTTGGGCGATTCGGAAGTTGAAGCCCTACGTAGAAGGTTATGACTTTCGGGTAGTGACAGATTGCCAGAGACTAAAGTGGTTGAGCAGTTTGCACAACCCCACGGGCAGGCTAGCGCGATGGGCGCTGGAGCTGCAAGGGCACCGTTTCTTCATAGAGTATAGAGCCGGAAAGCTAAATGACATGCCCGATGCGCTCTCCCGCATGTTTGAGGACGACAAACTACCCGTCGCAACCATTGCTTAGGCCAACATGGCCAACGACCGCTGGTATGCGATTATCGATTTCCAGCTGTACAAAGTCATAGGAGGGCAACTGTACGTTTATCGCCCGGATGAGTCGTTGCCCATGTCGTTGCAAGAGGACGACGCATGGAAGCTGGCCGTACCGCTAGAAGAGCGAGCCAAGATTCTCGCAGAGTGTCACGATGAGCCTACCTCTGGACACCTTGGGTGAGATAAAACTATCGCACGGGTCAGGGTCTATTACTATTAGCCCAGGATGTACCTGGACGTGGAAAAGTACGTACGCAGGTGCCTGACGTGCCAGCAAGTAAAGGGGGAACAACGCGACCCAGCAGACTTGCTAGGCCGACGTGTCGTCAGTCGCCCATGGCAAGTGGTGGCCAGCGACATAATGGGCCGCAAACCGAGGACGGCGCGCGGGTATGAATACATACTCGTCTTTCAGGATTTGTTCACTCGCTGGATAGAAGTTATCCCCATCAAGAAGGCTAATGCAAAAACAGTCCAGAAAGAACTCCACGAGAAAATATTTCTGCGATACGGCGCTCCAGAAGTGCTTCTTTCTGACAATGACACGGAGTTCAAGAACTGTACAATGGACGAGTTCCTGGAAAGGTATAGTGTACGGCACGAAACATCGCCGCCTTACCACCCGAAGGCCAACCCGGTTGAGCGAGTCAACCGCTCAGTGAACACGATAATATCGTCATACATTGATGAGAACCATCGTACGTGGGATCAGCACCTCAACGAGCTGGTGTTCGCTTATAACACAGCGGTACACGACTCGACCGGCATGAGTCCAGCAATGCTTAATTACGGCCATCAACCGGCACAACCGTTGTCAGCGCGGAGAGTACAAGACGCGGCTGCAGCCGAGGGGCTGCAGAGTGAAGCCCTCGAGGCATGGAGCGAACGAATGCGCGACCTAGAGGAGCTGAGAGCGCAACCAAGCGAGCATTCTGAAGAGGCGCACGACCGACAGGCGCAGTATTATAATGTCAAACACCGAGACCCAGGCTTTGAGGTTGGTGACGTAGTTTAGCGAGAAAACCACGTTTTATCATCAGCGATCGAAAGCCGTACGGCCACATATGCACCGAAATTTATTGGCCCATATAAAATAAAAGCTAAACTCGAGTCGAATACCTTTCAACTGGTCGACGAGCTGGGCGGGATCGTAGATAAGATCCCCTCTCGCCAGCTGAAGAGGGGTTATTTGAGCGACCAAGGGCCCAAACTACCTGGCGAAGACGAGGAAGATAGCATCGAGGTTACTCGACCACCGTGGGATGCGAGCGGAACCACGGCGACGCGCGACCCGCCGACGGCGCAGCAAAGCCCCGCGCTTGTGCAGAGTTCTGCGAGCGAATCAGAAGATGAACCTCCAGCATATGTAACGCGAGCGACCGCGACCGCGAACCCGACCGATGATTCACCCGTCCCCTCCTTACCGAGAAAACGAGGAAGACCTCGAAAAACCGCGTACGCAGCGCAAAGCTCGGGTACGCAAACGGTTACTGGTACGACACCCAAAATAGTCCCAAAGCGAGGGAGAGGGCGCCCGCGTAAGAATGTTTCTTAACACTGAGGCGCCCGCGTAGCCAACCCTCCTGCCTCCTGACCCCCCCCCCCCCCCCCCCCTCCCCCGTTTCTCTTCGTTTCAGGATAGATCAGTACGGGACCTCAGTGACCAAGAGGGGACCATCAGCCAGCCCAGACCAGCTTGCCGCCATCGTGGGTCAGTTCGTGCGTCTAGTCACATCACTAGGCGCACCGACGGACGAGGAGAGACCACCGTCCGAGGCCCGCATCGTCGAGCTCAGATCCGACGACGATTGGTCGTCGCTCGGAGCAATCTTCGACGAAGGAAGGGAGGCAGGAGCGGAAAGCCTCCCAGCCATCTAGCGCCGACCACGGCTGTCGCCACCGGAGTGGGCATCTGTTGCGACGACCGAAGAGTCGCAGCAAGACTCCGGAGAGGAGTGTGCTCAAGTCAGGGCGCTCAATCTACCAACGCCTAACGAGGTGCAGTCTCCAATGCAAGCCCAACTTCAAAGCGACAATTAGGGAGAGAGTTCTGGGCCGAGCTCGAGTGTGATCTGTTGCGCGAAGAACGCCTAGAGCGCTGCCAAAGGGAAGTGCGGGAGCGCGAAGAGGCGCGCCGGCAATACGCTGAGGCGCAAGAACAGTTCCGCACGGCCCAAGCGAAACTCAGTCGAGCACGGTAAGAGACCGAGCGCCGCGACACGGGTGTCCTGAAGCAAGGTTAAGTGGACCCAAAATGGATTGTTTGGAGATTAACCCTTTCGTGCACATAAGAGTTACAGCTATGGTGTGGGGAAACTGTTTACATTTCATAGAGTCCCGAGCCGCGCTGAATCCGAATCCGAGGTCAGATTTTGAAAATTCAAGATGGCGGATCCAATATGGCGGACGGGAAAGTAAAAAAATCGAGAATTTGAAAAACAAACATTTTTTTCGTATTCTACGTGAAAACACAAATAGATACTGTTTTTGGTGTTTTTTTCGATATCTCTCTTAGTTCTTGAGTAAAAAAATCATTTTCAAAATCTGACCTCGGATTCGGGTTCAGCGCGGCTCGAAGTTTATGAATTTTTTACCCAAAAACTAAGAGAGATATCGAAAAAACACCAAAAACAGTATCTATTTGTGTTTTCACGTAGAATACGAATTTTTTTTTGTTTTTCAAATTCTCGATTTTTTTACTTTCCCGTCCGCTATATTGGATCCGCCATCTTGAATTTTCAAAATCTGACCTCGGATGCGGATTCAGCGCGGCTCGGGACCCTATGAAATGTAAACAGTTTCCCCGCACCATAGCTGTAACTCTTATGTGCACGAAAGGGTTAAAAAAACGTCAAATTCAAAATCCTAGCTGATCGGTTTCGCAAGTTATGGACATTTTTGTATTTACATTGTGCACCCGTATAAAACGTCGGGTAGAGCACTGAAGTACACGGACGCGTAATCTATTTATTGATGGAATATGAGTAAATTAAGTTATATTTATGATTCACTATTTAATATCTTGTATTTTTTCAGCAATTTATTGTTATTTTGGTCTATTGGCTTTCTGAATAATGCCACTTTTTCAGTTTTTCGATTTTGACAACATATCTCAAAACGCCTTAAATCTGTTGAAAATCTTATTAAAAAATTTATATCAAAAGACTTTGATTTAAATGATGAAAAGTATCCCTTGAGTAAATGTAGATCTTGTTACTTAACACTTATTGATGTTGAAAAGAAATTTTCAATAGACAATTGCCAACATTACCTTAGTATAAAGAGTTAGTATTAGCGAAAGAGACTCGTTTAAATAATGATGTCTGTAATTGCTATATATGTTTGACTGCTAAATTTAAGGGACATATCAAAATTGAGAAAGGCAAAGGTAAATTTAGAGACATAAATAAGGAAATTGATATTTCTACTGGATTTTATGAATGACAAGAATCAAAGCAACTTTTGTCAAAACAAAATAGTGATACTACTGATTCAATTAAATTGTGTGTTAAATGTTTTCAAGAAATTGGTAGAGGTAAAACTCATACTTGTAAAAATGTTAAGGATAATGTAATAAAAATAATTGAAAAAGTTCCTGGAAAAATTCAACAACAAATTGCGACACGTGTGATAAAAAATAACGTTGACTCTAATCTTGATTTAAATGGAAGGTATATGAGTGTTGATTTAAATTTAAGTACTGGTGGGAAGACTATGAGGATTACATTGAATAAAACAGAAAAGAAAGACGTTATATTTGAACAAGATAATTTAGATAATTTTCGAGTTAAGTTCGGAGCTTCACAACAACAAATGAAACAAATTACTAACTTTTTAAGATGTAATGTTGGGCGAATGTCTGTACCTAAAAATTAACGAGAGTATATGTCGGAAAAATCTAGTTTATTAAAAGATGTTTACAAAACAGGTGTCTTTGAACTTGATTGTGAAAATACAACCAAAAAACAACAACGACCTGTTGATTACGCTAATGCTGAAGAGCTTCTTAACAGAATTATTAAACATAGAAATTTAATAGGAAACGTTGTGATCAAAGCCATGGCTGACGGAGGCCAAAGTTTTTTTAAAATTAGTTTAAATATTATACATGAAGATTATTCGCCTAAAACGAGTGATGAAAATAATTCTATGCAGCATGATTATAACGATGAGAATGATGTTAATACGGAAAACACAGAGAATTCAAATTAATTTAAAAAAAAGAATACTATACTCTGAAGGTGAAAGTCTGAGTAAAAAAAGTAAGATACCTAGTGTAAATAAGTTGATACTACCACGTGTAGTTTTAGCAATAAAAGAAACGCATGCAGATACCAAACTTTTATTTGACCTGACTGAAATAAATAGTATCCCCTTTAAATTTGTTGCAGACTTCAAGCTTTTGCTAATTATAAATGGACAGCAAACAGCAACATCAATGTTTCCTTGTCCATATTGTTTTATTTCCTTAACTGATTTAAGAACTGTATAAACGAGTTCAAATGGTAATATTTGAACAAGATAATTTAGATAATTTTGCTACTTCAAGTACGTCTAATAATACAGAAATTCAAAATTATATAGAATTAAAAACATATGGCGATTTGAGAAAAGATTATGAGAAATATTGTAGCACATGGAAAAATAAGAAATTTAGCAGAGAATGTCACATCACCATTAATCCGCCCATTTTCGATGAAGACGATGATGTCTACGTTTTGCAAAAATGCGTTGTTCCTGAGCTGCATGCCTTACAAGGCTTTGTTAATCACTTGTTTTGGCAAGGTTTAATTCCTTTGGTAGGCCAAGGAAAAGCTTTGCTTTGGCCAAAAAAACTGAATTTGATTTCGAAGAATTACCATGGCGATGCCTTTGAAGGCAATGCGTGCAGGAAACTACTCAAGAAGGCAGATAGACTTAATGATCCCGATTTATATAAAGATGTGGGAATTTTTAAAATCGTACCCTATATTGGAGCATTCAAAGCGATGAACAAAATCGTAGATTGTTGTTTCACCGTTGGTAAAGTAGGACATTCACTAGATAATTATATTGAAGAATTAAAGAAAGCTTTAAGAAGTATTGAAAAGCTTCTTGAAACGTTAAAGATTCACGTTATTCTTTCGCACGTAAAAGAAAGTTTACAATACATTACAAAAACAGAACAGAGTGGTGAATCAATACACCATGATTTCTTAAAGTTTTGGAAGCGTTACAAAGTAACGGTTATCACCGCGATACTTACCTACCAAATCTATTGAAAGCTGTCGCTGAATTTTCATCGCTACATCTTTAATTTTACCATACATAAATTTTTTATAATATACAAAAAATAAAAACTAAAAAAAATATAAAAGCAAACAAAACAATTAAAATAAAACGAAAAAAAAAGAAAAAAAACAGAGGGATCAGTTAACCTCTACGTCCTCGTCGTTGATCCTGGGTTAAGCTAAAAGTGGTTTACATATCAATAAATTTCTGAAAAAATACAAGATATTGAATAGTAAATCATAAATATAACTTAATTTACTCATGTTTCGCCAAAAAATAGATTACGCGTCATTGCTCTACCCGGCTTTGCATACGGGTGCGCAATATAAATACAAAAACGTCCATAACTTGCGAAACCGATGAGCTAGGATTTTGAATTTTACGTGTTTTTAATCTTCAAACAATATAGAAACTTTCTGCGTTAGCCGATTTTGGATTCATTTTGGGTCCACTTAACCTTGCTTCAGGATACACGTGCGACGGGCAACAGCGTGCAGTATGCCAATATCCGGGGGTTACGCGCTCCGATAGATGCCCGAACGTGCGGGACCACGACGGCAAGAGCCGAAGCTGGGGGCAACGCACTACGAAGCGTAACTAGCGCTTGGCACCTTTAAGCCGAGCGCCCTATACGCTATGGCGCATCAATTTTTGGTATTTTTTATGCAAGGAAAGGGGGACAGCCTACGATAAAGGCCCGTCCCCATAACCCTCGACATGAATGAGCGTGTCGGTAGGTCTGAGTCGAAATCGGGCCGATACTTCGACTCTGGGGGGGGGGGGGTTGTAACGAATGCTCTCTTACGTGCATATCGTAAATTCAAACGCGCGGGTAATTCGAGCCACGGGGCATCGGGGCGCGAGAGAGAACAGCGCGGAGGAAGCGCGACAGCGCGCGCCACACCGAGCACAAGGGGTGGCGGGAAAATCGGCATTATCGTTACGGCTTTCAAACCGAATGGGAGCGATCGCCTTCCGAAGGGAACATTTTTGTGACATTCGCCGTGAACTCGTCCCGAGTGTGTGAGAGTAAGAGAGAGAGAGAGAGAGAGAGAGAGAGAGAGAGAGAGAGAGAGAGAGAGAGAGAGAGAGAGAGAGAGAGAGAGAGAGAGAGAGAGAGACAGTGAGAGCAGCAAGCGGTGTGCAACTTCGCCAGGGCTCAACGTCACGGCCACTGTCCTCCAGCTCTGCTGCCCCGTCGAGAACGAGGCCGCCTCATTACCGCCGGCCAGACATCGCAGCAGAGTGAGAGAGAGAGGGCGTGAGCGAAAGCGAAAGAGAGAGAAAGTATCGTCGAGCTCCTCACCGGCGCTCGCTAGCGCAACAAGTAAGTTTTAATTATTGTACAGCGACAAATTACGTCTGAGGAAGCCGCGGCATGAGGCTCTTCCTTCGGCTCCATGTACGCGCGACCGCGTTCACGAGCTCGTATCAACCTTCTTAGCGCGACGTCCGAGAGACTCGGGGTTCGCGCGCGCCCCGTTTGTATAATCTCAATAATAGAATATACGGGCTTTGTTAAACAGTGAATCCTCTCTCCAGTTATTTATACGACCTCACTGCCTGTCGCGATGTCCCTACCCCCTGGTTTCGCAGGAACGATCCCAACAGTGAAAGGCCCCATAGCGGTTCTCTGGGTCGGGTCTCCACCCTCCTCTCCCTCCTTGTAGGGGATGTAGTGGAGGTCAGAGGCTCGCACTGGTAACGAAGAAACAGCCCCCGTTCAGCTGTACGGTACAGCTGAGCGGGTTTCTTTAACACTTCACACGATTACATTTAACACGAACGCAAGCACTACACAACACTGGGACATACATCACACCACAACGCAAGGAGCACCTATTTCTGGAAACACCAGGGGACCGTCGTCTTCTTTCTCGTGTCTGTTCTTCGGGTTGGCTGAGGTTACAATATATAAACTGGATTAGCACTCCCAGGCTGCCGGATAGTACAGAGGCCCGGGGTCGTCTAGCCAACAGGACCCTGGCTGCCTCACCAGCCAGCGCATAATCTCCATGGGCACAGTAGTGCCGGTTGGCGACCGGACTAGGGCCCTGTTGTATCGAGGGAGGCTACATTGAGGGCACATACTTCTTCGGGACAGGCTCGGAGAAGGCGGCACCCGGAAGTGGGAACAGAGGGGTGCTCTCTTGACCATCAATACTAGGGTCAGGGTACCGGGCGGGTTATTTGTAAAATGCAAGACTAGATTAAAGAAACGGGTTTAAAAGTGCAAACAGATCTCGACATGGAGATCCCTATCTCCGAAAAAATTAACAATCAAGTGGTGCTGCGGGCGACGACCTTGGACCCCCAGGGGAACGAGGTGCGGTGTACCCCAACCACACTTGGACAAGAGGGTAGCCTCGGCAAACCCTCTACTGCAGCCCACGGGTCGGGAACCAATCCTACAGCTAACGCTGCAGGAACGGGTACCGAGCTGAGGGAGAAGAAAAGACTCAGGGGGGGGGGGGCTAAAAGACGCCTGGCTAAGGAGAGAATTGCTGCGGCTTCTGCCGCTCAGCAGACGCCTCCGGGGATGTCCAAGAGGAAGAAAGACCACAAGGACACTCCGCCGGAGGGGGAGGCTGAGAGGCAGAAGAAGTAGAGCAGCGGACCCGCAGCGAGGCAGCCTAACTCCTTTAAAACAGGCCTAACGATGGCTCAAACGGCAAATCCGCTGACAATGGTAGTCGTAGAGACAGGCTACCCTGAAGTCGCCATACAGCCTGAACAGCTGGAAGACTTTAGGGATGCCGTGGCCGATGAAATCGATAAGATTCCTCGGGCACAGTGGCCGAAAATCTCGACAACCTTTGTCAGGGGAGGCGCCATAATTATAATCCCCGTGGACCAGTCCGCAAAGGACTGGCTCAGCGGGATAATCCCTGGATTCGCGGTAAGAGGTTACCTCTGTTGTTGGGATGTGATGCCAACTCGCACTATCAGATGTGCGGCTGTGCAGATTCAAACAACAGGGGAGTGAACCTTCGGGAGTATCTTGTTAGTACCGAATTGGATATTCTAAATACAGGGTCGGAACCAACCTTCCGCAATGCAATAAGGGAAACGGTGATAGATATTACACTGTGCACCAGGAATCTTATTGACAAAATTTTGAATTGGAGAGTTTCTAATTAACCATCTCTTTCAGATCAAGCTCAATTGAAATTTGAGCTCTTGACTACCATTCCTACAGAAGAAAAATGGATCAGGGACCCAAAGAGGACTGACTGGGCGGGTTTCCGGACTGACACTGAGGCACAACTCGGTCGGCTACCGACTTTGATCGAGGATGTGGCCTGGTTAGAGGAAACTGCGAAACAATTAAATAACATACTAACTGCCTACCATGAAAACTGCAGATCACATCTTGTAAGGAATAATGGCAGGACCAGATGGTAGAACGACAATCTGCAAAAAGTGAGAAATAACACCAGAAGGCTCTACAGTAGAGCAAGGAAAACTAATAGGGCGAAAGACTGGGCCAATTACAACAAGTCCAGGGAAGCTTATCGAGAAGCAGTAAGACTTGCACAACAAAAATCATGGGAGTCTTTCTGCGAAAGTGTCACTAGTAATAATCAGGCAGCATGGCTGAATAAACTGCTAATGAAAAACCCGGAGGCTATTCTGGGAACTGTTAAAAAGCAGAATGGGGGCTTCTCAGTCACAGACAAAGAGACTCTTGGCTGCCTAATCAGGGCTAACTTCTCGGGCTTTAGTAGGACTGAGGAGGGAGTCGGAAACACCTCGGCGCCGAGCGGTTCGGAGGCAGGAAGTTGGGCGGTCGGGTCGCCTTCGGGAAGCGACAGTCGCCTGACCTCTGAAGTCGTCACTCCAGCCAAGGTTTGGTGGGCCATTGGATCCTTCAGCCCCTACAAGTCCCCGGGCTCTGATGGGATACTGCCGGTCCTTTTACTAAGGACAGGCGAACCCATTATTGGGCCATTAGTGGGACTTGTTAAGGCTTGTCTCGCTCTGAGACACATCCCATCCGCTTGGCGGGGAACCAGAGTAGTCTTCATACCCAAGGCAGGCAGAAATGGCTACACATCGCCTAAGGACTTCAGGCCTATCAATGTCACTTCTTTTATCCTGAAACTAACAGAAAGATTAGTTGATAGGTTTATACGTGAAACGACGCTATCTCTAAAGCCTCTTCACAATGGACAGCATGCATACGGTACTGGAAGATCTACAGAATCAAAGGATTTTCTGTAGGCATCTTTACGGACATCGAAGGGGTTTTCAATAATACCAAGACAGAGATTATCAGGGAAGCTCTTCGGAAAAGAAGAGTCCCGGCACTACTAATCGATTGGATTTGCTTCATGCTGAAGAACAGATACATTACGGTTAGCAAAGCTGGCAAAACTATTATGGGCTCGGTCAGTGACGGATGCCCACAGGGGGGTGTACTTTCTCCCCTCCTCTGGTGCATCACACAACGGGTCCTAAATACTATTCATACTTGGTGCCTGGAAACGGGTCTTTCCAATCGGCCTCTGGTGCATCACACAACGGGTCACTACCAATCGGCCTCAAGCTGGGAGGACACAAACTCAAGATTTCTGAGGAAGCAAAGTATCTAGGCGTTATTCTAGATAAGAAACTTAACTAGAACGCACAACTTGCGAGACAGTACAAAAAGCACATAGCAGCCATATGGGAATGTAGAAGGGCCATTGGCAGAAATTGGGGCTTGAAACCAGAGATGGCTATGTGGATTCATAATGCCATTCTGAAACCAAGACTAACATATGCGGCGGTAGTCTGGTGGAATAAATCAGAACAATGCACGGTAAGGAAGATACTTGAAAGGGCCAGGAGACTAACACTGCGATACATCACGGGAGCCATAAGCACAACTCCAACTGCGGCGATGGGCGCCCTGGTGAATCTTGAACCTCTCCATCTAACTCTAAAATCCGAGGCGGCCAAATCGGCGCTCCGATTAAAAGATACAGTTGAATGGAATACTAATATAAAGCGGGCAAAAATGCTTCAGAGACTCCTGCAGGGAGATATTTTATCAATGCCCACAGATAAGAGTCTCACGAAGTATATCTTTGATAAGAAATACAAAATAAGCATACCCACTCGCAATGAGTGGTTGAATGGACCCTGCCCCATACCGGAGAACGGAGAGACCTGGTTCACCGATGGTTCCAAAGGTGAAGCGGGCGTGGAAGCAGGGGTATACAGGAGGATGGGCAGTAAGGGATTCACAGTCCCTATGGGAAACAATGCGATCATCCATCAGGCAGAGACACTCGATATCATTCGGTGTGCACAGTAAGCCGCCGAGGATGAGGGTGGAAGGAATATCTTCATCTGCACAGACAGCAAATGCACTTTATCAGCATTAGCTAATTGCACAAGGAAATCCAAGTGGTTGGCAGAATGCCATGAGGCAATAAACAACTTGGCAAACTCAGAAAACACCGTTACACTGGTATGGACTCCTGAACACAGCAATATTCTCGGAAATGAGATAGCTGACAGGCTTGCTAAACTAGGCACCAAAGAGAGATTCATCGGACCGGAACCAATGATTGGCATCAATGCTAAGGGAAAATCGAACGAGTTGAACAACTGGGTGACCAAAGAGCATGGGAAGTACTGGACCATGGCTAAAGGTTGCCGTAAGGCCAAAGCCTTGCTAGGTACGGAGCTCAGCGAGATGAGGAGCAATGAAATCTGTACCCGACGCCTAGAGGATCAGTAGGGTCGTAAAGGGATTACCCAAGCGACATGAGTCTGGTATAAGACTTAACCTAGAATTTTCTAATAATAATAATGGGAAAGGAAGAGAGGGTCAATTGAGAAGAAAAGGGAAAAGTAAGGGCATGCAGGAGTTCTGGAGAGCAATAAGGAGTTATAGGCCTAGAAAAGAGACGAAGGGGAATAAAATTAAAAAACATAGATGGTAGAACACTTTAAAAAGCTACTTGGGGAGGAAGAGGAAAAGGAAATGGAACTAGAAGGAGAAAAAGCCAATATAGAAGAAAGACAGGAAGAGGGGATTTTAAATGAGAAAATAAATCCTTGGGAGGTTAAACAAATTTTGAGGGGGGTTAAAAATAATAAAACACCAGAAGAGGATGGCATAGCAGTAGAATTTTTAAAAGAACTGCCAATTAAATGGACAATGGAACTAACAGGAATTTTAAATGAAATCTTTGAAAAAGGAAAATTACTGAACGGATGGGAAGTGGCAAGAATTTGTCCGATGTTTAAAGATGAAAACGAGGAAAAGGTAGCAAACTACAGGGCGGTGATGCTTCTGGACACGGGGTATAAATTACTAACTAACATTATGGCAGCTAGGATTAGAGAGTGGTTATAAAATAATAACAGTTTAAAAGAGAGTCAAGTGAGTGTCAGGGGAGAAAGAGGTACTAGGGATCAGATATTCACGTTAAATTGCATAATAGGGAATAAAATTAAATACAAAGGAAATAAACTATTTGCGGCTCTTATAAATCTCAAAACAGTCTTTGACTCGGGGAATAGGAAAATATTATTTGGTAAAATAGAAGAGATGGGGATTAAAGGGAAAATGTTCGAAATGATAAAGGGAATATATAGAGAAACAAGGAATGAGGTAACAACGGGAGAGGGAATAACGGATAGTTTTAAGACAAACAAAGGAGTTAGGTAAGGATGCCCACTAAGCCCTCCCTTATTTAGCATTTATATCGAAGATCTAGACGAACAATGGGAAAGAAAAAACGAAGGAGGAACGGTCATAGGGGGACAAAGATTTTCTGCATAAAGTTCACGGATGCCGTGTCAGCACTATCAGATACTAAGAATGGACTACAAAGTATGTTAGATGATCTAGGAATTTACTGTAGGAAAAACGAGATGACTAAATACAAAAAAAAACGAAAATAGTGGTGTGTAAAAATAAAGGGAGGACTGGCACGAAAGATAAATGGTTTTATAAAGGAGAGAAACTGGAGGTAGTAAATTCTCACAAATACTTGGGGTACTGGTTTACGCAAGCAAATTCATATGGGTTACATACAAATAAGTTAGCAAGAAAGGTACATAAGGTAATCAATATGGTATGGGGTTTATGGAAAAGGGCAAGAATTGGAAATCTAAATAGAAGAATATATTTATTAGAGACAATAGTGAGATCGAGCTGTTTATACGGAGTGGAGATATGGGAATGGAGTAGGTAAAGAGGAATAGAAAAAGTACAGAGTAGATATATTACGATGGCGATAGGATTAAATCAGAACACACCGGGTTACATAGAGTAGGATTAGAGCAAGCAAATATATAATAAATATTCTAGAAATGGGGAAAAGAAGGTGGCCAAATATATGTTTCAGAGAGAAGATAAGAGGGATATTGAATAGGAACTCATCGAAATGGAGGAGGAAACCGAAGAAAGCGATGGATGAAGTAGGAGATGAGGAGATAATAAGAATGATATATGAATGTAAGAGTAAGAATGAAATAAGTATAACAAAAAACAGGCTAGAAAGATGGGTTAAAGTTAAGGTAGAACAAGAAATACAGGGGGATTGTGCTAAAATAGATAAATCTAATTACTGTACAAAGTATAGGGATTGGAAAATAGATATAGGTAAGTGGGCTTAGTAAGGAACAATGGGCAAGGATAAGATGCGGAAACATTGGAAGAGGGAGGATTAAGGGATTTAGGAAAACTGAATGTACAATATGCAGTGAAAGGGAAGAGAGCCTAGAGCACATATGGGTATGTGAGAAGGCTAGAAGGGTAATAAAAAATGAATGTTTTAAGGAGGTTGATAATAGAAAACTACGCGGTGAGGAAACGGAAGTGTTAGAAAGATTGAAAGAAATTTTGAACGTAGAATCTATTGAGGGCCTATACCAATATGCTCGCGAGTTCGAAAAAGTTGCTAGGGCAAGAACGGAAGCTCAGGAAAGAAAGGGAAGTATCAATAAGGATTAGGGTATTCGAGAAAAAATTTAAAAGCTGTAGAAGCGAAAGAAAATACATGTAAATATCAGAATTTAAGTAAATATACAGAGTCGTAGAAGTGCGACAAAAGGTGTAAAAATGTGATACTAATTAATACAATAAATATAGTGATAGTGTAGTAATATTATATAATGTATTGTAAGGAAAGAAGAGAAATACTGTAAGAATTATTATTCTTATCGTATAATTAAAATTAGAATAAACATTATATTATAAATTAAAAGTAGCAATAACGGTATTATTACATTTTTATGAAAATATATATATATATATAGTACTAATAGCAGGTACATAATAAATAGTTGGAAAGGTATAAAGAAATACTTTATATATGCAAAATATAAGAACACCATTTATTCATGTTTAAAATATTATTAACATAATCTAAATTTTTCCGGACACGGCGGCCTTACATCAGAATCTTTTTCGATCTCGTCAACAAAATTCTTCATCATGCAAAATTCCACACAAACTATATGAAAGTAAATAATTTGTTTACTCACAATTATCTACGGCGTTGACACACACGTTCAGTACAAATGCTTTGTTCGTAGTATTCTCAGACGTCTAATATTTTACTGTCAGTAGATCACATAATGAACAAGTGAATAGGAACCAATGCACAAAAGAAATGACAGCGTGATAAAAAAATTAGCTGATGTATACATGTATATAATCTTTTAAACATTTAGAATATAACATATGAAAGTAAATAATTTGTTTACTTACAATAGTCTACAACGTTATTGATATTACACTTATAGTTCTATACTAAAATCTCCTTCGTAGCGTTCACAGAGCCTTATATTTCACTGATAGTAGAGCACATGAAAAATAAATAAATAAATAGAAACCTTTGCACAAATAAAATGATAGCGTGATCAAACGATACAGGCTGCGCCTGCGCACAATTACTGGCGTAGGGCTCGCTTGCACGGGTGATTTTCGTAAAATGTAGCTAATTACCATATTTTCGGTGAAAGATATAATTTTTCCAATAGCATAACTAAAAAATACTAAAAATATAACCTAAAACATGAGAAAAATTCATTGTGATAGGTGGTTTTATTTTCGAGATATTGTGCGCAGCGCTGTCCGACTCCAGCTGCGCCTGCGCGCAAGTCCTGGGCAAGCTGCTGTACCGACAAAATTTCGAGGAAAGACACTGAGTTTGTTAGCACTTCTGCTGATAAAATAAAAAATAAAAGTGACTTCGATGTGGCTTTGAGTGAAACTGCTACTTATGTACTACTAAATTATTCTAGTGCTCACAGAATTACAATCCGCGATAAAGTGCAAGTTGTGTAATGGTGATATCCAGTTCTTAAAAAAAATCAGTGCAAGTATTGGGATTCAAACTGTGTGTCAAGTGCTCGTGTCAAGAATTTTTAATTAACTTTTGTCCGATTATCAGAAATACGTACGAAGTAAACAGACGCTTTATTCTTGCTATAAGGCTACTCGGCGTCGGTTTAGCTGGCATAAATGTGTTTTGCTCATTGATGGGTTTAGGCTCCGGCTTTACTAAAAGTGGTTATTATTATATAATTGACCAAATATATATTGCTGTAAAGACCGTAGTTGAAACTGTGTTGAAAAAAGCAGTGAAAGAAGAAAAAGAAAAAAATGCGGCAAACGGTTATCCGGAAAATGAGATCACAGTTTCTGTCGATGGTTCGTGGGCGAAGCGTGGATTCAAATCGCTTTTGGGCATCGTCTCTTTGATTGGAAAGTTTACGAATAAAATCGTGGATGTTATAGTAAAATCAAAAGTGTGTAAAGCATGTGAACAGTGGGTAGGCAAAGAAGAAACGGACGAGTATTTGGAGTGGTACGAAGATCATGCGAAAGAATGTATGGCAAATCACGAAGGAAGTTCGGGAAAGATGGAAGTGGATGGTGTGATCGAAATGTTTCAGCGATCTGTGAAGTGGTTTGGTGTAAATTATAAGAAATATATCGGAGATGGTGATTCTAAGACGTTCAAGAATTTATTGGAAGCTGATGTTTACAACGGCAATCTTGTGGTTGTAAAAAATTAGTGTGTTTTACACGTAAAAAAACGAATGTTTAGGGGCGTAAAGAAAGCTGTGTGGGCAACATTTTATAATTTATCATCGACCGATCAAAATCTGCAGCACTCCTACTGCCCGGAGGGTCCCAATTCATGGTGCGCTTATCCAAAACACATATACGAAAACAATGACGATCCTTTTGTACACCAACCTGCTTTTGAAGAAAACATTGCGACTATTTTAATGCCTATATATGAAGAATTATCATCCGATGACCTTTTGGAAAAGTGTTTGGGAAAAAATACGCAAAACAATAATGAAAGCTTCAACCACTACGTATGGAATTTTACTCCGAAGCATATTTTTGGGGGCAAAAGAGATTGGAAATAGCTACATGGATAGCTGCGTGCATTTTCAATGAAGGATTTATGCCAGTGTTGGAAATTATGGAGGTTATGGGTGTCGAAATCGGACCGCGCGTCATTGCCTATGCCGAACTGTACAATGCTCTGCGGATAGAAAGAGCAAAGAAAGTAGCTTCTGAGGCTTCTAAACCGGGCAGGATAAGCCGTAGAGCAGAAAAGTTGCTGAAAATGATGCTTATAAAGAAATCGAAGAAATATTGTTTGCACCAGGCATAGATGATTGATTTAAGTATACACTTTTTATAAAAAATGTGTTACAAAAACTTTAAATGCGTTTTTCTCGAATCAACATTTTTTCAGTCGGCCCAGGGCAAAAAAAAATCTATGAAACTGATTGGGCTGAAATTTTTATGTTATTCTACACATCAATGGCTCTCGCAGATAAGCAGAATTGTTTATTTTCAATAAAAATTTCCTACTTTTTACCCCAATTTTCGAAGAAAAAAAACGCGATTTTAAATTTTTTTTCACAAGTCTCCCATTTTGAAAAATGGAGACAGTCTTGCGCACACACGTTCCCCGCGATTAGAGACATCATTCAGTGTATTTGTGTTAGATTTTAACCACTTTTGTTATTTTTTTTTTTTAATATAATATTACTTTTTCACTTTTTCAAGTTGCACTGCAAAAGAAACTATATTTCTCTATATTAATATACATTTTCAATAAATTCTATCATATAATGTATTTCACTTTTTTAATGTTTGCTGCAAATTTTGAAAACAAATTTTGAAAACCGAAAAAATTACGGTTTTTGCCTTTTTTTGTTAAGTAAAACTTTTGTAACTGGTCCATATTCTGCAATTTAAGGGCATATTTGACTCATTATTTTCAGCCTATTCCAATCGATTTGGATTTTCAAATCTCCTCCTCCTGGTCAAGAAGCGAGACGGTGCCGAGTCACATTCCGTTTCGACAGGGGCCCATTTGCAAGCAATCCTGTCAATGTATGAAAAAGACGAGTCTAAAATCGTAACTCAAAATCAGATACAAACTAGAGACGAAGTTATAAGCGAAGTACCGGTGCAAGAATGATTAGATTCGCGAAGGGTTAAAAAAAAGAATTGCAGGGACTGAGAGCGGCTTTTTTTAATGTAACCTCGTTAGAGGGACACATTGGATAGATCCGGCAATATCTTAATGCTCGTCCGTCCTACCGCAACTTTGGGATTGCTGAATCGCATATTGACTAGATTATAATATAATATTAAAAATGAAAAATACAATATTAATAGAGGGTTTTTCCATTAATCAACAGGATCGCAGTAAGTACGGTAGTGGAGTTGTCTTAAATGTGCACAATTCGCTTAAAACTACAGTTCTAGCACGGTCAAACACGTTACAAAAAGAGGGAGAAGATCCTCCGGGTATTCCGGAGTACCTCATTTGTAGTGTGCAACAAGGCGACTCAGCCCCAGTGCTTATCGCGGTGATATAGAGATCAATGCTCACCCCTTTCCTTAATGGGTTGGACCTGGTAGAGCAATTAACATAGGGTGGTTAACATTTCAATGCTAACTTGTTGTCAACTTCGAATGATGCAAAATTTGTGAGGCGCTGATGACCTTTCGCTAAAAATAATACAACATGGTTCGACTCATCATCATACCAGTGAATATCACACATGGATTGACGCCATACTAGTAGACGAAAATGACAAAGTACTGAGTGCTGGAAATCGAGAGTCGACCTTTCTTTGCCGTCAGAACCTAATATATGATGTTATAAAAATACAATTGAATTAAATGCCAAAGCCTACACCATTCAGCTATAGAGATTTCAAATTCATAGAATAATATCAGTTATTAACAAAACTAATTAATTGTGCTTGGTCGCCGCTCGATTACGCAAATGTCGATGTTGATACGAGGCTAGCATGACTTAGCGAAAATCTCATGGAGATCATCAATGAAGTACGAGTAGTACCC
The DNA here is from genome assembly GCA_949152435.1 of Gastracanthus pulcherrimus. Classification (NCBI taxonomy): domain Eukaryota; kingdom Metazoa; phylum Arthropoda; class Insecta; order Hymenoptera; family Pteromalidae; genus Gastracanthus; species Gastracanthus pulcherrimus. The sequence goes on along the minus strand of OX424576.1, from coordinate 114,309,740 downwards.
TTAAACTATTTTAGTCCTAAAAATAAAAGTGAGACCTCCATGGGTAGACGCTGAGCTGGCACACACTTACGTCAAACGTGACTGCATACGAGAATGATATAGAAGAATAAAGGACAATACCATGAGGCAGGAGTACATGACATTGACAGCAACAGCAGAAAATCGCACTAAAGAGGCGCGGAATTCTTTTCTGTAAAATAAGATATTCGAGACCATCAATGATAAGAAAGATACCGAGAAAGAAGTACGCTCCCTTGGACTCCTGCTAAAGACTAGAGAAGATCTTCATGGCTTTACACCTGTTGAGCTAAGCACTTACTTTGCAGGGTGTCGATCAACTAGAGCGAATGTAAGAGAGATTTGAACGATGTCCTGGCGACAGCTTCTGATGGGCGCTTCATTTTTAAGGAGGTCACTTTTGCATACGTTGCCCTCACTGTATCTCATTTCTCCTCGCAAGCAAAGGGAGAAGACGGCAGTCCGCAGAGTGTAGTGACGAAGGCTCTTACCGTGATTGGTCCCCATCTTGTGCCACTGAAAACGACTAGCGTACCCTCCTCTATATCCGACTTTAGACCAATAGCGCTACTTAGCTTTCTCTCAAAAGTGATGGAAAAAATTGTTCATACACAAATCACAGGCTAAGTTAAACAAGATAAGTTACCACGTTTTTGTACCTTATTGTGGACAGTAATTCCGCAACGGGTTGCCTTTCTTAACACGTACGTAGTTAGTTTTTTTTTAATTTAATTTCCAATATTTAAAATTTAGTTTTGATAATTTTTTGCTTAAATTTAAATTTAAGTAAATTAGTTTTAAAGTAGAGTTAGTAGTAAGAGTGCATTCTTATTTGAGAAAATCTAAGTGCCTCAAAAAAGCAAAATCATTCATAGAATTTGTTTAGTCGAATCATATCTGTCAAAAGTGTAACCGAATTTATAATATTTGTTTTCTTGCTATGAAAGTAAAAGTCTCAATTTTGTATAACGTAAAATCATTAGTACCGCAATTAAACTTACAAGGAGAGTGTCACACCTTCGGGTCACGGATTTTGATGAAGCTGTGGGAGGGGTTTTCTGATACCTAAAAATAAAGCCTAGCACCCGTATTTTCGTCCCCATAGGCCCCCGGGGACAAGATATGACCATTTGTGTTCAAAATACGCGTTATTTCAGTAAAAAGTGGCACCTGTACTTCGTATCGTAACTCTGCAAGTTACTTTGCTATAGAAATGATGTAATAAGATAAAAAAGTTGACTAAAAGAGCTTTAATCTAAACTTTGTTTCATATAAAAATATTATTCTGTTGCAAAGCTTTGAATAATCAAAGATGATGAAAAATTCATGAAAATTTGAGGATTTTCAGCACTGTAAATTGAGTAGTACTCCATGCATTTTTGTCATCATTTTTGATTGTTCATAACTTTGCAACAGAATACTATTTTTATATGAAACAAACTTTTTAATGAAAGCTCTTTTAAACTACTTTTTCATCTTATTACGTCATTTCTCCAGCAATATAACTTGCAGAGTTATGATACCAAGTATAGGTACCACTTTTTACTGAAATAACGCGTATTTTTAACACAAACGGTCATATCTTGTTACCAAGGGCCTATGGGACGAAACAACGGGTACTAGGCTTCATTTTCAGGTATCAGAAGACACCTCCTAAAGTTTCATCACAATTCGTGACCCGGAGGTGTGATACTCTCTTTGTTAGTTAAGAGGACAAGCCTGGGTAAACCCTAAAACAGATTTTTTTATGAATCCAGAAAACTTTTTATGTTTAAAAGTAATCATTCTGAACATTCGCATGCATCAGTACACAATAATATCTTAAATGTTATCGTTGTAAAACCTCAATATCTTGATCATACACGTCACATAATCATTATCTATTTTTATCTCCAAAATCAAATGAAATTTGAAATATATACCTGTATATGAAACAAGTATTCATGTCAAAATTTCACTGACTTTTATCGTATAGTTTTCGAGTAATAAATGTTGGAAAAATATTTTTGACACAGTACAACAACTGAAAATGACTCATATAATATTGTTTCCGGCATAAGCATGTAGGATTTTATGAGTACTTTATTGCGTAAAAAGTTAGCTTTCCAAAAGTCATCCCTGCATTGAAAAAAATTAGAAAAACTGAAATATTTAAATTCTTAAATTTTGAAAAATGGCCATAAAAAATTTATTTGACCATTTGTGCTGAAACTTTCAAGCGTACACCGGGAATTGATAGTAAACATCTGTGCAAAGTTTCAGAAAGTTATACCGCAGATCGAACGAATGGTGATATGCCACATACTAACACACACACATGCACCCACATACAGACACCTTTTAAGACTATTCTATTCGGACTCTTTAAGGCATATAACATGTTTATAGGTTAAGAAAACACAAAAAAACATTTTTTACTATCACAAAGCTTTCTCTTTCAAAAGCAAAAAAAACGATTTTTGTAAACTGTCGTTTATAAGTTTGTTATGAAAAACTAAACGAAAGTAATATTGCTTTTCGTTTCGTTTTTATAAGTCTACACAGACTGTAAAAAAAAATTCATTGAAGCTGAAAAACCAAATTAAACAAAATCGAAGTTTCGCCACGGTCCCTGGATTTCACGGGTCCTATCAATATAATCTTCGCAAGATATGCTTACAATGCAGTGAAGGACAGAAAATCTTTTTGCTCGTCAGTCGCTAAACAGCCACTTTGCGCCCGTTTTAGAGGCATACAAACACACAAAAAACGTGCATGAATGACCAAAAATTATTTTTTAAAATTCATAATTTAAAAATATGGTGCACTTTTCTATAAAACAATATATGCACTTTTCTCTAAAAGACCACCTTATTGGCTCAAATTATTCTTGATTGACAGAGTATTACAGTACCTTATTTCTTGCTTAGGAGCGATTTACAGTTTTTTCTTTTATAAAAAATATATTTTTAAGAGAAAAACGGGTATCAAATAGTATATTGTGTACCTAGGGCGCAAAGTGAGCTTGTTTAGACCGTGTGTGGAGATTGCAGTACGAGTCGAAGGTGAGCTAGCACGAGCCGAAAGCGAGTGCGTTTGCGAGCCAAAGTCGAGTACTACTACCACACGAAGTCAAAAAGCCCACTTTGCCCTTGGTGCACACCATATTTTTTGTTACGCATTTATCGATTTTTGCATTTTTCTAGCATATTAAGCGGGGCTAAATATATATATAATAGCAATTTTCCGAAAATTTTTAACGGGCGCAAAAGTATCTTTACCATAGATCTTACCATAGATACATTTCAAGTATCTTACCATAGATACATTTCAAGTATCTTACCATAGATACTTTTGCGCCCGCTTATTACTTTTGCGCCCGCATATTTACTTTTGCGCCCGCTTCTTTACTTTTGGGCCCACTTCTTTACTTTTGCGCCCGCTTATTTACTTTTGCACCCGCCGATCTAAAAAATTGTCCTTTAAGCCCGCTTAATAGGTACAGAAAAACGCGAAAATCGTGTTTGTGTTACAAAAATTTTTTTTAGCATTCGTAAGATTTACGAAGGTAGTTAATTCAATTTCTAAGTTTGACTATTAATTATCGATAAATTTAATTAGTCAGGTACTGTTTCTATCTTTATACAAATAATAACAAATACATATATATATATATATATATATATATACAAAAGATTAACTTAAAAATCATTACGATAACCTGTACAATAATTAACGTAGATAATTCTATATTATATATATATATATATATATATATATATATATATATATATATATATATATATATATATATATATATATATACATATATATATAATATAGAATTATCTACGTTAATTATTATACAGGTTATCGTAATGATTTTTAAGTTAATCTTTTTCAATAGAGGTGGGAAAGGGATTCTGATAATTAAATTCTGATAATTAAAGCAAATGATAATCATGAAAAATATATGTGAGTTTATCATGTCAATAAATCACATTTATTTATCAGTACATTATTAAATATGATTATTAGTAAATTAAACAAAACAAAAAATCAACGCACAAATCTATTTACCTCCTGGGTTGTGTGGAAGAAATAGAAGAAACTTTTATTTAAATGTTATTTTACAAAAAAATTGGATTGATAATTGAAAACTTTATCAATAAAAAATTGTCTTGAAATCCTAAAACAATTTACCTGAATTTAATTTAAGTTTTTAAATGTTTTTCAAATAATGTAACCACTCCATATAACACAAAAAAACGCAGCTATCTATTTATCAATTTCTCTATTTACCTGAAAGATCGTTTCTATCTATTTATAAGTCTGGATATTTTCCTTTTAATCATTGTGAGAGATTTTTTAAAAACATTATATAAAACTAAATACAATGAGGGGGGGGCTGAGGGGTGAAGAGGGGGGCGGAGGGGGGCATGTGGATGGGAAAGAGGGGGAGGAGGGGCGAAGAGGGTCAAATGAGGGGATGAGGGGGAGAAATAAGGTCCATGTAGAAGTCTACAAAAGTGAAAAATAACGTAAAAAAAGTCAAATTTAACGCTATTTTGAGGAGATATCGTAAGAGGAGGGGCTGAGGGGGGGTCGAGGGGGCCGAGGGGGGATGAGGGGGGGCTGGGTGGTAGTTACCGAATTAACTATATATATATGTGTGTGTGTGACGTTCCACGTCAACCGGAACACCGCCCTGCCCAAAATTCCTTTCGACCTAAAAATTGTTAAAAATATGGAAAATTTATCATTTTTTATGTACTTTTGATCAGTCCGTGACTATTTTTAAAATTTCTCTTACAGACGGAGCTGCACGTTCACTAATCTTAAGGGGTTATATCCCCTTTATGCTCTAAAAAACAAGGCTTTGTTAATTATTTTTTTTAAAGGACATTTGAGATTAAAGGTATACAAATAATATAACATTGGATTAAGCAACTCTTGAAGAAGAGAAAAAAAATTTTTATTGATATTTTTTTACAAAATGTCGACTGTGCAGTGATTATCGTGAACCGCTTTTTCAAAAAGGTCTTCCGCGGCGAGCAGTACAAGTCTCGTCCAACTCCACCTATAACAAAAAATATAATTCTTCTATTATCTACATGAGTTTTGCTAGTGAAGCACACATGATTATATTTTTAGAATTTTTTTTTCGCGAAATGGCGATTGTTTTAACAAAAATTCGTGTTTTCGACGAAAATAAATCGACTTAAATTGTTTATAACTTTTTTTCTTGTTAATTAATCGCTAAAATCGTGTGTACGTCACTAGATAATCAAATAATGAAGCTACTGTTAAAATTTTAAGTCAATCGGATGTAAACTTTTTGAGTTCTACTGCTTGCCGATTTTGAAAACATGGTTTTGAGAAAAACGCGTTTGAAGTTTCAAAATGCTATAAATCTTAAGAATCGCAAAAATATAGTCCATAATAATTTTTTTACCTTCAGTCTGCTGTCCCTGCACCATATAATTGTCCTTCCAGAGCCTTCATTTCCTCTTCTTCTTTATTTTTGCCTGATGTAATGCTGCGCCTGGCCTCTTTCGCGATATCGGACATACGATGCTTAGCGGTTTTGACGCGATTGGCGTTCGTCTCCACGCAAAACTCGTACATGTTTGGTCGAATAGTCATCCCAAGAGCATCGTAAACGGCAAACAGATCCGAGAAGCCGTCATTGAAGATAATAACGGCTACGTCAGTCGCAATGTCAACTATAGTCTTACCGCTTGAAACCGTCTTTGGAGCAATTGACCACACTACAAGCAGCGTGACAGAAGGTTGTCGGAGCTGAGTTCATTATAAATGGATTTTATTGCGTTACAAACATCCTCATGCATTGGACTCTTGTGCTCGTACGTTGCAAGTGTACCAAGCGCTGTACTGCGCTGCCAAGAACACCAAGAGTCTACTCCGGCGAGACACTTCTCGTGCTGTGTATTCTCCTTTGTCGACATTTTATGAAGTAACGTTGCCCAAATTTCATTCCGCATTTTTTCAACTGAATCGTAGTTTCTCCTAATAGCAAGTCCATAATAAATAGAAAGTTCATCAATTAACTTTCCGGTCAACTTTCCTCGGCCGCCAAGACCTTTCGTTGTTTTTTTCAAATTGCGCAGACGCGTTCCCATGCGCTTCTGAACGTGTCCGACACATTCTTTTTTTCGACGATGATATCTTTATAAGGTTTTGAGTCGACTATATCTTTATATGTTTTTGAATCGCCGTCGGCGATATATTTCAAATATTTGATATTATGAAGTTTTTCTGAGCGTTTGAACATTTCTATAACTGCGTCGATCTTCATTTTCCCGGCACTACCTTCATGGTTGGCATCACAGTTCTGTTTGTGTGAAGGGTATACCTCTTCGTATTCAGCAGTACCTTCTTTTTTTTGCCAATATTCACACACTTTACAGTTCTTAGATTTTACACATACATCCAATACCTTGCCAGTGTACCAACCAATCAAAGTCACCAATCCGAACAAAGACGTAAACCCTCTCTTTCGCCAAGATCCATCGCCTGACACCGTGAGACCTTCTTTTTAACCTCGTTCGATAGAAATTTCTTTTTCGTTAATCGCTGATTTTTTCATAGATATAATTCGAACAGATGAAGTAGCAGTGGCGATATTAGATATGATCTTACTGTAAGTTGTTTGAAAAACAGGCTTTGCAAGATCCATCATAGAGCAGAAGTTTTTTATACCGTTGATACCTATGCCTATGATGCGCATAGCTAAAATAATACGGCAGTTGATCTCATAAGCACGACCATTTATTACAGGACAGCTGTTAATATCAGCTGTTGGAATTTCCTGTGGAGTCGAAATAAAAGTCAGAAGGAGAATGTTGAATGTTTCAAGAAAGAAGATAAATTTATTTTTTCGAGATAAACAAATGTACAGTATAAGAACAAATAGTATAGGAGAAGGAAAAGAGATATACAATTAAGTGAATATATGGAAGATCAAACCGATACAAATATAATTGAAGCTGCTGGCTGTACACCGTCGTCCGTTCACCATGAGCGCAGGCACTCGACTGAGTCGAGCAGCGTCTCTCCCATGTAAGTAGACTGCCGGAGGGCGCATGTGAGCTCGCGCTCTTGGCGCCATCTCTGGGTCTCAAGTGGGACTAGTCATTTCGCTTTGACGTAGTTTGAACATCAGCATCACCACAGTTCGAACAAGACACAATAATTTTGAAGCCTAGTCCACGCTTGTTCGACTCTAAAAACCGCACGTCACCATTACATTTTTTGCATACTACTAATTCAGAAAGAGCAGTAAATACAGCCAAAAAATTGATGAAACAGTAGCCGAAATTACTATCAATATCGCGGTCACGGTCTAAATCAGTAGTTTTCAATTTCTTAGCCGAGGTACTAACGTGCTCCGAATTGCCTTCGACAAATGGCGGTTAGGCGGGCGACGATTACTAATTTTACTCCGTTTTGTACTTGTACTTCTTGTTTTACTGCCTTTGCGGTCACTGTACACCTTTTCACTTATAATTAAGTACTTGTAAATATAATTCACAGTTAAAAAGTAAAGCAAAACTCAAAATAACAACGTAAACAACGAGAACGGCTGATCGACTAAACACAGCGCAAGTGTGAGTAAACATGTGCTGTAAAGACGCTATAACCGTCGTAATGTCATGTAGCGACCTCTATAATTCAAATTTAAAACACGATATCGATCGTAGGTAACTTCTACTAATTTCCAAAGTCGCGAAATTCAAAAAAGCGAGCATCGCTAAAATAAGCGAAAATTGGGATTTTGAAGCATCAAAGCTGTTTGGAAAAAATTCATTTAAAAAAATTTTGACTTTAAATCGGTACTTGGGCATTGTAGATTTAGATTCTAGGACTGTTTTGGCAAGATTTAAGCCAATAAAAAAAAAGGAAAAAAACAAAAAAATTTGGGGGATATAACCCCTTAAAGAAATACTACTTTACGCAATGATCAAGCTCTTAGAAATCACAGGAGTTCCGAAAAATTCCAAGCAACGACTACTTTTATGATTCTGAGCTGCTGAACATGAATCCGACCCTATTTTTTACCGATACCTCAAGCGTTCGTCTCTAACCTCAAAAAACACCCCAAAATTGCAGTTTCACGCGGTTGAGAGGTAGGTCCTGTGCTCTACGTGAGGAAAATTATTGACAGAGCGTATTTTTATGTATTCTGAGCTGCTGAACATGAATCCGACCCTATTTTTTTACCGATACCTGAAGCGATCGTCCCTAACCTCAAAAAACACCCTAAATTGCTGTTTCACGCGGTTTAGAGGTAGGTCCTGTGATCTACGTGAGGAAAAATATTAACAGAGCGTATTTTTATGTATTTTGAGCTGCTGAACACGAACCTGACCCTCTTTTTTACCGATACCTCAAGCATTCGTCCCTAACCTCAAAAAACACCCTAAATTGCTGTTTCACGCGGTTTAGAGGTAGGTCCTGTGCTCTACGTGAGGAAAATTATTGACAGAGCGTATTTTTATGTATCTTGAGCTGCTGAACACGAATCCCACCCTCTTTTTTACCGATACCTCAAGCGTTCGTCCCTAACCTCAAAAAACACACCAAAATTGCTGTTTCACGCGGTTGAGAGGTAGGTCCTGTGATCTAAATGTGAGGAAAATTATTGACAGAGCGCATTTTTATGTATTCTGAGCTGCTGAACATGAATCCGACCCTATTTTTTTACCGAACCTCAAGCGATTGTCCCTAACCTCAAAAAACACCCTAAATTGCTGTTTCACGAGGTTTAGCGGTAGGTCCTGTGATCTACGTGAGGAAAAATATTGACAGAGCGTATTTTTATGTACTTTGAGCTGCTGAACACGAACCTGACCCTCTTTTTTACCGATACCTCAAGCATTCGTCCCTAACCTCAAAAAACACCCTAAATTGCTGTTTCACGCGGTTGAGAGGTAGGTCCTGTGCTCTACGTGAGGAAAATTATTGACAGAGCGTATTTTTATGTATTCTGAGCTGCTGAACATGAATCCGACCCTATTTTTTTACCGATACCTGAAGCGATCGTCCCTAACCTCAAAAAACACCCTAAATTGCTGTTTCACGCGGTTTAGAGGTAGGTCCTGTGCTCTACGTGAGGAAAATTATTGACAGAGCGTATTTTTATGTATCTTGAGCTGCTGAACACGAATCCCACCCTCTTTTTTACCGATACCTCAAGCGTTCGTCCCTAACCTCAAAAAACACACCAAAATTGCTGTTTCACGCGGTTGAGAGGTAGGTCCTGTGATCTAAATGTGAGGAAAATTATTGACAGAGCGTATTTTTATGTATTCTGAGCTGCTGAACACGAATCCCACCCTCTTTTTTACCGATACCTCAAGCGTTCGTCCCTAACCTCAAAAAACACACCAAAATTGCTGTTTCACGCGGTTGAGAGGTAGGTCCTGTGATCTAAATGTGAGGAAAATTATTGACAGAGCGTATTTTTATGTATTCTGAGCTGCTGAACATGAATCCGACCCTATTTTTTTACCGATACCTGAAGCGATCGTCCCTAACCTCAAAAAACACCCTAAATTGCTGTTTCACGCGGTTTAGAGGTAGGTCCTGTGATCTACGTGAGGAAAAATATTGACAGAGCGTATTTTTATGTATTTTGAGCTGCTGAACACGAACCTGACCCTCTTTTTTACCGATACCTCAAGCATTCGTCCCTAACCTCAAAAAACACCCTAAATTGCTGTTTCACGCGGTTTAGAGGTAGGTCCTGTGCTCTACGTGAGGAAAATTATTGACAGAGCGTATTTTTATGTATCTTGAGCTGCTGAACACGAATCCCACCCTCTTTTTTACCGATACCTCAAGCGTTCGTCCCTAACCTCAAAAAACACACCAAAATTGCTGTTTCACGCGGTTGAGAGGTAGATCCTGTGATCTAAATGTGAGGAAAATTATTGACAGAGCGCATTTTTATGTATTCTGAGCTGCTGAACATGAATCCGACCCTATTTTTTACCGAACCTCAAGCGATTGTCCCTAACCTCAAAAAACACCCTAAATTGCTGTTTCACGAGGTTTAGCGGTAGGTCCTGTGATCTACGTGAGGAAAAATATTGACAGAGCGTATTTTTATGTATTTTGAGCTGCTGAACACGAACTTGACCCTCTTTTTTACCGATACCTCAAGCATTCGTCCCTAACCTCAAAAAACACCCTAAATTGCTGTTTCACGCGGTTTAGAGGTAGGTCCTGTGATCTACGTGAGAAAAATTATTGACAGAGCGTATTTTTATGTATTTTGAGCTGCTGAACATAAATACGAACCTCTGTTTTACCGATACCTCAAGCGTACGTCCCCAACTTCAAAAAACACCCCAATATTGCAGTTTCACGCGGTTGAGAGGTAGGTCCTGTGCTCTACGTGAGGAAAATTATTGACAGAGCGTATTTTTATGTATCTTGAGCTGCTGAACACGAATCCCACCCTCTTTTTTACCGATACCTCAAGCGTTCGTCCCTAACCTCAAAAAACACCCCAAAATTGCTGTTTCACGCGGTTGAGAGGTATGTCCTGTGATCTACGTGAGGAAATTTATTGACAGAGCGTATTTTTATGTATTTTGAGCTGCTGAACACGAACCCGACCCTCTTTTTTATGGACACCTCAAGCGTTTGTTTCTAATCTCAAAAAACACCCCAAAATTGCTGTTTCACGCGGTTGACAGGTAGGTCATCTGATCTACGTGAGGAAATTTATTTACAGATAGCATTTTTATGAATTTTGAGTCGCTAACCACGAACACGACCCTCTTTTTTATCGACACCTCAAGCGTTTGTTTCTAATCTCAAAAAACACCCCAAAATTGCTGTTTCACGCGGTTGACAGGTAGGTCATCTGATCTACGTGAGGAAATTTATTTACAGATAGCATTTTTATGAATTTTGAGTCGCTAACCACGAACACGAATCTAATTTTTTTTCTTCTGTTAGTTGAGTATATATAAATAAGGGAACCAAGCTCTTTTAAAACCTAAATATTAGATAGTATTACCTTCAATTTATGCTTACTAAAAACTTTTTTGGTCCTTCTGTACCATATCTGTTAAGCGTATACTGATTCATAGTAGGATTCCAAAGAAATTAATGGATTAAACGGACTGATTCTTTTTGGAAGATGATTTAAACACCTGCGAGACAAAAGTTCCAAACAATAACATTGTTTCACTATTCCCAAAAAGATTATGAAATACAACAAGATCGCTAAAGAAAAGATTCTCAACTGCACCATCTGTTACAAATATTTCAGAAGGACACGCGTTTATAGTTTCTTCCGACAAAATAAATTACTGTGTTTAGATACTCTAATGCACCAAATTCATTATCAATAATACAATTTTAATAATTGAATTTGAAAAATGTTAATCAAAATAATACAAATATACCAAGAATGACAATAATTAAAAAATTTAAAAATTTAAAAAAATTAGAAATTACAAAATAAAAAAAAAAGAAAGTAATGCGGGCTTTGTAATAAAGACAGTCTCAACCCTGTAAAACACAGAGAGCGTTCATAGGAATCAATAAAAAAGTTGCATAATAACTATATATCAGTAAGCAGTTATTTTAATTGAATATACTTGAGTAGAAGTAAACCAATAAAATTTAGCTTCGCGTTAATATTCAGCGACGCAAAATTCATAAAAATATTCTCCGTCGATAATGTTCCTCAATAGACATACGTTTTCGTACTGCGTAAAACAGCAATTTTGGGGTGTTTTTGAGGTTAGGGACGAACGCTTGAGGTATCGATAAAATAGAGGGTCGGGTTCGTGTTCAGCAGCTCAAGAAACATAAAAATACACTCTGGCAAGAATTTTCCTCACGTAGATCACAGGACTTACCCCTCAACCGAGTGAAACAGCAATTTTGGGGTATTTTTTGAGCTTAGGGACGAACGCTTGAAGTATCGGTAAAAAAGAGGGTCGGATTTGTGTTCAGCAGCTCAAAATACATAAAAATGCGCTCTGTCAATAATTTTCCTCACATTTAGATCACAGTACCTCTCAACCGCGTGAAACAGCAATTTTGTTTTTTTTTGAGGTTAGGGACGAACGCTTGAGGTATCGATAGAAAAGAGGGTCGAATTCGTGTTCAGCAGCTCAAGATACATAAAAATAGTCGTTGCTTGGAATTTTTCGGAACTCCTGTGATTTCTAACAGCGTGATCATTGCGTAAAGTAGTATTTCTTTAAGGTTAGGGAACGTGCAACTCCGTCTGAAAACGAAATTTTAAAAATGGCCACGAGCTAATCGAAAGTACATAAAAAATGCTAAGTTCCGGTTGACGTGGAACGTTACACACACACACACACACACACACATATATATATATATATATATATATATATATATATATATATATATATATATATATATATATATATATACAGGGTGGGCCATTTTAATCTCCGCACCTAAATTTCTCCGTTCCTAAGGGTGGTATCGAAAAAAAGTTGAGGCAAAAGTTGACAAGGCCAAAGGGGGTCAAACATTGGTGACCTTGAACTTAACCTTGAACTTAATCTTCAAGGTTATTTCAAGGTCAACTTGATTTTTTAATATGGAAACCCCTAATTTTTATCCCGGAATAGAAAAGAGCAGAAAATTTTACATCGAAAATGTCTTTGAGAAAATTTTGTTTTGTGACCTTAGAGAGGTTAAAAATCAAGGTTGTTGTGATTAATGTTTGAGGTAGATAGGTTATTTGCTTCGACCAGAAAGCCGTAATAATTCAGAGAAAAAGCATATTATCGTTTTTCAGACGTTTGACCTTGATTTTTGACTTTTATAAGGTCACAAAACAAAATTTTCTCAAAGACATTTTCGATGTAAAATTTTTCGCTCTTTTCAATTCTGGGATAAAAATTAGGGGTTTCCATTTAAAAAAGTCAAGTTGACCTAGTAATAACCTTGAAGATTAAATTCAAGGTTAAGTTCAAGGTCACCAATGTTTGACCCCCTTTGCCCTTGTCTACTTTTGTCTCAACTTTTTTTCGATACCACGCTTAGGAACGGAGAAATTTAGGTGCGGAGATTAAAATGGCCCACCCTGTATATATATATAAGTTCATTTTGTATATTCTTACTATTTACTTTTCTTATTGTTCTGTTTTGTTTGTTTTTGTTTTTTTCTGATCTCCTGGTTTATTTTTTTCTTATTTTTCTCCTTTGTTCGTTTCAGCTAATTACTTTTCTTCGTCTTTGTTTACTTCTTATTGATCTTTTTTGTTGTTTCTTGTTTTCCAAGCAACGATTAACTCGCTCGCTTCCACTCGATCGGTGAAAACGCTTTTTCTGTTTCCTCATTAAAAGAAAATGAAAATAGCGGTAATTCTCATGAGAAAATGAAAAAAATAACAATAATCGTTAAATAAGCTAAAATAATACACATAGATCTGCGGTTTCAGTATCAAAATGGCGATACCATGACCACAAGCTGAAACTTTATTTAATCGATAGCTTGTGGATCTCAGTATATTGGAAAAAAGTAAGTTCTTAGAAAATCACTCGTGGCAACCTATTTATGACAATCTTCTAAAGAATATCAAAAAAATAGTTTTTAGATCCTGGAAAATTTTATTCTAAAAATTGAGCCTTTTAGAAAGACTTTAACTCTGCAAATTTGACTTTTCGACTCAGAGATTCGATGTGAAAAGTCAGTGATATTTTGAAACATAATAAGAAACGTGTTCTCAGTTTTTACAATTAAAATAAAATATTATTAATTGAATTTCTTGAAACTTTACAAGTAACATTGTAAGGGTTAGCCCCTAAACTTTTGGAATATACAAGAGTTTTTAAAGTAACCTATTTTGACTCACCGCAGTGATTGTTTAAAATAAAACAAAATAGCACAGTAAACACATCGATTATGCATACAATTTTTTTAAAAATCGCTGCAATGAGTTAAGATACGTTGCTTCAAAGAATTGTTGAGTATGGTAAAAATTTAAGGGCAACGATGTTGCTCCTAAAGTTTCGAAAAATTTAGTTTAACATATTCTTTTTACTCGTAAAAAACGCCGTGGTCATGGTATCCCCATTTTTATACTGTACCACCCCCCCCCCCCCCCCAAGCCTATGTATATTATTTTATCTTTTTTATCGAATTTTTTAGTGTTTTCTATTTTCATAGTTTTTATGATATTGATCGTCATTCACGCCATAGTCATTGCTATCTTTATTTTCTTCTAATAAGGTAGCTTAAAAAGCGTTTTTACCGAACGAGCGAGCCAAACGTTGTTAAAAAAACAAAAAAGAACAAAAAAGATGAATAAGAAAAAAACAACCAAAAAAGAAAAATGAGAAAAGAACAAACAACCAGAACAGGAAATAGAAAAAAGAAACAAAACAGAACAAATAACAAATGTAAATAGCAATAATGTACAAAATGAAAATTGTGATATCAGTTCAGGTCGAGTATTTTTGCCGCCAAATTTTTATATAAAAGTACACATCGAAATAAGCGTTTTCACCAAGTTTTAGCCCTAATAATTAAGATTACGTCCTAGAATTTTTTTAATTTTTATAATTGTCAAAAAACCAGCCACATTAAAAAAAATTTCACAAGTTTTGGTCCCGTTTTTGTTATGTCAATCTTGCCAAAAAAAGATTTTATCCGTCTCCTTACCTACTTTAGAAAAAAATGCTACCAAATGATTGGGTACTTTTCTTTCTCAAATAGATCTTTTTAATGTCAGTAAAAATTCATCATGAACACACTATATAGCAAATCAAAAACGGTATATTTGGAATCTATTGCGGTGTCAAAGTGAAGGATTCTATAAATACTTTATTGCAAAAATAATTCGCTTTCCAAAAAAACACTTCTTCGTTAAGAAATTTTCAATAATCCTCAATTTTCAAATTTTAAAAAATTGCTATAAAATCAAAATAAATCGATCATTCTCGTTGAACTTGCAAAGCAACTTTTTTAAATATATAACAAACATGCATGCAAAATTTGTTCAGGTTTAACCGGGGAATATTCGCATGAGCCTTTGATAGATTGGTAAACCATTTCTATAGAGCTGAATGTAAACTCCAAATTTTGCAAAATCTTAGGTTATGTTTAATTCTGTGTCACTTTAACATTTCTGTATGGGTTACCACATCTCATTTCGTTCGTCTCAAAAAGGCCTTTAATTATTTTCTTAAAACGTCTCAAATCGTATTTTAGAGCCAGAGATATCGTTGTTCAAAGCTAGGTCTTTTTCCAAAATATGCTATGTTGGTACCCATGTAATTTTATTCTATGTGCACCTTTTTAGCCCTAACTCGCAGGAAAATTAGTTTAAATATCATACATAAGAAAGCAATTACAATATCAATGTGTATATCACTTATTGCAATACTGTGATTTTTTTCAAGCTTGTTTTTTCTTCATGTAAAGTAAACATGACACTATGGCAGCCAGACGTAATTTACGTGAAGTATTATACATTTTTCACAATTCTACATACGACCAAAAGAAAGCTGACATTAAGACCTTTAATTTGCATGGTTGCATCTTCTTTCAAGATATTTGGATCAAAAGTTACGCCCGATTTAAAGTTACGATAAAATTTAGGTGGTAAAATGCGAAACCGTAAGCTGCCAATGCCTTCAAAATAGCATCATATTTTTTAATAATGCATTTTAATTTTGTTTTGTGCATTTTGGTGTATTTTTACATCATCTATATAACATGGCATAATAATCAGTCCTTTATCTTGAAAAATCTCGAAACGGCAGCCATTTTACGAAATCGTAGGCTGATATTTTTAAAATGATTTTTTGAAGGTTTTGCATTATAAGTACATAGTAAGTGCATTTTTCATTGCATGTCTTCTTATTTTTTATAACGGTCCATATTGATATGGTATGAATATTGGTTTATTTTAATTATTTATTTATGAAAATACTTTTATATACTATTTTTTATTGATATATGCAAAGAATGAATGATAAGAATAAATACAGTTAAGATGAATAAACGAATTGAAAATAGCGTTTGCGCATGAGGTTTATCGGCGCGAAGCGGATATCCGCACAAAGAAGAATCGCAGAGAGTAAGGACGTGTATCTACATCCATGTGAGTTGAGAATGATAGAGGGAGTGAGAGGAATGGGAACTTGGTTGGCTTAGTGACGCCGGCGGCACGGTTCCTACCGCTGTCGAATTTGCGGGCTGGCCGTCGATGTGCAAGTCGAGAGTCAGCACACAGTCGCTTAGTGAGTAGGACCTCACTCCTCTTGTTTTTATAAAACGATTTGGACAGCTAACTTATATATTCGCTAGTTTACTTATTACTATTAGCGATTATATGAGTGAGCACAAGTTGTTTTATGGTGTGAAACTGTGGTATTAAATAAATGCAAGACATTCGACTTGCTTAACATAAAATTCTAATGCATTTCTTTTATATACACATATATGAATCTTTCCAATTTTCCTATTACTTTCATTCATTAAGGTATCTCGGTGAAAAAAGAATGAATTGAATAAAAATATAAATATCTATTTATTTAAATAATAGATAATATACAAATCAAGAACTATTACATTTTAATGACGAATAATATACTTCATTTTCAAGTAATTTGATGACACCAATTCCAGGACTCTGTATGATTTCAGATAGAATCGGTCATAAGCCATTTTTACAGGGGTTCAAAAAATGTTGTATATTCCAAAAGTTAAAGGACTGCCCATTACAATGATGCTTCTAAAGTTGAGAGAAATTGAATTTATCATATCATTTTTTACTCGTATAAACTTCTAGAATCTGTTGCAACGCCGTTACCCTAAGCGGGTCGTGGGCGTAGTCGTCCAGAACGGACGGGTGGGTGCCTATCACCACTAAACAGCGCGTCCTCAGGTTGCGGATAGAGGAACGACCCCTGAGAAAGAGATTAGCTGCGAATAAATTGAATAAGCAGTCGCGGACAGCCGATAGGCCCAGGCGTGAGTGTGATGAGCCCGCACTGGCAAATGCATTCATCTAGAAACACTACGCAAGCACCACAACAACTACAAACACTATACAAAATCTCTTACCTTACTTTCTTCTTCTACCTTACTCTGTAGTCTATATCTTTTACCACAAATTTCAAACAAAAAATGGGCTAAAAATCCTGCTGTCGTGGAGGATGCGGGAGCGATGACAACTGCCCTGAGAGGGGATGTGTAGAATGATTCGCCACCTGGTCTTATACGGCAACGAAGCCAGCGAAGGCGCGCTGCCTTGCAGGCGGGCGTTAGGATATGAGAATGTAACCGAGTGTGTCTGACGACGAGCGATCAAATGTTTACCATAAAACAATTATTAGAGAAAAAGTGGGAATATTGCGAAACTATACACCAGCTATTTGTGGACTTTAAGAAAGCGTACGACTCTGTCAAACGAAGCAAAATGTATCAAATCCTAGTGCTCCTTGACGTACCAAAAAAACTCGTAAAATTAATTCAAATATGTCTGAACGGAAGCACTGGAAAGGTACGAGTAGGCAGTAATGTATCCGAATCGTTCATGATACGCGACGGTTTGAAGCAAGGTGACGGGCTTTCAACGATACTCTTTAACTTGTCGCTAGAGTATGTTGTTAGAAAAATGCAGGCTAGCGAGCTAGGCACAACACTCAACGGAACAACGCAGATTTTAGGCTATGCGGATGACTTTGATATAGTGGGTAATAATGGTGAAACGGTGGCGAGAAACGCGAAAATCCTTATAAATGCGGCTAAAGACAAGGGGTTAGAAGTGAGCGAATCGAAAACGAAATATATGATCATGGAGAAAATGGGCATTCGCGAAGGAGAGGAGGATCTCAGAGTCGGAAATTTCACTTTTGAAAAGGTTAGCGAATTCAGATATTTAGGTACAACTATAAATGATCGAAACGAAATTAAAGCCGAGATTAACAAGAGACTTCATTCGGGTAATGCCTGCTTCTACGCTGTCAATAGATTACTTAAGTCAAAGCTACTGTCGAAAAATGTCAAAATAAGGATATATAGGACTATAATAATGCCGGTAATCTTGTACGGGTGCGAAACCTGGGCGCTCACTAAAGCGGAAAAAAATCGTTTTTGGGTATTTGAAAATAAGGTTCTGCGGAAAATATACGGGCCAAAGAAAGATAAGGAAACTGGGGAGACATAATTTGTACGCGTCACCAAATATTAACAGAATAATAAAATCACGGAGACTAAGATGGGCAGGGCACGTGGCAAGAATGGGCCATGATCGTACGGCAGCGCGCATAATGAAAGGAAAACCGAAAGCAACCCGATCTCAAGGTAGACCTAGACGCAGATGGGAGGATAACGTAAAAGCAGACGTAACTGAAATTGGGCGCGAAATGGATGGGGTTGGCACAAAATAGGGAAACGTGGAAGGCTTGCGTAGATGAGGCGATAAACTTTCGAGTTCAAAATGCCACTTAAAAAAAAAAAAAAAACTTCTAGAATTTATCTTTTTGTAATTTTTCAAAACTTTACGAATTTTTATAGCGAATCTTTCAGTCGTAGAGCAAAATTTGTACGGGATTTTTCTACTTATAAGTGCTCAAATTTCCTAAATAAATTAATGAGATAATTTGCCATTTTATTTGAATAGGGAAAATACTTGCATTTATAAACTGTAAGATTAAAAAGCACTTGAAATTTTTTCTTGCAAACCTACTTTTTTTAGCTTACGATTCGTCTCAAGAGGTGCATATTTCTATACAAATTGCATGGGAAAGAAAGGGCACTGACAGTCTATATATATAGTGGTAATTACTTACCCCTTTAACTTTTTTGTCGCATCGTATACTCGTGATAGCACTCTCCAAATCATCTTGTAAATTAATTCCAGATTCTGGATAGGTTACGATTCTTGTAAGAGGAGTATTCTCAAATTCTTCATCGAAAGCCATTAAATTTGGATCGGTTAGTCTTACACTCGACGTTCCCGGAGAATTTGTATTACTTATATTCGTGTTAACTGATTTTAATTCTTTATCGCTATCACACCACTTATGTTTATAAAGAGCACGTCTTTTATTCCCATTAGTAGCTCCAGTTGATCTAGTTTTAAAAATGCTGCCTTTTCTCATTATAGCAGGTTTATTAATTATTTTATTTGATGTGGCGAGTGCTGCTTCTGAGTTAGGTACAAGACAATGAGATTCACTTTGAAATTCACTTTGTAAATTACCACTTGCACATTCACTATCGTCACTACTAGAAAACCAATCTTGATCTAATGCTTTGGATGAAATATCTTTCGTATCCCTAACTGTTATTAAGGAATCAATTTTGCAAGATGATGCATGTTCAATATGCTGTTCAGTTTCGGTATCAATTTTGCGTTCACATGTACTTACATTTTCTAGCGAATTTGTATCTGAACATTTTCGATCTAATGTTTCATCATTTGTAGAATATTTATCTATATTGTAGTCTAACCTTTCTTTTTTTACATCTTCAATCTCGTCTGCAGTCAATTTTTTTTGTACAAGTTCTGCATCATTAGATAAAATATCAATCAATTCTTGAGTTGTCGGTAAAATTTGATTGCGTTTTATCAAAGTTGCATCTGGCTTAATAGTAGGTTTAGACGAACATTCAGTCTTTACAATGTCATAATGAGAAACAAGTGTATTGTTAGAATCTGTCATAGACTTCCTTAATGTCAATGATAACCCAGGACTCTGAGAAATTAACGGTGTCGATGTTGTTGAAGTAACATCGAGCCTTGAATTTTTAGCTCTACTTCGTGTAGTTCTCATTTCTGTTTTATCGAGAAAGTGAGAAACAGGTGTTAATACAGGAGTCTCATGATGACAAACACGAGTTGCTGTAACATCCGATTTGGTATTTTGAGAAATAATTTTTCGTTCAATATTTATTTTCTGAGTTGGTGAAGGTGTTGAAATTCTATAAGACTCAGAGTCAGTTTCTTCTGAACAAAGAAGTCTAGCTGTACCCTTGCATATTCTAAGAACGATAGGAGGCTTGCCTTCCTCTCGGCAAGTCGCATCTACAATTGAGTCTACGCTGTTATCAGGTTGTTTTACATTTATAGAAGATTGTTCACAAAACTGTTGTTTCAAATCCAGGTCTTGACTCACATCAGAAGGAGAGATCGATTCACAAACTACATCCAATGACGATTTTTCAATGACTGGTATCATACTTCTACTTTTAAAAAATTTTTTCGGTTTATTAATATCCAACTTAGTTTCCTCATTTTTGTAGAAAAAGGCATCTTTGTCACGAGCATTTTGATTTCCATAATCGACCTTCGCACGCTTGGTTCCATGATTAACTCGAATATCACTACTACGTCTCCCTGTAAAATACAAAGGTTTCTTTACTATTTAAAAAGATTAAATTACAATGATAAATTATGAGATGAGCTGTATTTCAATGATTTAATTTTTAAAAATTAAAGAAATGAGTCAAAATAATGTTACTAATTGGGGCCTGCGGCGGCTCAGTCGGTAGAGTGTCGGATTCCCACGCCGGTGACCCGGGTTCGAATCCTAGTCTCTGCCGATTGATACAAGCACCTCTGTAAAAATTACATGTGCTTTGTTTACAAATACACCGCAGACCCCCGTCGTCGATTAGCACCACATGGGAGCACAAACATGGCGACGTTAAAAAAAAAAAAAAAAAAAAAAAAAAAATGTTACTAATTTAACTAATAACGTAATCATCTTGATTCTTATCAATAAGACTAATAATCTCTATTGCAAATATAAGCTCGAATAGTTGTGATTACTGTAGTTAATAATTAAAAATCAGCTCCCAATGCATCGGCACTCAGTTTTTATCAAACTTCGCTAATCATTTCTATATCATTTCTATTTCTATATGAAATTATTTGTTTTAATATTATGGCAATATTATAACGGTTTTCATGAAAAAATCGATATTTTTGGTATTGCTTAGAAATAATTCTTTGTCACACATGCACGAAAACGCATTTTTACATGTCTATATAGCGGGACTAATATAGCCGTTTTCCGACCCACGGGCGAAAAAAAGATCAGCAGGAAAAAATTTACTTTATTCCCGACTCAACCGTAATTGTCACTTTATTGACCTGAAAAGCGAGACAAAAGTGACAGATGATTCCCGCAAATCTACTTCTTTCCTGCAAATGCATTTTTTTTATTTCTCGCAAATGTTTTCTTTCATTTTTTTTCAATTTTGAGCTATTTATTTCTCTTTTCATGGGTCCCACTCTTCAAATCAATAAAGTGGCCACAGTTAAGTCGGAAATAAAGCTCTATATGCAACACGGGAATAGAGTTGACTTTATAAATTTTCGAAAATAAACTCTAAGAGGGTTTAGCCCCCCCCCCCCCCCCCCCCCCCCTCATGGATACCATTCGAATGATACTGTAGTAGGCTGATTTTGCAGTCTAACAAGCGTATGTTTATACCGTGTCGAAGAACGACCAAATTTAGTTACGTTTCATAGGCATAAAAAAACACACATTATCCATACATGAGAGAGAGGCCTATTTCTCCCTTGTATGTTAGCAATACTCGTCTTCAGCTCGCAATACGCACTCGCCTTTGGCTCGTGCTTGTTTATATTCGACTCATATTGCAACACACGCGGGTAAAAAAAGCCTTCTTCTCCCCCAAGGTATACAATATACTATTAAACAATGAAAAATCTTCAAAAACCCTATTAAATGTTATCACGTAAGGTGGCTCCCTGGTGTTTTTTCATGGTTTTGACAAATATTTCTATTCATTTTCTTTCCATTAATAATATTTACTTTTTCATCTGTTTAACATTGGAAATAATTTAGTTTATTCGATAATACTATTATATGTATAAAAAAAATGATTTTGTAAATTAAAATTTTTTTGGGAGTTATAGGCACCTTTTGATGAATGGTCTTATCAAAGTCCTGAATTCGGACATAAATTGATCCCCGCGCATACAAGAAATAAATAAGTTTTTGAGACTATGAGAATATATTCTTTAAGGTATTTTCAACAAACATTCGCTCGTTTTTTTATTAATGGATACTTTAAAGTTTATTTATAATACAATTTTTAATAAAATAACGGTATTTTTATAACAATTTTAAAACATAATCACATATATTTTCCAAAGCTATATAATAAATAATCAAGTCAAATTAAAAGCGAATATTAGTTATTTCTAGCTTTAAAAATATGATAGAATCTTGTTAGAAGTGTATTATGACAATGTTTTCGTTGAATATATCGGCTAAAAAAATCTGAAAAATGCTGTGTGACTTCATATTATAATAATAATAAATATTCCATGTAAGCCCCAGATTTTCAAAATTGAATACAAAGATTTTAGAAATTTCACCAGGGAGCCACCTTAAGGACGTTCACCGCGCACCTTAAGGACGTTTACCGCGCGCCTCCTCGCGCAGCCAACAAAATTGTGTTTTTATTTACGTTTCCTCTTAGTACTCGGAATCGGTGTTCTCATTCGTTCTAAAATTTTGCAGCAACGATCTTTGATACTTTTCCAATATTTTGCATTATTCTTTATTTTATTCTTATCATTTTTAAACAATCACGCTGTAAATTTATTGTCAGTTTACATGCTGCTTTTATAAAAGCCCGTGTATAAGAGTCAAACTTTGAAGTCAATTATCTTTAAAACGGTAATGGCTAATGTTTTAAAAGTTCACACGCTATCGTAAACTTCATAGTAGAATGGCATATTACATTTTCAGAAACATCTTATCATTTTGACTTCACTATCGAACCTCTTTAAGGTAGTTCTTAGCCGCTAAAAAGGCCTTACAAAAAAATTTATATTATAGTATAAAAAAGTTTTGATATAATCAGTGAAAGTACAAGGTAATAAAACATGGTATTATACACTAGGAAAAAAATGTTACATATTAATTCGATGGGTCCTAAGAGAAAAAGACTTATCTTACGCGTTACAATTAGAAAAGACCTATCTCAAACGTTACGATGAGAAATGACCTATCTTGCGCGTTACGATTAGAAAAGACCTATCTTGCGCGGTACGATTAGAAACGGACTCTTTTGAGGTTATTTCTTACACTAACTTTGATGTCATATAATTATTATAAGATAATTTTAACTATAACTTTTATTGACTTTTAAATACAACTGATGTAAGATTATCATCTTCACGTCATTAAAAGTAAGGTGTCAAATCATTTTATAACAAAATTTTCAGCACTGAATAGAGCCTACAAAATAACCTCAAAAGAGATAGTCTGTTTCTAATCATAACGCGCAAGATAGGTCTTTTCTCTTAGGACCCATCGAATTTAGTTTTTTTTTTCCAAGATATTGTTAATATTAAAAAAAGTTACTTAAGGTTTCAAGAATTTTACATTTCTCATTAGTTTTTAAAGCAGGTTTGTGGTGGATTTACCCTATTTATTCAATAATTTTTATTTCATACAAAAAATAATCTTTATTGTTCAAACTTTTTACATATTAAAATACACATTTTGAAGATATAAAAGATTTTTTTTTTACGGATTTTTCTTGACAAAATGGCCGCCTCAAAATTGTTCTTTTGTTTGACTGTCGACACGATATCTCACCAACGGATCATCTGAAATAAAAAAACTAAAAAGATTCTTAAAACTTATAGTTTTGGCTATTGCATAATCTAGGATATTTCATTTTTACCGGAAAAAAAAACAAAATGT
Source organism: Gastracanthus pulcherrimus (assembly GCA_949152435.1). Lineage (NCBI taxonomy): Eukaryota > Metazoa > Arthropoda > Insecta > Hymenoptera > Pteromalidae > Gastracanthus > Gastracanthus pulcherrimus. The sequence goes on along the minus strand of OX424576.1, from coordinate 114,286,007 downwards.
CGGACTTTTGAATTTTTTGGCTCTTTTTTTGCAACATAAATTGTTTATAACTTTTTGAAAAATTTATTGCTCGTTGTAATCCTAGATCATACAAAAAGAACATATGTCAGAAGTAAGCTGTTCAAATTTCAACTGAATCGGTGCAATAGTTTTTTTTAAATCGTGTCGATAGATTCGAAAAGCGTTGTTTCGAGAAAAACGCGTTCAAAGTTTTTTTTTATGAAAATTTGAGAAAAAAAGGGTCTTACACTCTATCAGCGATGCCAACTCCATATATAACTCCTTCAGCTTCCTCGTAAGCATCATTTTCTCGTATTCTAGCGTTTCTGCGGGCCACCCTGCTTTCTTTTGAAGCCTGAGAAGCAACCCGTTCGGCTTTCCGCACGCGCGTTGCATTGACTTTCTCAGCGTATTTTTGAGTCTCACTGCCTGTTGTTACGCCCATAACACTCATTATTTTTAATATTGTACTGAAGCCTTCATTAAAAGTGCATGCTTCTGTATAAGCTGCTATTTCAACGATTTTTTTCCCACAAAAAGTGTGTTTTGGAGCCATGGCCCAAACACAAGAATTAAAACTTTCATTATTGTTCTGATTGTTTGCGCCAGTGCATCTTTCTAATAAATCTTCACTAGTGAGGTCTTCATAAATTGGTTTAAGTACTGCTTGAGTATCGTTGTCAAAAGCGGGGGGATGCTTAAAAGTACTCAGTTTATTCTGTGCTGCTGCTAAACGATACTTACACCAAGAATCGTCTGGGCAGTATTGGTGCTGTGGATTGTCGTCGGTCGAGCTTCTATGGTAGAATGTGGCCCAAATAGCTTTTTTTCAATTCTTCGGGTGAGTCAGGATGATTCAGAACAGCAATGCCATAAAAAGCGGATAATTCGGACATAACTTTACCAGTTAACCCATTAACGCCGAGGTGATCAGAATTTTTACTAACTTTTCAACGTGTTTATTTATTATGTTATCGGACCAAAAAAATAATGCAATACCTCTATTCCTACGCGAAATTTGATGCTCTTTCAGAATCTGAGCTCAAAATTTCGATTAGACACCGAGAAAAAAAAATATGGCCGATTTAAACGTAAAAACGTGAAAATTTTGGAAAAAAAAATTTTTTCGCATTTTTTTTCACAATGATACCGCAAAGGTATCAACTTTTTACTATGATCAGAGGTGATCATGGCACTCAAACATTAAGAGGAATTTTTTTTCAGAAAAATTCATCGACGCGTTTTTTCAAAATGGCGGCGTGAATGAAAAAATTTTATAAAAATCTTAATCTATTGTTTTCTTGAAAACTATAAACTTTAGAAAAAAATTTCTAAGAACAAAAATGTCTTAAAATTAGTCAAAGAATACTCTCAAATGTGATTAACAATATCATAATATCCATTTTCACTAAATCCAGTACACAAATCCATCAATCCACAAAAATGATTCAGACCCTGAATACCTATGCCAAGAAGCCTCATTACGAAAGCAAATCTTCTGTTTATTTCGTACCAAGAGCTAATTTTTGGACTCGATGGAATGCGAACGTCATTTTCACATTTACACGCCACATTTAAATCAAAGCCTAAACCTTTCTGATTCAATTTCGAAAAACGCACTTCACTTTTGCATGTTTTACAAATCACAATGTTCTGTAAGGCCAAAAATACACTATAAGAGACTATACAGTATAGCATAGTTGGATCGACTGCAACTTGAAAATCAGGATCACCATTATGAATTTTTTTTGCAGAAGTACTAGTTAAACTTAAATCAGCATCAGAAGTATGCCGATTCCCGTGAAACGAGCGTTTTCTTGATCGGCCTGGCTCATTTTCGTTCTCTCTGCTGCCCTTTCGATCACACATAGTAAAAGTACTACTTTTTCACAACGGTTCAATTTCGCAACGACGCGACGCTTGGGATGACTGAGCGGGCACTGAATTAGGTAAATGGCCGCCAAAACTGCTATTTACGAAGGGGGATAGGAGCAGGACTAGAATTAAAGATGGAGAGGGGGGCAGCGGCAGCGCAACGCCGGCCGCTGCAGGAGCAGCCGAGCGCGCGCGCTCAAACGCGGTAGGTGCTGCCTCTTTTCTGCCTGTTCCCGGCCGTAGGAACTAATTGTATGAGTTTTAAAATATTTCTAGATAGTATTGCTATCGAATAATGAAATAAAAAAAATGATTTTTCCAAAAATATCCACCGCAAACCTGCCTTAATGTTTCAGGGCATATTTTTTTCGTTGAACATATATCTTAAAATTGACCAGGAAGAAATTTGTTCTTCTTAATACTATAGTCCTATAGTCGCTAACTCTGTTGGAACGCTTTAAAGACACCAGGGAAAAACTCATGCGATGGGCTCTCCTTCTACAGGAGCTTTCATTCACAATTGAACATTGTTCCGGGAAGAACAACGAGTTGCCGGATGCCTGATTCCGGCAACCCACTCAGGAACATGTGGAAGAACTCGATGACCAAGAGAGACTTTTCCCTCCTGACTTGCCAACAAGACCTACGGAAGAAGCTTCTCCTGCACTTTATAGGCCTGGTGACCGATGCCTAACCAGTGAGATTCGAGTCACACAGCAAAGCGACAAAAGAATTTGCATACTGGCTAGACGCTACCTAAAATTCGTTCTGGCAAGCGATCTTAATATGGTCGAAAAAGACTTCCTGGAAAAGAACCTTGTGCTAGACGGGGCTTTATAGCAGCGAGACAAAGCCACCGAATCGTGGAAGATTGTTGTTCCAGTGAATGCCCGGGAATGCGTACCCTACGAATACCACGATTCAGAATACGCTGGCCACCCGGGAATGGACGAAACGCTAAGAGCAATACAACATTATCGACGGCCTGGAATACAGCGAGAGGTAGGAGAGTACGCGCGACTATGCCATCTCTGAGCATGTACGAAGAATACGGTCACACATCCAGCCGGGTTGCGACCCCATCAACCAAAAAAGCCCTGGGATAGTATCGCCGTGGATCTCATGGGCCCATACCCAATCACCGCCAGACGTAAACAGTACATGCTGATCGTTACCAATTTATTCTCTCGATGGGTGGAAGCCTTCGCCTTACACGCTGGGGAAACCGGCGCGATCGCCAAAACCTTAGAAAACGAGGTTTTCTCATGGTGGGGTTATCCGAGAGCTATACTCTCCGATAACGGGCCACAGTTTTCGAGTCGGGCCTGGAAAGAGGTGTGTGACTGGTGGTAAAGCGAGTCCTGGACCACGGCCATCTATCTTCCACGAGCGAATCCTATAGAACGCCAAAAGCAGGAGATAAAAAGGGACTTCGTCTTAAAATATTACGCCTTATTATTTCGTTGAAACCTCCAACCCTATAAAGCAAGGAAGCAGCAGAAGCAGAAGAGAGCGAGAGAGAGAGAGAGAGAGTGAGAGTGAGAGCGTGAGAGTGAGAGAGAAAGAGAAAGAGAGAGAGATAGATAGATAGATATACTATTTATTCATCAATGGCGAAATTCTTACAATTGCATGTACATGTATAGTTAAAATAATTAAAATATCAGTCAGTTTATACATTTGTTATCTCACATTTAACATTCAATTATTGCGTTTCTTATATAAAAAATAACATTATTCGCTGTAACAGTTCGTCAGTTTATAAAATCTAAATACAATGAACTAGTCATAGTCAAATGGTACATCACAGTATACGCTTCGTCAATACATAATATAATAAAGATAACAAAATACGATAAAAATAAAAGAAATACATACACACACTTTACCAAAAATTGTACGTAGATTTATCACGTCAAAAAATAAAAACACACTCATTCATATGACACTCTTACAATTCACGCTAATAAATACATTCATACTTAACACTTAACACGTAAAATAAATTAAATAAATATATTTAGTATGTCTTATGTCTTCCGTCAGTTTTACTAGTGCTGTCTGTGTACTGTGATGCTGTCGAAAACCAGTCTGCATCGGGTCTAAAGTGTGGTTTTTCCCTAAAAAGTCAATTATTTCGTCGTGTACTATTTTTTCCAGGACTTTGGAAAGGAAACTCAGTAGAGCAATTGGTCGAAAATCTGATACTGTAGATGGGACAGGCTTCTTCTTCAGAGGCACCAATTGAGCTCCCTTCCAAGTTCCCGGAAAAATGCCACTGGACAGAGAGGAGTTAAAGATTTTAACAATATGATCTCCCACAAACGGAAGAGCCTTAGCCACTATACTTTGAGGGATGCCGTCTTCTCCTCTAGCCTGTGACGACAAATGGGCAATAGCCAGGACCACGTCCGAGAAGCTGACTTCTCGGAAAACAAAGCCGTCATCACTGGCAGTGGTCAAGTCGTTGTCAAGTTCTTCAACACTTTCACTTTGTGAGATCAACACCCCTGCAAAGTGGGCATTGAGCTCTTCCGGCGAGAAACCATGAAGCTCCTCTCTTGTCTTTGGCAGAAGGCCTAGAGCCTTGAGCTCTTTCCAGATGTCTACTTATTATTAATAGCTTCGAAAATTCTATTTTGCAAAAAACTTTCTCTTGTTTCCTTAGTTCGTAATTCAGCTTCTGCTACAAGGCTCTGATACTCCCGCCACAGTCTGTCGTCTTTGGTCCGCGTATAGCGTCTACGTACAGAGTCACGTTTTAAAAACGTGACTCTGTACTTGTCCTCGGTCTAAAAACCCGGATAGCTGCAGGAGTTATTAACTTATCACCCCTGGATGTTCAGATATTAGAATCACAGAGAAAACTACCCGACGGTCGAACGCACGCACCTGCGTATCCCGTTCGCGCATACCGCTCGCCGACACGAATCTTACCGTCGCTCTCGCCCGCCGCTCGCGAACATCGCACGCGTCGTAATGCCGTAATTTTACCAAGCTTTCGGAGCAGCTCTTGCGCCGGCTATTCATACGGAAGCGCACGCATCTCGGACTAAGTCGGTATCTGCACTTCCCATGGATGAGACTCACTTGGTGGAGACTTACTCCCGTAGTAGTCAACCTGCGGCTCACACATTAGTCTACACTCGACGCGTAGTGATTACCTTGGGTACTGTCGCACCGACAGACCGTCTGGTAAGTTACTCCCGTGGCAGCCTTATTAGGCACTATTCTCCCGCCGATCACAGTTCTTGATTAATGCGAGTCAAGTACACGTGAAGTCGAACGCAATCCTGACGGGAAAGCTACTTAAGGACGTTGTTTTCTAAACGAGAACCGCAAGCGACCTTATGCAGCACTAATCTCCCCGTGCCTAGCAATTCGGACCGCTCCCCTAAAACCTGAACCCTAAAGCCTAGTCCGATAAATCATAAACGAATAATCCATAAATACATCAACCCTAAACCCATAGACCTTAAACAGGTAAACCCTAAACTCATACACCCTCACCCCAGAAACCCATACAACCTCAACCCATCAACTCTTTACCCATAAACTCATAAACACATGAACCCTAAATTAATTGACACTAAACCCGTATACCAGCAACCCATAAACCCTAAACCAATTAACCCTCACCCATAAACCACAAACCCATACACCCATCTCCTATTCACCCTAATCCCACAAACCCTAAACCCATATACCCTAAACAGATGACCTGTAAACCCGTGAACCCTAAACCTATACACCCTCAACCCATAAACCCATATACCCTACTCCCATAAACCCTGCACCCGTAACGCTTTAAACCCTGAGCCTATAAGCCCTAAACTCATAAACCCCAAACCCATAAACTCCAAAACCAGAAAACCTAAATCCATAAATCTTTACTCCAAAAACTCTGATCCCATAAACCCATCAACCCTAAGCCCATATACTCTGAATGCATAAACCCTGAACCCATGAACCCTAAACCTGTAAACCTTAACCCACCAACACTAAACTCATCAATCCATACTCTGTCAACCCATAAACCCATACGCGTTTAGAGTTTATGGATTTAGGGTTGATGGGTTTATGGGTCTAGCGTTTATAGGATTCGGGTATATGGGTTTGGGGTCTATGGGTTTAGGGTTTATGCGTTTAGTGGTTATGGGTTTATGAGTTCATGGTTTATGGGATTAGGGTCTGGGGTTTATGGGTTAAGGATTGATGGGTTGTCCACCCTAATCCCATAAACCATGAACTCATAAACCCATAACCACTAAACGCATAAACAATTAACCCATAGACCCCAAACCCATATACCCGAATCCTATAAACGCTAGACCCATAAACCCATCAACCCTAAATCCATAAACTCTAAACGCGTAAACACTAAACCCATAAACCCATGAACCCTAAAACCATCAAACCATACACCCTCTACCCATAAACCATAAACTCATGAACCCTAAACCCACAAACCCTAAACCAATAAACTCAGAATCCATAAACCCAAAACCCGTAAACCCAACATGCATATCTTCTAACCACATAAACCCCCGACCCATAAACCCTAAACCATTAAACCTGAACCCGAAAGCCTAGACCAATAAATCCTGAACACATAAGCCCTTAACACATCAAACCTAAACCCATAAACCCCAGACCAGTACACCTGCAACCCGTAAACCCCAAACGAATAAACCCTCAATCCATAAACCACAAACCCATAAACCCTAATCCCATAAACCCTAAGCCCATAAACTCTGAACCCATAAACCCTAAATACATGAACCCAGAACCCATACACCCTCGACCCATAAACCCTCAATCTATAAACCCATAAACCCCGAACCCACATATCCTAATCTCATCAACCCTGAACCCATCAACCCATGAACCGTAAATCCATCAACACTAAACCCGTACACCTGCAACCCATAAACCCATAACCAATAAACCCTCAATCCATAAACCACAAACCCATAAACCTGAATCCCATAAACGCTGAACACATACGCCCTAAACCTGTAACCCTTAAACCATCAACCCTAACCTCATCAACCCATATACTATCAACCCATACACCTTCAACACATCAATCCTTAACCCATAAATCCTAGACCCTAATCCCATAAACTATGAACTCATCAGCCCATAAAAGCATAAACCCTTAACCCATAGACCACAAACCCATATACCCGAATGCCATAAACGCTAGACCCATAAACCCATCAATCATAAACCCATCAACCCATATACCCTAAACGTGTAAACGCTAAACCGATGAATCCGAAACCCATAAACCTATGAACCCTAAACTGTAAACCCATCAAACCATACACCTTCAACCCATAAACCCTAAACCCTTAAATCCTAAACTCACATACCCTAAACCAATAAACCCTGAATCCATAAATCCAAAACCCATAACTCCTACCCACATACGGCCCAACCCCATAAAATCCAGACCCATATATACCCTAAACCCTAAACCCTAATCCCAGAAATCCTAATTGCATAAACCCAAAACACATCAACCCTAAACCCGTACACCCTCAACTCATCCAGCCTGAACCCGTAAACCCATGAAACATAAATTCATCAACCCTAAACCCGTACACCTGCAACCCATAAACCCTAAACCCGTATACCTGCAACCCATAAACCCTAAACCAATAAACCCTCAATCCATTAACCACAAACCCATAAACCCTAATCCCATAAACGCTGAACACATACACCCTAAACACATAAGCCCTAATCCCATGAATTCGAAATCCGTAAACCCTAAACCCATGAACCGTAAACCCTAATCCCATAAACTCGATAAACCCCAAACCCTTATACCCGAATCCCATAAACCTATAAACCCTGAGCCTATAAGTCCTAAACGCATAAACCCCAAATCCATAAACCTCAAATTTACAAACCCTAAATCCATAAATCTTTACCCCATAAATTCTGATCCCAAAAACCCATCAATCCTAAGCTCGAAACCCCTAAACGCAAAAACCCTAATCACATGAACGCGAAACCCGTAAACCCTAAGACCATGAACCCTAAACCCACCTACCCGTACACTCTCATCACATAAAGCGTAAACCCATAAACCCTAAACACATAAACCCTAAACCCATAAATCCTAACCACATAAAACCTCGACCCATAAACCCTACACCCTAAACCCTGAACCCTAATTCAATAAACACATAAATTTTAAACGAATACACACTCAACGCATACACCCTCAACCCATAAGCCCATAAACGCGGAACCCATAAACCCTAAACGCATAAAACCTAAACCCATGAACCCTAAACCCGTATACCCTAAAACAGTCAACCCTAAACCCATCATCCCCTACACCCTCAACCCATAAACTCCAAACCCATAAACCCTAAACCCTAATCCCATAAACCAAGAACCCATAAACCCTAAACCCGTAAACTCTAACCCATCAACCCTAACCCCATGAACCCATACAGTAGCAACCCATAAACCACAAACCCATAAACCCTAAACCCATAAATTCTAACCCTATAAGCCCTAAACCCATAAACCTTCATGGGTATAAACCCATAAACTTTCAACCCATAAACCCTCAACCCATAAACCCTTAACCCATAAACCCTTAACCCAAAAAACCCCAAACCGTGATCCCATATACCCATCAACCCTAAACCCTAAACACATAAATGCTAAAGCGATGACCCCTAAACCCATAAACGCTAAAGAAGAGTAAATTTATGCAAGTTTTGGGATTAAAAAATATAATATAATAAAAAGTGTAGTTTATGAAATGAAATTTTTTTAATAACTTGATTATAAGTTATTAAGTACGTAGTTGTAGATTCTCTCTCTCTCTTTCTCTCGTGCAGTGTTCGATTCCCGAAGCTGAAATTTAGAGTAAGCTTCGCGGCAACGAGAAATAGGAATCGAAAGAGAAAACAGGCTACACACCACTGCATCCTATCTCGCTCTACTCTGAGAAAACCATGGGCATTAATACTTACCGCTTGTGATGCTAAATCTTCACCGCAGAGTGATATTGGATGTTTACGGTCATGCGTAGCTGCGAGAGCCACCCTGCGTGGTGTGAAAATTCGCCTCACAATCCTAACAATGTGTGTTTTCGTCCATGCGTGGCAGCGAAAGTCGCTCTCTGTGGTGCGAAATTCGCCCCATGGCTAGCAATGCGTGTTTATGTCCACGGATGACATTGAAAGCGTGGTGTGAAATTCGCCCCACAAGCCAGTGTTGTACGTTTCCCACTCACATGCGGTGCGAAATTCGTTCCACAAGCCAGCGTTGTATGTTTCGCTCACATGTGGTGTAAAAGCTTACCCACAACTATAAATTTACTTATTATATATTATTATAATAATTATAAGATTTAAAATTTCAAGTAATCAGATATTTGCTTAACCTATAAACGTAAAAATCGACGTAAAAAATGTAATTCTAACACATTATTTATTATTTAATTCCTTACTGTACAATACTAGAAAATACTATGTAACCTTTTAAAAGAGTAAATTGAGAAAAATTTATACTCCACCTTTTGAAAAGTAACTCCATATACAATCTAAACTTAAAAGAATAAAAATTGACGTAAGGAAGAATAAAAATAGCATTTCATTCTTTTAGAAAAGTATAAAAGCGTGATTTTATTGTTTAGAGAATTTGACAATGACTTTAAAAGATTAAATTGTACAATTTATTCTTTTGTAAATAATAAAGTTCAGCTTTTATTCTTTTAAAAGAGTAAATGATGAATTTTATTCTTTGCAAAAGAATAAAGTCAAGAAATTATTCTTTATAAAAGAATAAAATACCACCCCGATATTTTAAAAGAATAAATAACGGATTTTATTCTTTACGAAAAGAATAAACAGAATATATATATATATATATATATATATATATATATATATATATATATATATATATATATATATATATATATATATATATCAGAATATACAGATATATATATATATATATATATATATATATATATATATATATATATATATTTGCAAAAGAATAAAGTCAAGAAATTATTCTTTATAAAAGAATAAAATACCACCCCGATATTTTAAAAGAATAAATAACGGATTTTATTCTTTACGAAAAGAATAAACAGAATATATATATATATATATATTCTGTTTATTCTTTTCGTAAAGAATAAAATCCGTTATTTATTCTTTTAAAATATCGGGGTGGTATTTTATTCTTTTATAAAGAATAATTTCTTGACTTTATTCTTTTGCAAATATATATATATATATATATATATATATATATATATATATATATATATCAGAATATACAGATATATATATATATATATATATATATATATATATATATATATATATATATATATATATATATATATATATATATATATATATATATATATATATATATATATATATATATCAGAATATACAGATATATATATATATATATCAGAATATACAGATATATATATATATATATATATATAGGAACACCTATTTTGTAGTTCTACTAAAAAAAATTATGACACTCACTGATCACCTCAGTCGGAGTAATTCCACCAAATAGTCATATCTAAGAAACTAAAAGACCTAGATACTTAAAATTTAGTGTCATAATTTATTAGGCCTAAAGTTGAAGAAAAAAAAATACTTCCAAAGTCTTAGACAATCGGTTTTCCATTTTGTAAAAAAAAATCTTATTCACAAAATAACACATAGGTATCCTATATGTAAAACTGTTAAATCTGTTGTAAAACTTACAGCAGTGTGATTATTTGATTAAATCATACAATATTTGACTTCAAACATATAAAATAAGCCTTATTTACTTAACAGTTCTAATGAAAACTGTAGAAACTTGTTCAAACAAAAAAAATGATGACAGTTGTTGATCACCTCAGTCGGAGTAATTCCACCAATAAATCATATCTGAAAAACTTAAAGACCTTGACACTCCAAAATGTGTGTCATAGTTTATTAAGCTCAAAGAAGGAGAAAAATATTTCCAAGGCCTTAGATAATCTTATTTCAATTTTATCAAAAAAAGTCTTATACACAATGTATATATGTATACTTATATATGTCAAATGGTTCAATCACCTCTAAACTTAAAAAGGAGTGATTAATCAATTGAAACATTTAATTTTTCACTTTGATTTTATTGTATGTTGAGATGAAACTAACTTACATACAGAATTTGAAGTCTTTAAATCTTATACTTTATGAAAAAGTCATTTTATGGTAATTCTAGTTCCACTGACACTTGGATTTTGAAATTACATGTATACTTTTTTACTCGCTAGAGTAACCACGAGTCTTCTGTACTTCCAAGCAAGTTTTTAGTATACGTTGAAGTGGAACGAACTTACATACAAAATTTGAAGTCTCAAACTGTTGGTTCAAGAGAAATGCTGCTTTAAAGAAAATTTTAAGTTTCCATTACCTCAATTTCAACAATTATGTTTTGGGTTAACCCTTTCAGGGGCACATTTTTCTTCTGTACATACATTTAAAGTCATTAGTGGTATAAGGGTTTTCGGGGTCGCTGAATACGAATCTGACGTCAGAATTCCAAAATTCAAGATGGCGGATCCAATATGGCGACTATTTTAGGTTAAATTCGGGGTTTTATTGCCGGTTAGGATAAAACTTTGTATATAGGGGTTTTCGGGATCGCAGATTACGATTCTGACGTCAAATTTTTAAAATTCAAAATGGCGGATTCAATATGGTGACTATATTTGGTCATATTTGTAAATTTCAAAAATTTTATCAAAAAAACTAGCGTGCGAAAAAATTTGAAAAAAATATATATTATAGAGCTGGACACGGACTATAAATAAAAAATTTCAGAGCTCTAGAGTTTTTCGTTCAAGAATAAACGATTTTTTACGAAGAAAAACGAGTTTTTTGTGATTCAATTGTTTATAACTATTTATAAATAAATAAATTTGCATACTTTTCTATACAAAACTTATAACTTATCATCTCAAGAGTCCAAAAAGTTCTCACACGCATAGGAGCACTGAAAAATACGTCCGAGATACAGAAAAAACTGAAAGCAAAAAGGTGATACGTATACGTACCACTGCCCCTGAAAGGGTTAATATTTTAGGTTAAATGTTAAACAAATTTCTATAGTCTTCATTAAAACTATTGAGTTAATATGGCTTATTTAAGTTGATTAAAGTGAACAATTAAATGTTTCAATTGATTAATCACTCTCTTATAAGTTTAGAGCTGATTGAACCATTTGACATTTATAGGTATGCATATATAGGTATACATGTATGCTATTTTGTGTATAACACTTTTTTTCATAAAATTGAAATAAAATTATCTAAGGCCTTGGAAATATTTTTTTCCTTCTTCTTTGAGCCTAATAAACTATGACACACAATTTGGAGTGTCAAGGTTTTTTAGTTTTTCAGATATGATTTATTGGTAGAATTACTCCGACTGAGGATCAACGACTGGCATAATTTTTTTGTTTGAACAAGTTTCTACAGTTTTCATTAGAGCTGTTAAGTAAATAAGGCTTATTTTATATGTTGAAGTACAATATTACATGATATATTCAGATAATCACTCTGCTGAAAGTTTTACAACAGATTTAACAGTTTCACATACAGATACCTATGTGTTATTTTGTGAATAAGATTTTTTTTACAAAATGGAAAAAGGATTATCTAAGACTTTGGAAGTATCTTTTTTCTTCTTCTTTAGACCTAATAAACTATGACACTAAATTTTAAGTGTCTAGGACTTTTACTTTCTTAGATATGACTTTTTGGTGGAATCACTCCAACTGAGGTGACTTTGGGGCCTGCGGAGGCTCAGTCGGTAGAGTGTCGGATTCCCACGCCGGTGACCCGGGTTCGAATCCTAGTCTCGGCCGATTGATACAAGCACCACTGTAAAAATTACATGTGCTTTGTTTACAAACACACCGCAGACCCCCGTCGTCGATTAGCACCACATGGAAGCACAAAACATGGCGACGTTAAAAAAAAAAAAAAAAAAAAAACATGTTTGCGTGATCGTAAACATGCGTTGTTATTTCGTGGGGAAAATTTGACACTGCGGTAGTCATTGCATTCAACCACTGTCTTTTGTGGGGATATTTTTAAACCACGCACGATCTATAATATGCCTTCTTAAACCGCGGGGATTATTTTCGCCTATGGTTTTCTCAGTGTAGTTCTCTCTCTCTCTCTCTCTTGGTGACGAGGTAGAGGGGAGAGCCGACTCACACCACATTTGTATACATATAGCGTCGTCGACTCGCAAACCTGGCAACACAGATTGAGAAGTACTTTGTGTTTACGTAACTGAACAATAAAAACGTTTTATTGTTTATCTACATAAAGATAATTCAAATCTGTATCTGTCATTGGATAATTAATTAAATGTTTATGGTTTCTTAATTATTTGTTTATGTAAACAAACAATAACAGCTGTTATATACTGATTAATTGCATAATAATACAGTTAAAAAGCTATTAATGGCACATTAATTACCTGTTTACAGGCCCCACATATACAGGTATGGCGATGACGTCACCGGCCGACTCGCCATCCCTGTATATATATATATATATATATATATATATATATATATATATATATATATATATATATATATATATACACTAAGGTAAAAGTCCCCATTATGGAACACTTTTCAGGTGGTGCAAGATTGTCATCTAATTTACATTATTCAAATTGTTAATATTGGATATAAAAAGAATATTAATTAAAGGGCTATGGTTTATAAATTAATTTGTGTAACACAAGCACGATTTTCACGTTTTTCTATACCTATTAAGCGGACTTAAAGGACAATTTTTTAGACCGGCGGGCGCAAAAGTAAATAAACGGGCGCAAAAGTAAATAAAAAGTTCTGAAAACACATATGAATAAATATTTTTTTTAAATTACTTTTTGTATAATAATAATTATGTTTGTATATTTAAAAAGAATACAAGCATAAATATCAATATGATTTTAATGGTTCTTTATTAATATTATTATTATTATTTCTTATTTTATCGATTTGTTTACTGTTCCATGTAAGGGACACGGTTTTGAAGGTGTTACATAATAGGTACGTTTACCTTACTAATGTGTAAGGTAAGTGTACCCAATATGGCCGACGTATGCTTTGAACATTTACCACAGTTGAAATAATGAGAAAGGTCTATGCGGATCGGTTGAATAATAAAACGTAACAAAAATACTGACATAAAAAATATTTGTATGCCCATTTGAACGAAAATGGACACTTTTTTCACTGAAAAGCGAAACTAAAATTACACTTTTTGCCCGCAAAAATGATTAGCGGGAAAATAGTGACTTCACTAGAAAATAGTCAAAATTCCTTTATTTCATCAAATTCTACCAATAACCCTGACTTTCGATTGTCTATTAACAGCTCATTAGTCCCGCTTTCCAAGCCAAAAAGTTGCCGCAGTTAAGATGGGCATAAAGTACTATATATAACTCGAGAAAGAAGTTGATTTTTCCCTATGGTGATACTACCCTCGCTTCGCTTCGTTCGCTCGAGCAGTAAACTCACCCGCGGGAAAAATATTCGACTTTTTGACCTTGTTACATAATGTACTATTTATTCGCAAAATGCATACAGGACTATTCTTCAGAGCTTTGAATGAAATTAACTAATCGGACATATTGAATTTAACGTATACTCAATATTACCCGCTTTTATTTTTCGTTAGTTAATCATTAATAAAAAACAAAATGGGGCCTACGGTAGATCAGTCGGTAGAGTGTCGGATTCCCATGCCGGTGACCCGGGTTTGATTCCTAGTCTCTGCTAATTGAGCACCTCTGTCAAAATTGCATGTGCTTTCTTTACAAACACACAGCAGACGTTAAATAATACTAAATAAAAGCAAATGTATGTAACGAAAGGGGTTACAAATAATGAAATAATATTTATTTGCGATAATTTTCTAATCAAGAAGCTTCTACAGACATCATATCGATGGGTCCTAAGAGAAAATACATCTTACGCGTTACGATTAGAAAAGACCTATCTCATGCGTTACGATAAGAAAAGACCTATCTTAAGCGTTGCGATTAGAAACGTATTAACTATTTTGAGATTATTTCTTACACTAATTTTGAGGTTATATAATTATTATAAGATAATTTATATTATAACTTTTATTGTCTTTTTAATACTACTGATGTAAGATTATCATCTTCACGTCATTAAAAGTGAGGTGTCAAATCGTTTTATAACAATTTTTCAGCATCAAATAGAGCCCGCAAAACAACCTCAAAAAAGATAATACGTTTCTAATCGCAACGCGCAAGACTAGTCTTTTCTCTTTGGACCAATGGATATACATAATTCAGCAGCTATTTGCGGGTTAAATCGCTTAATAACTACGATAGCCATGATAAGTAATGATAGCCATGATAGGATTGGATACATGGACAATATTGGGTAGAGTTAACTTATAATATATTATAATTTGGCTATGTGAAAAATACTGAAGATCATACAATACATAATATCTACAAAAAATCGTCATAATGAAGCTAATGGATGTCGTAATATACAAGGTGAAAAAAATATTTTTTACATTTAAAAACCGTTATCAAATTAAATCGGCTCAAAAATATTCAGCCAATTACACAACACCTAGGGAATAATCACCAAAATTTTGAAGTCATTATATGAAATATTACAAAAGTTATCTTTGTCTAAAAAAATGCATTTTAAAAATGAACTGTTTTAAAACACAAAGTCTTTTGACTTGAAAATTCACAGGAATATTTATCTATATAAAACTCATATTCACTACAAATTTCGCTGACTCTTATTACATAGCTATCGAGTTATAGATGTTGAGAAAAATGTATCACAGTATAACAGATGAAAAACGATACATACAAAATTGTATTCTATCCTAACATGAACGTTTTGATAAGTACGTTACTGTGAACAAAATTCACTTATCAAAAACCATTAATGCATTAAAATATTTTCAAAAAACAAAAGGTTGAAAATTTTTAAATTTCGATAAATGGCCATAAACAATATTTATTTGATCAATTTCGCTGGGCGAACATTCAAGCTCACACCGGCAGTAATAGCAAACGTCTGTACAAAATTTGGAAAAAGGTAAACCACAGATGGAACACGCACACACACACACACGCACATATTGAACACGTACACACACGTACGCATGCACGCGCACGCACGAACGCACACACACACATACGTACAAGCATGTTTTAAGACTAGTATATTCGGACTCCCCGTGGCATAAAACATGTTTATACATAGAAAACACACACAAAAGAATTTCACCATCACAAAGCTTTCTTTTTGAGAAAGCAATAAATATACAAAATATAATTTTTAAAATTGAAGATTGTGTGCCTTTTATTTAACTTTTTAAGCAGGTCTCTCCCAGAAGCCAATTGCGATGGAATTTACTTACTGTGACAATTTCTTATTTTTCTGCGTTTGAATGTGTGTGCGATATATAAAATTTTACTACTTTATAAATACTATTATGGGGTAAGTCTCATGTAAATGGTCAAAAAAATCGATTTTTTGCTTAAAAACCTTTTTAGACATCTAGAGAATATAATTATAGAGTTATAGCGCTATATTCGACCTTGAAACATAGCTACTAGCGCTGCGCGTCGAGCAGGTAACACGGAGAGCACCGGACAACGAACACTTTATACCCGTTTTTCTCGAAACCACTTTTTTCAGGCTGGCGGGAAGGATAAGTCATAGAATTTTTTACCAATCGACTTGTTTCGGGGATTAACATAAAGATAATCATATTCTCTTGCGGATGAACCTTGAACATTTATGAATTATAATAATATGAATTTATAAATGCAAAATAAAGACCGATTTCTTTTAAACTTTATATTTTAGTGTAAGTCCCACCATTTATTCATTTTATACTTTTTTTTGCAAATTTTGGTTGGTCCGCATGGTATTTTCATGCTAAAGAGAAAATTTTTTGGTTTGTATGTTTAGACTTTTGTTAAATATGCCCGCTTTCTCGACGTTTTTAGCGGGGCCTCTGCGCAATCGCTATATATATATATAGAGAGATCAAAATTACTTTTTAAAATTCTTTCTACTTTTTCAAATGTACCTCTTTTCATGAGAAAAGTTTCATAAATCATAATAAATAAAATCTTTGTAAAAACGACATTAAAAATAACCTCATTTACATGAGAATCCCCCCTTAAGAGTTTACTAGAATTATTCTGTGTTATTATTGGAACTAGTTGCAATGATTTATACAAATGCTGGTTTGGAATATAATTCGGCTATTATGCTGACTGTATTCTTAAATTTTGCGCGAGAAAAACAAGTAACTGAGATTCGCCTGATTCTAGGCACACTATAGATTTTAACTTTACTACTCAACTTTTAACTAATAGTACAAATCGCGGCTAACTGCTTTAGCAAAATGCTTTCTCAAAGAAATGTAATGAATAATCATTTATTGAATTGTTACATTGATAAAAGTGATTTATCGAATAATTGACAATGTTAATATAGAGAATATTACAGACAATGCTATGCTCTTACGGTAAATTAAAATAGTGCATTGTTGGCTCAGAAATTTAATCAGTTCTATGCTGCGTTATTTCTGATCAACCTACAAAATTTCAATAAAATATACGAATGTGTTCATAATTTATGGTGACCACAAAATGTGATCATATAAGATGCATATTCAAAATTTAAAATCGTGTTTCGTTCACAAAAATAACTTAAAAGAATTGTTATATATGTTAATTGTAAGGACATCACGTCTTTATCAGGAATAAGTGAATATTTTTTACTTCTGTAATGTATAAATTTACAATAATTTTTTTTTCAATTTTTAAAAATTTACAAAAAAATATTTTTTTAATATTTAAAATTTACAAAATTTAAAAACGCATTTCTTTAATAAAAACCACTTTAAAGTAATTGTAAGATACACTTATTGCAAGGAAATTACGTCTATTTTACGAATGTATGCATCTTTATAACGTATCTAACGCATAAAACAATAAAAAATTTGTTTTGGTTTTTACACATTTTTTTAACGAAAAATTTTTTAAAATTAAGCAGTAAGTTTTGATTATTTAGCTCCAATATCTAATCAGTTCTATGTTGGGTCATACCTGATATACCTGCAAAATTTCAGACCTATATACGGTGGCCTTCAAAAGTTATGGTGACAACAAAATTTGACCACATACGTACATATACACACACATATACATCGTGGTCCAAAATTTCGATTCGAGCTTCGTGTTCGCTGATAGAAGCCAAAAACCTGTTTTGTCACACTTCACTGACTTTCACGGGGTCCAGTA
Organism: Gastracanthus pulcherrimus; assembly: GCA_949152435.1. Taxonomy (NCBI): domain Eukaryota; kingdom Metazoa; phylum Arthropoda; class Insecta; order Hymenoptera; family Pteromalidae; genus Gastracanthus; species Gastracanthus pulcherrimus. Next base: position 114,267,732 of record OX424576.1, on the reverse strand, counting down.
AAAAAAATAGGAGTGGCACGTATACGGAATATATTTTTAGACATGTTTTCTATAAGTTCCTGAATTTGACCCTTTTTTCAGCGAATTCCACTGCAGTAATAAATCGCGTTGTTCGGCAGCCGGCAGTAGAGTTCTCGAGCTTGCCTTCGTCGCCCTCGTCCTAGCCTCGAGCTCTGTTGGCCCATCTGCGTCGCTCCCTCGTGATTGGTTCTTTTCGCAGGCACCTCATCTCAGGATTCGAGGAGTGGGCCTTGAGTGATGTTGGTGGTTCTCTCTCGCTCTGGAGGATCTTCTCTCTCAAAATCGTGTGTCGCTAGAAAGACGAACATTATGTAAGGCAGTGGAAAATTCCCTTGATGGAGAGAGGAAAAGGGACACCGTACAATATAGTCTAAAGTACACTCCTTCACAAAAGTCAAGATGGCAATTTCTCTGATATGGTAAGCCATAAAAAATGATACATTATCCTCCAGAAAATTGGGTCGTCATGCCGAAAAGGCATAAAATTGAAAATAGGGCGAATACTAGACGAAGAGCGTATTTTGCTTCTAGAAGTTGCACTTAGCTTCTGGATTCGGCGGGCGGCTCCTAAGCTCGTAGATGTGTTGTTTTACGATAGATCACGAGGCTTTTGAAAGTTTCAGGACCAACAGGTCTCGGTGTTCTTTCAAGGCGATGAATCAAGCTGCTTCTTCAGCTTCTTGATGATGATTTGATGTCGGCGTTCACTTTACTTCCGTCGCAAAAAAAAATCGAATATCCTAAGAAATACAAGTTAGGCTACGCAATAATTGTTTTTAAAGTTTCTAATACAGATCGCAAAGTGGAGGACTTCTCTGTCGGCAGCCAATAGGTAGGATTTTACATTTTGAAATCGGCCCTGTTTATGTTTTCGCGCATGAGTAATGAAGAAAAGTTCAAACCCTTTTCGTCGCGTTACAGTACATAAAATGTTATAAGGGGAACATTAAGCATTAAAAAGTTGCACTTTACGCAAGTAATAATAATGTTAAATATGGTAAAATTTATTTTGTATTTTTGTATTGATTATATCACATTTTTATGTGATAACTAATAAATTGGATTTTTTTATGTCCATTAAAAGAAACTTTGTAAAACGACCAATTGTTACTGCGAAATAAATTATGCACCTAAAATCTTGCGAGGGAAAAGATGTCACTGTTCGAGCAATTATTCGTCTTCCATTACAACAAATTTCAAATTAAAATATTCAAAAGCTTTGTTGCAATTGTTCATTAAGCAAAAGTCAATTATCTCGGCTCCTAATTATCGTATCATGTCGATTTTTTTTTAAATGTATATATATATATATATATATATATATATATATATATATATATATATATATATATATGTGTGTGTGTGTGTGTGTATATATACACATATGTACTCGATTAATGCTGCGTATTTCATGTTAAAATCACAATTTGACTAGAGCGCCATTTCCGCCCTGTTGAGCACTATTCAGTCTACCCGAGGATACTGAGCCGAGCGATCGCGCTCCAATAAATCGCACATGTCATATAACATGTGCGTTGCTATTTCGACACCTCACCTTCACTTAGAACCCGCAACTTATTGTCTAAACATTGTTTAAACATTTGGTCCTTCGGAGCCGATTCGGGAGTGTTCCGTGAGTTTGTCTTTCAGTGAAAATATTTGTGGCTTGTGAAAATGCAAAAGCCAAAATGCCGGCCTCAAAGTGTCCGGGTCGGCTTCACCGCATACGCACTTTACACTTGAGCGAGTGGTATCTCGCATTAGATACGTGACTTAAGGTGGTTCTATACCCAAAAAGTCAAATTCTACCAGCTTCCGAAACAACGCTCAGAATTTTAAGTATGTTAAATGTAAGCATATCAGAAAGCTATTGTGCATTTTGAACTTAAGGGAAGCTACTGATTTTTGGTAAAAAAATCGATTTGTTTTTAAAATGGTAAAACACTTTTTTAACCCTTTTTCTTTCAAAATAAATGTTTTACGTGAAAACTAATTTGTTTCGACTTATTTTAAGCTGTAGATTTTTTTACACTTGTCAAATATCCAAAATTTTTGTTATTGTTTTAATGATTTCGTCGTATATTATACCTATAAATTATAAATAAATGATGTGATGTAAGTTTTATTTATAGGGTGTCTTGTACTTAAAAATAAAATTTTAAGAACTTTATTTAAACAAAAATAAAAAAGTTAAAGATATTAAATTATTATTTTACTAGTACTAGAGCTTTAAAGTTTCGCGCGTGTTCCGTTTCAAATGTCAGTATAGCTGGTATAGCATGTCTTGTATATGACGATATCTATTTTACCGATGAAGCCATAATTGCATGTTTACTTTTATGAGGAGATTATTTTGTCTTGACAGTATAAACGGTGGATAAAGAAGTATATTATCTTATTACAAATTGATTAAATCAAGGAAGTATTATAGTTTTATAAGTAATTTGACTGTTAGAAAGAGTTGATATTTTTGTGTCTTCTTTTCGTTTTCAGCAAAACCAGCATATACAATCAACGGACTAAGAATAAACAATACCTTCTTTTAGAAAAATGTTGAATGTGAAGGCACGTTACCAATTGTCTGGTTAATTACACAATTCTGAAAGGTATGTCTTTAATTGTTGTACGTGTTTAAATTGTTTACACTTTGCAAGTATAGTTTTTTATAAATTCTACTTTAGTGGCATACATCTTTTCAGGTTATATGAATATAGAATTACATATTTAATGTCAAAATAGTTACTTCAATAAATAAAAAAAGTCACAAATTTGACGCAGGTAAACAATTCAAATGTATTAGTAAACGAATTGACTCTTTTAACGAATATAAGCTCAGCACGCTGTTACTCAACTTCGTATTTTCAGTCCTGCGTGGAGCCTTCTGGGTACTCAAATCAGTGAAATAAGATTTTACAGAGTAAAAACATACTTTTTTATCTGTGTCAATATGACACTGGTGAACATTAACATCCATAAGTTGCAGGTAAATAGATAAATGATCGATCATGCTTTTTTTTATATTTATGTTTAAACTCATTTTTCTCAAAAGTTAATGTTCATAACTTACTTTATAAGCCTGCGCAACAGTTCTTCGTGAATCACGCTGAAAAATTTTGTACTCTCTTTTTAACATATTTTGAACAAATTTAAAGAGAGTTCTTTTATTATTACCTAAAATATAATTTTTAAAAATGTAAGTTAATATTAAAATACTGCTTATATCACAAACAATAAATTGTTCATATACAAAGAACCTCAGAATAGTTCAAAAATATTATTAAAAAAAATTGCTCTTTAAATGTCTTAAAGCATGAAATGTTCATAAAAAATTGTATACCAATCCATCGCATCTTCTTCCCTTAAATTGATCAATATAATTTGGTTATATTAACAGATAACCATTTCAAATTGTGAAAAAGGATAAAATAAACGTTTTTTATCGTGTTCCATGTGCATACAATTTTGTCAAAGGCTTTTCTATCACAATTTTTTATATTTTTGACAGGGTGTATTCAACCCCGGTGGGGGCAACAGCGTTAAAACCAAAGTCCAATGAGGACCTCATGTCAATGAACACTGACATGAGCTCGCCTTCCAGAAGGACTGTTTGGAAAAAGTCTGAGAAGCTGCTTCAGAGGAGGGAGAGGTGTCCAACGAGTCCTCTGAAATTGATCTGCTGTATAGGACAGGAGGATTGCCGGAGCCAGGGGTGTACGACAGCTGCGAGAATCACAACTTCAGGTTCCTAGAGATTCGTGGGTTCGGAATTGAGTCTCAGGACAACAGGAATCGAGTAAGTAATGAGAACAAAACATTACACAAGTTTAATAATGGCAACCAAACTACGGCTCTGCTCAATGAATTAATAGAAACTAAGTACTTTTTAATGAGAAGTCAAAAGAAAATGAGAAAAGTTCTAAAGAGAATAGTCTGTTAAATTTATCCGAGCAATTAAAAACAGAGATCTCTGGCAGAGATAATCAAATGTTCAGAAATTATAAATTGACTCTGAATTCCAAATTTGAAATGTTTAAGGACTTTCTAAAATCTGAACTTAGAATAAAGAAACTGTTATATGTTCTTGAAAGCACATCAGATATGTCTCACGAAGAGCAAAAAATCGTAGATGACAAATTCAAGGTACGAGATATCATTATCAATAGAATAGACACTGTTTATTATAACAAAATAATTATTTTAAATGAACCTAAAGAAATTCTAAACAAACTAAAAGAGGTCAAACGACATGAGACCCGTACCACTACTATTACCGTTAGAAAATATTTATCTGCATTAAAATATCTTTCGGGCAAAGAGTCAGCATCAGATTCTTACGATAAGTTCCAAGAGAAGGTCAGAATCTTTGATAGTATCCCAGAGGCTGGTGAACTCTCAGAGAAAGAGAAAAGAGTTACTTTATTCTAGCTATAGCTGAGGATGTTCCAGAAATTATAACTGCTGATTGTGTGTTCAAGGAGACAACCTCCAAAGAAATGTCGTGCAATCAACTGAAAAACTATCTTTTACAGGTTGAAGCCTCCAAGGGCAGTCGAGACACAACACCAGCTGTCAAGGCATTCTACAACAACAGCAAGCAGACTGGCCGAGGAAGGCAGATTTGCAAAACATGCGGAATGGAGGGACACAGCAAAGAGGCTTGCCTTCATCCAGAAAAACGCCAGTGCTATTATTACCTGAAACTTGGCAGTCACGTGGAAAGTGAATGTCGGAAAAGGAAGGCCGACAATGAGAGGTCAATGAACCTTGAGTCACAACCACAGCAGTCCAAAAGAGGACGCTGGATTTCTCAAGGAGAGAACAACTTCGGTGGTTCCAGGAACAAAGGTGGGCAAGGAGTCAACAAAAACCATAACAGCAATAACAAATCGTATTCAAATGTGAATAAATGGGACTCTAATCCGTCGTCATCGAGAAGAATGAGAGGCGGCGCGAGTAATCATGGCCATGGACGAGGAAGCTGCAAAGGAGGCTTCCAGCAACGCCCGGGAGGCAGTGAATTTCCTCAATCGGCTTCATCTCTCCAGGCCATCTCAGAAAACTACGAAGGTACGGATAATGATTGTCTTTCGAGTAATCAAAGTGGCGTATTAGTTGAGTTTATAGTAGACTCAGGTGCTACTGAGCATCTCAGCAACACTAAAATGTACTTTAGCAAATTCAATGACAGGAAAAAATCAAAGATAGAGTGTGCGAACAAAGACAGTAGTTTCACGACATCCGGTACTGGTACAACTAAAATTATGACAGTAAAATAATCATAGTAAAAAATTCGTATAAAATAATATTTTGTACTCGAAAGAATTGTCAAATAAACTTCTGTCACTTAGACGATTTGTTGATCAAGGACTAGAAATTTATTTAAACAATAAAATCATTGATATTTACGACCCTGAACTAGAGAAAAGCAAATTGGCAAAATATTGGCAAATATGAGAAGCCGTTTTGGTCAATAAAACTTGTAGTAGGGAAAGATTGTAGCTATAAAGATGTAATTGAACCAGAAATTAAAAGCTTTTACAACACTAGAAGTAAGAATAACATCGAAAATGTCGAAAGTCAGAAAGAGGTTAGAGAAGAAAACGAATCTTTTAAAATAAATGCGCAAAAAAAACTAAGTAAGACAGATAATGAATTCTTGGAAACTTCGGAACTTTGGATAATAGAAAAACTAATAAAATAGAATAGTATAAAAATAATATATCAGAACCCAAGAAAACAGATGTAATTTTTAAACACACCTATGAGTATTAGCGAGGCCACGAACCGTGATAGAAAAGAGAGGGAGGAGAATAAGTACACAAATGAGCAGGTGCCCAACAGACTGTACAGAGAGGCCGTAGGGTCCGTTCTTTATCTAGCTAACGCAACGAGACCAGATATATCGTACACTGTGAACGTCCTTAGCAGACATCAAGTCAATCCCACGATAGGCGAATGGAACATGGTAAAGTGAGTGTACCAGTATTTGTCAGGCACTAGACACTATGGGTTAACCTTTAATAATGCCAAGAGTGAGATTGTGGCTTATTCTGATGCCAGCCTGTTTGATTGCAAAGGTTCTCTGACAACCTGCGGCTATGTAATTAAGCTGTTTGGAAATGCTGTAGACTGGATGACTCATAAGCAGCAGAGTGTTGCTCTGTCCACATGTCAAGCGGAGTACGTAGCCATGAGCGAGACATGCCAAGAAGCGATGTAATTGCATTATTCCGTATCTATAATGATAGAACGAAATATGTACCCTATTACTTTGTACTGCGATAATATGTCAGCCATATCCTATGCGAAAGTAAATAGTGGAAACCGATTACGACACATGGTAGAAAGAAGAGAAAACTATGTTAAGGAATGCGTAAATAAAAATTACGTTAAAATAGAATGGGTCAAATCAAAAAGCCAACTGGCAGATATATTTACTAAAGCTCTGCCCATTCAATTGCATAGGGAATTAACTTATAAAATAATGAATATAAATGTAAATAATTAATTATTTGTGTTATATGTTTGTTTAGACTGCTCAGATAAGGAAGAGTCCTGGGACTAAGAGTGCTGTAAGTGAGAGGGAGTGTTGGAGTATACCAATAAAGCACTTGATGCACTAAAGGCTATAGTGTGTGCTACGCGCATGCGCACAGTTACTGCTACTCAGGGCAGCAAGCGCTCTCCTTGCGCTCGTTAAGTTCGTCGCCGCATTTCATAGAGAAAGCATTCTTCTTTGACTCGCCCCCGCGGCAGTTCTTTTCTTAACCATAGAGATTCTAGATTCCTAAATAAAGCTTCGGTACTTTACTTTTGCTTCTGCCTTGTTATTTCGACCACCTCACCACTTAACCCCTTCAATTACAAAATTAAGTAAACTATTAAGGCCTGTGTCAGGAAACTCGTATTAGGGGGTAGTGACCCATTTAAATAATTTTTTTTTTAAACTCCCGGGACCGGTCAACTTTTAATTTTAATATTGTTTATAATAGAACGATCTTTTATAAGATTCGGTTAATTAAGAAATTTCTGAAGAAAGAAAAAACGAAAAAAAGTCATATATACCCTTATAAAAAATAAGGGATGCAACCCTTCAGAGTGAAAGCGATTACCACAGATGCGCATTTTGATACGAAACAAATTGGCGTTGGTTTCATCAGAAAATTTCAATTCGTTTTTGAGATATTAAAAAAAAACTGTTTTTGGGGGTAAATTTTAAGGGTGTTTTTCACATCTTAAATCGCTGAATTAGCACGTAAAAAATACATGTCTAATACTTTTTGATATACTAAAACATATCACAATATCAAGAAAATCGGTGAAATACACCTCGGGTAGTTTCCTTGTCAGTCCAGCGCACAGAGACGGGGACGCGTATACAGCAGAGCCCATTTGAAGGCTTTGACTATGCAAAAAGAAAGGGACTGAAGAAGAGGAAGAGAGACACGCTTATGCGTTTTTCCACAAAGCAAGCCTCTCTCCTGCACTCATAGAATTTCACTGATTATCCTGTGATACTTACATTACCAACAGTGTATACAATACCGAAGCATTATCAACTGAAGATAACTAACCAACAAAAAGAGAATGCAAACAATATGCAAAGTGAGAAATTTTCTCAACAACAGCAACAACAGCAGCAAGAACAACAGCGAGAACAGCAACAAAACCAACAACGGCAGCAACAACAGCAGCAAGAACAGCAACAAGAACAACAACAAAATGTTCAACAGCAGCAAAAACAACAAATAGTAACAAGAAATAGCACAAGAAAAAATACAAAGACTTAAGTTTTAAATAATTAAATATGGATTTTGAATTTCTTGATAAAATACAAAAAGACTCTATTCAAAAGGAAAAAATATGTGACAATATCAATTGTCTAAATAAAATCATTAACAATAAAAATGATATTATAATGCATGTAAATATAAGAAGTATGTCTGCAAATTTTGATAAGTTAAAAATTCTATTACAAAGTCTAACTAGTAGACCATGTATTGTTATATGCACTGAAACTTTTGTACAAGTAAATTATAAAATACACGATTTAGAGGGATATAATAGTTATTATAATGAAAGTAACTTAAATCAGAATGATGGTGTCATGGTTTTTGTTGATAAGAATATTGTACACAAAACTAAAATTATTAAGTATGGAAAGATTAAAATAATAAATACTCATATCACATTAAATGATAACAGTAGTATGGAATTTTCCGCTGTATACAGATCTCATCACATACCTAAGGCAGAATTCATTCTAGATTTAAACAAGTTCTTGAATAATAAGAGAAATACTAAAAATCATTTAGTTATAGGTGATTTTAATATTGATTTACTAGAATCTGATAATATTAGTCAAGAATTCCTCTGTAACTTCTTACAAAATGGATATTTTCCTGGTTTCGTGGGAATTACAAGGCCACCTATAGGAAACTGTAAAGGATCTTGTATTGATAATATCTTCATTAAAACTAATAGCCTAAGTACAGTTACATATAAATTAAAACATTCTTTAACAGACCATTACCCTATTTTTATTGCTATAAACAAGATGAAGACTAAAAGTAAAGCACCCACTAAAATAATAGACTATAAAAAATTAAGAAACGTTGCCAAGACAATAAATTGGAATGGAACTATGTCAATACATGATCCTAATATTGCTACTGATACACTGTTAAGCGAAATAAAAAAATGCATTGAATTAGCAAAAATAAAATTGAGGAAAGATAATAAGAAACAAAGGAAGAACTGGATTACAGATGCTATAATAAAATCGTGTGATACTAAAGAATTTTTGTATAATTTATGGCAGATGGATCGTGAGAATGATCAACTTAAAGTACAGTACAAAAGATATGCCAAAATATTAGATAAGGTAATTACAGATGCAAAAGTCAAATACGATAAAAGTCTGATCCAAAATAATACAAATAATCCCAAAAAACTGTGGGAAATTATAAACACAAAAATAGGGAAAAAAATTAAATCTAATGATACTATTAATTATATTAAAGTTGATAGTGAGAAAATAACAGATAAACGTTTAATAGCTAATAATATGAACAAGTATTTTTGTGAAATAGGTAAAAAATTGAGTGAGAAAATTGATAAATATTCGGATGCTGATTTAAAATTACCAGATATGAATGCAAGCTCCATCTTCTTAAAACCAACTAGTGCGCATGAGGTTGCAAGTATTATTAATAATTTGAAATTAAAAAATGGAGGAGTTGACAAAATAAATGCCAAAACTTTAAAAATACTTTGCAACAATATTGCTGAACCTTTAGCGCATTTAATTAATTCTTGTATTGAAAACGCTGTATGGCCTGATGCACTAAAAAAAGCGGAAATTGTTCCTATATACAAGTCTGGAGAGAAGCATAATATATCAAATTATAGACCTATTTCATTAATATCAAATGTACCTAAAATTCTTGAAAGAATTTTATATAACAGAATTTATGATTTTATTAAAAAAAGTAATATAATATCTGAACACCAATTTGGTTTTATGAAAAAAATAGGTACAAAGAATGCTCTCAATTACATAACAAATACACTATACAATAACTTGGATCAAAGTAAACTGATACTTATAACGTTTCTAGACTTAGCAAAAGCTTTTGATACTGTAGATCATAAAATATTATTAGATAAACTTTATTGTTTAGGAATAAGAGGAAAGGCGTTGGATCTACTTTCAAGTTATCTTAATGATAGATATCAAGTAGTTAAAATAAATGTTAATGAAAGTGATAGCATGTTAATAAATACGGGTGTTCCACAAGGCACAATATTAGGACCTCTACTTTTTATACTATACATTAATGATATCCTGAAAGTGATCCCGCTAGAGACAATATTGTCATATGCTGATGACACTGCAATAATATCAAATGGTAATACTTGGAGTGAAGCGCAAACAACTATGAATAAGTATTTAATAAAAATTGATAAGTGGTTAGCAGTAAACAAATTATCTTTAAATGTTGAGAAGACTGTTGTTATGACCTATGGTAACTACACTGATAGTGTTCCAACTCAAATAGATATTAAGATTAAGGATAGAAATATAACTAGAGTAGAAAAGTGCAAATATTTGGGAATAGTATTTGACTACAATCTGAAGTGGGATAAACACGTTCAATATATAATACAAAAAACGAAATATCTAGTCTATATTTTCTATAAAATTGCCAAATCAATGCCAACAGAAATATTAAGAATGATATATTATGCATTTTTTCATAGTATAATAAGTTATGGGATATTAGCTTGGGGTGGAGCTTATAGAAATAATAGAGATTTATTGCAAAAATTACAGAATAAAATTTTGAAAGCTATTAATAAAAACAATTTTGTTGAAGATAATCCTATGAACTTGGAACAACTATTTACTTTTGAGGCGTTAAAATATCATTATACAGACCTAAAAAGCCAATATCTTGCATCAACTAGTATAACTAGGAGAAAAAACTTAACTATACCTAAAAATAGCAAAAGGGTTAGCGACAAAAATAGTTTTAAAAAAGCAATTACAACTTTTAACAATTTACAAAATGAGTTTAAAACTTTAAATATAACTAAAAATTCTCATAAAAAGTTGCTAAAAGATTGGATAAGATCTAATTAAGAAGCGCTGTGATACAAAATTACTGTTTTGTATATAATTTATCGCTTTATATAAAAATACGAAAATTGTTAAGAAACTAAAATTTTATATGCTTAGTTTTTAAGTCACTTTTAGTATTAAGTTAGTATTAAGTATATATATATATTTTTTTATTTAATATTTTGTATAATTTTTTTTTTTTTTGTTTTATGTCTTAATACCAGACCTGCGTATAGGTAACTAAGTTTACCTCTGCAGGGTTTTGCAGTTTGTATATAAACTGTATCACTTTCTGGTTTTCAATAAATAAATCTATACCTAAGTATATGTTCAATCACTGTATAAACTCAACTATCCCAAGATGTATTAGTTTGTTGAATAACCTAGATAGCGAACTATGGAATTATAATAACACTAATTTATTTAAAATAACGTCTAGAAATTACCTCCCTCAATACCACTTTTTAAAACCAACTAGTGCGCATGAGGTAACAAGTATTAATACTTTGAAATTGAAAAATGGTGGGAATGACAAAATAAATGCCAAAACTTTGAAAATAATTTGCAACATTATTGCTGAACCTTTCGGGCATTTATTTAATTCTTGTATTGAAAAAGCTGTATGGCCTGAGGCACTAAAAAGGTGGAAGTAGTTCCTGTATACAAGTCTGGAGAGGAGCATAATATATCAAATTATAGACCTATTTCATTAATATCAAAGTAGGTAAAATTTTCGAAAAAATTATCTATTACAGAATTTTTGATTTTATTAAAAAGAGTAATATAATATCTGAACACCAATTTGGTTTTTTGAAAAAATTAGGTACAAAGATTGCTCTAAATTACATAACAAATATACTATACAATAACTTGCATCATAGTAAACCGATACTTATAACTTTTCTAGATTTAGCGAAAGCTTTTGATTTTAGCAAACTTTAATGTATTGCAATAAGAGGATAGGCATTGGATCTTCTTTCAAGTTATCTTAATAATAGATATCAAGTAGTAAAAATAAATGATAATGAAAGCGATAGCATGTTAATAAATTTTAATAAAATGAGATAAACATGTTCAATGTGTAATACAAAAAACGAAATATCTAGTCTATATTTTTTATAAAGTTGCCAAATCAATGCCAAGAGAAAAATTAACAATGATATACTATGCCTTTTATCATAGTATAATAAATTATGGAATATTAGCTTGGGGTGGAACTTATAGAAATAATAGAGATTTATTGCAAACCCTACAGAAAAAAATTTTGAAAATAATTAATAAGAACAATTTTGTTATACAAGATAATCCTATGAACATAGAACAACTGTTTATATTTGAGGTACTAAAGTATCATTACTCAGACCAAAAAAACCAATAACTCACATCATCTAGTATAAATAAGAAAAAGAACTTAATTATACCTAAAACTAAGAAAAGGGTTTGCGATAAAAATAGTTATAAACTAGCGCGCCACACGCGGCCTTCGGCCGCATGTGACTTGCCTGCTTTGGAGTTTCAGAGCGAGCGCTTCGCGTTCGCTCTTAAGCTCCTCCGCGCCTTGCATGGTGACGCGATGCAAGGCATGCAAACCGCTTCGCGTTTCGCATTAGAGGCACGACTAAACTCAGCTCGCGCTTCGCGCTCGCTTGTCTTCCTGGTGCTCGCGCTGCGCGTTCGCATGATTGCCTGACACTCGCGCGAAGCGCTAAACAAAAGCTTACATTTAACGCTGACACTATTATCTGTTTGTATTTAGTAAAAAAAAAATACTATCGTGTTTAAGTGGTTGTACTTTGGATATAAAACTTTTATTAAAAAGGTGACATCTTTAAAATTTTTAAGATTGATTGGGCGTGCTGCACCAAAATTGTTATTAAATGATGTGTATGAAAAATCGTTTTTTAGGCTGTTTCTTGTGTAAAAGTATTTTTTTTTAAATATTTGCTACCATAAAAAGCTGTGTTCTTTTGAGATCTACAACTTTTTTATTAAATTTTTTTACGTAAAATGCATGCCTGCAAAGTTTTATAGTAAAAAACTGCATTTTTCGATGTACAAAATCGTTTTTGGACTATTAACTTGATTTACAATTATTTCACGTTTTGATGTCAAGAAAAAGAAGTTGTATTTTTCAAAGATCTACAACTTTTCTCTGTAACTTTTTTTCGTACAATACTTAGTTTTCAAGTGTTAGCCCAAAAACCGTTTTTAGTGATTTATTATAGTCGCCACATTCAGCGTATATTTGCAGGATCAATCCTAATATAGGACCATCAGGT